>CM055104.1:55368537-55849446 GCA_029204225.1 Diphasiastrum complanatum | reverse complement strand
GAGCAATAGCAAGTAGTGAATAGCAAATGAGGATGCTTCTCTTCCAAAAATGGTAGAGTTTACTCCTTCTCATTAAGCATGAAATAGTGTACAAATGGTGCGTTTTTATAAAATGGGGAAGGGCCCTTGACCCTCAATCTTATTGGCTAATATTCACAATGATCCTATCCTTTCATCTTGGACCCAACTTGATCCCAAGGGTCCACAAAAAGTACATTAAAAATCACAGATTCATGTGAGTCCCAATTGGACCCAACTCTAAAAAGTGATCTCTAAGTTTAAAAATGACATTGGGCCTCTAGTTTTATTTTAATTCCAAGGCCCAAGTCAAGTTTATTTTATTAATATCTCTAATTGCGTGCTCATTGGGCCATGGGCTTATACACGCAGGATGCCATGCCCTCGCAAACACATTTTATTGGAGCGATTTTTATTTATTTACACTTTGTTGGGAATACCCCAACATGGGGTTTGAAGGAACCAACGTCAAGTGCATTTTGCCTGGAACGTTCTCACAGGTATGATCGGCAGTGGCATTGTCCAAGTCAGGTGATAGCTGCATTTGACACACCGCATCTGTAGCTTGGAAATTTCTCGTTCGGAGGGAAATATGGGCTAGCTTGGAGGTACACCATTTTGGCGGTCACAGGTGATGAAAGTGCGAGGTGGTGCCAGTTGAAAGCCATTGGGCAAGATAGCAAGACCTTGCATTGGAGAGCATGTGTGTGGGACACGCCCGAGGATGAAGAACGGGTCGATAATCACACTTTGAATGCTCTTGGTGAGTGGTGAGTGTGATGATTTTGCGGTTTTTGCAATTGGTAAGTCAAATTTTGATCAAGCCATTGTAGCTGTGGAGCAATGTATCAGGTTTGTCATCAAAGAGATACACTTCAACTGCAGTTTGGATAAGTCAAGTCAATTTGCCATATCAGTATTGCAACTAGGGATGCAAATTTCAGTGATGACAGGGTGTTTGGTTTGGGCCATGGATGATCTCACATGGTCACTGGAGGGATATTGGCATGCACCAGTTATGTGAGGGGACTTGATGGTGACTTTGGAGTTCACATCTCAATGTTTTCTCAGGGAGTGGTTTGGAACCATTCACAAGAGCAGGCTTCGGAGCTAGCTTGGAGAATACAGGTGGGCACTATAGGGGCAGAATGGTGATGAGAAAGCCCAATTTCTCATTCAAGGGCAAAAAAGAAGACCAATGGAAAGAATAAGCATCCAAAGGAGGCCAAAGAAGAGGATGATGCATCAAGCTCAAAGGACAGTCAAAGCAAAAAAAGCTTCTTTTGTGGAAAGAAGGGACATTAAGGCATCTGAATGCTACAAGAGGCTAAGAGCACAAGTGGAGGAGGACAAACAAGGAAACCTTGCAAAAGAGGAGGAGGAGGATGAAAGTACATGTATTCTTGATGGCCATCTACATCCTCACCAACAAGCAATAGCAATTCAAGAGACAATTGGTGGATCGACAGTGGGGCTAGTGTGAAAATTGTCAACATTTCCTAGCTAGTTTGAGGCCCTAAATTGGCTAAAATTGTAAATAGTTTTGGTTCTGGAGTTTCACACGTCGTGAACCAGGCCACAATGTTTTTATTTACTGTATTTTTTCAGTATGATGAAGTGTCAAACTTCATACCCTTCAAAATGAGACCATTTTGATGTATTTTGGTCATATAAGCCATTTTTAGCTATTTTTCCTATATAGGGAATATCTAGGGTCAAGTACCTTCTAGAGAGAGGAGAGAGAGTCATATTCCTCATCCATAAATAGTAGGGAAGTCGTGGAGAACAGGTTGGAGAAACCTTTTGTATGCTTCATTGAGATCAATAGATCATTGTCATTGTTTCTTCCTCCATTGAGAGCATTGTTGTGTGTATTGTCTTCAAGCTATTGTGTATGATCTTAGGTGCTTTCCAAAAGTGGTAGGCTGATGTATTATGGACTGTATAATGCTATTTTGGGCCGCACTTGATGTTTATGGAAGTTTCCATTTGTGATAAATGCTTTTTGATCAAGTTCTTTGCATTCTAGGTAGCATAGAATGTGTTGCCAATTCCTAGCTTATGTAGTTTGGAGTGCAAGCATTCAAGCCAATGATCTTGGAGTTTAGATCCACTTAGGATCTGTATTTTTCACATGGTATCAGAGCTGGTTGGCTTCTATTTACAGTAAGTATTCCATTTTTGGTGATATTTGGATGTTTGATCAAGTTCTAGCATGATTTTGCATTGCTTTGTTGATCAAATCTTACTAACCTTTGTTTTGTGAGTTGAACTTGTGGATCAAAAGCATATTTCAGGTCTATTGAAGATCAGAGGCTGAAAAGAAACTATTTTGGATCAGATCATAACACCTAATCATTTGTGATTGTGAGGCTTGTGCATATTCAATACTAACAATGTTCTTTTCAATCCTATTGTTGACAATCTCCATTCTTGGATGAACACTCTCCTTAAGTGGATGAAACTTCTCCTTAAGTGGATGACAAATGCTCTTTTGAGTGAGTTGTAATTCTCCTAAAGGATGAGCAAAGCTCCCATTTGGATGAAAGATCCCCTTTTTTGGGTGAACATATTGTAAGCTCCATTGTGAAGAGCATATTGTAAAGATTGTCATCAATTTTGGCATAAATTTTGGTGTACTTTGTTGAGCATGTAAGTAACTCTCCTTATGTAATTTGATTGGAGCATTTGCTGGAAGGTGTTAACCATTATGCAAGTGTGTTTTCAGGTTCTTAACAGGTTGAGGAACATTCTCATGTGAAGTGATCTTAGATCTACATCTAAACACCAAGATTTGACAAGATAGTGAAGCTAGTCTTGTGATTCACTAAGTGTGCTCATTCATTCACCTCTAAATCTTGTATTTATCACTTGCTGGAGTTTATAAACTTTTAGAAGTGTGGTTTACATGTGGTTTTACAGGTTGAATCAATATCTTAGTGTGTTGATCATATGTTGATCAAGTTTGTTCATTACTAGGTAATCTTGGCATCCTAGTTTTGGGTATTTTCTAAGAATGCAAGTAACTCTTCACACCATAACTTGATTTGGTCACTTGCTGGAAAGTTTGAGAGCTTAAGCAAGAGTGTGTTCAGGTTGGTTTGATTTTGTAATCCATTCTTAGTGTGTGCAAAGTGTTGCATGTGTTTCAATCTTCCTTTCTATGCTTGGAAACCATCTAGGTTCAAGATAGAAGTGTTTTAGGGTCCTAAATCTTCATAGATCTCTTTATCTATCATTTGTTGAGAGAAAAGTGAGTGCTAAGTGCTTTAGGACAGAACCTAAAAGTTGAAGAAAACATTAGAATCATGGCTTCCAATGGTGGGATCATGCTAGAGTCTAGTGAAAGGTTGAGTTCATCAAACTACTCTACTTGGAAAGTGAGGATGGAGTCCTTACTTGAGTTGAATGAACTCATGGACATAGTTGCAGAAATTGAAGAGAGACCTCTCACACTTCAAGAGCAACAAAGGTTTGATAAGAAGGCCAAAAGGGCTCTTCATATCATTAAAATGAATGTTACAAATGAACTTCTCAAGGAAGTTGGAAAGTGTCAAAGTGCAAGTGAGGCATGGAATGCCTTAAAGAAGTTCTTTGAATCAAAGTCCACATCTAGGGTATTGACTCTAAGGAGACAAATATTTTCTAGTAGGCAAAGAGAGGGTGAAAGTGCTCATGCATTTATCTTGAGAGTTAAGTCCCTAAGTGATGATTTAGCATGCATTGATGAGAACATAAAAGATGGTGAAATAGTCCAAGTTATGTTGAATGGTTTGCTAAATGAACATGCTAACCTTGTGCAAAGTTTTGCCATTCAAAGAGTCTTGCCAAGTGTGGTTGACTTGCAAGAAATCTTATTGGCTGAAGAACATAGGTTGCAATCAAAGCTTGATGGTGCATCCTTGCAAGGTGGAGGTGAAGAGGCTTTCTTCACAAAAGGCAAATTCAAGGGCAAAGGTAAAGGCAAAGGGAAATGGTCCAAAGGTGGTAACTTTGATCATGATGATCACTCTTCCTCTTCCTCTTCTACTAAGAACAATAAGTCAAAGTTCAAGTGCTTTTATTGTGGGATAAAAGGTCATTTTGCAAATGAATGTTATAAGAAGAAAAGAGAGCAAGGAGAGAGGCAAGGAAATCTTACAATAGATGAGGAAGAACATAACACATGTGAATCACTTGTTATGACTTCAAGTTTGTTAGCCAACATAGATGATAATGATCCTTGGTGGATTGATAGTGGAGCCTCATCTCACATGACAAGACATAAGGAATACTTTACATCCTTATTGTCTTATGAGGGAGAAGGTAACATCATCTACACTGCAAATGATGGTCAATGTGACATCAAAGGCATAGACACTATTCCTATTTCCCTTTCAACAAATAGGAAAGCAAATCTTGAAAATGTTTTGTACATTCCTTCAATCACTAAGAATTTGCTTAGTGTAAGTCAAATGATTGACAAAGGACTTGATGTGGAGTTCATTGGAGATGCATGTTTGATAAGTAAATGTGGATCCTTGATTGCTCAAGGTAGGAGGCATGGTAAACTTTTCAAGCTTGATGCATGTGTGATCTCTAATCATGAAGGATGTATGGCTAGGGAGCAATTGACGAACCAAGAAGTTTGGCACAAGAGGTTGGGCCATCCCAACTTCAAATCTTTGGAGGTAATGGCAAAGAAAGAGCTTGTTCTTGGTCTCCCTAAAAGTCTTGTTGCAAACAATAGTGTTTGTGAACATTGTGCCTTGTCCAAATCTCATAGACTTGCTTATTCTAGATCTACTTCTAGATCTAAAGAAGCTTTTCAACTTGTGCATTCTGATATTCATTCTTCTAGTACAACTAGCAATGGTGGGGCAAAGATGTATGCAACTTTCATTGATGACTTTAGTAGGTATACTTGGATCTATCTTCTTAAAAGTAAGGATGAAGTGTTTGCTGCATTTGTCAAGTTCAAGAATGAAATGGAAAACCAATTCAATACAAAGATCAAATGCTTAAGATCTGATAATGGAGGGGAATACACCTCAAATAGGTTCAAAGACTTTTGTATAGCACATGGGATTAAGAGGGAGATGTCTAGTCCTAGGACTCCACAACAGAATGGAGTGGCCGAGAGGAAGAATAGAACCCTTTGTGAATGTGCCAAGGCAATGAGACTACATGCTAATCTTGCTAAGTCTTTTTGGGGGGAAGCTTTAGCATGTGCTAACTATCTATGTAATAGATGGACAAGTGCTTCCTTGGATGGTAAAACTCCTCATGAGGTTCTTTATGGTAGAAGGCCGAGTGTCAAGCATTGTAGGATCTTTGGATGTACATGTTTTGTCAATATCACACTTGATGATAGAACTAAAGAAGATCCTTAATCAAAGAAGGGTGTGTTTGTTGGCTATAGTGAAGTAAGCAAGGCTTACAAAGTGTACATTCCTTCTACAAAGAAAGTTGTCATAAGTAGGGATGTCATCTTTCATGAAGAGAATGTTTCCAATGTTGTTGATGTTGATGTTGATGTGCCTACTAATCATCATGATGTGCAAGATGTCTTGGATGAAGATGGAGATGCCACTCCAAAGCAAACTTCAAGGAAGACTCAAAGGCAAAGGGCTAAGCCATCAAGGCTAACCTATGATGAAAAAGGAAAGCAAGTGGTGGACAACTCTAACTTTGCTTTTCTTACCTCTTTTGATGAACCAACTTGTGTAGGTGAAGCAATTCAAAAGAAGGAATGGATCCAAGCCATGGATCATGAGCATCAAGCACTCATCAAAAGCAACACATGGAGGTTGGTAAAGCTTCCAAAGGACAAGAAGGCAATTGGTTGTAAGTGGATCTTCAAGATCAAGACAAATCAAGATGGATCAATCAACAAGTACAAGGTAAGGTTGGTGGCAAAGGGGTATGCTCAAGAATATGGTATTGACTATGATGAGACCTTTGCACCCGTGGCAAAGATGGTAACTATTCGAATCCTAATCTCTCTTGCAACTCTTTATGATTGGGATATGTGGCAAATGGATGTTACTAATGCCTTCTTGAATGGTGATCTTGAAGAAGATATTTACATGGAGCAACCCGAGGGCTATGTTTCACATGATGAGCCTAATCATGTGTGCTATCTCCAAAAGAGTTTGTATGGGCTAAAGCAAGCACCAAGGAGTTGGTATGCTAAGCTCAATTCCTTCTTACTTTCTCAAAACTTTGTTATGAGTGAGTATGATCATTCTCTCTACTTTAGATTGAATGAAAATGATATCACTTTACTTTTGATCTATGTTGATGACATTATCTTAAGTGGTGGTAACAATCTAGATATAGATGAAATCAAGATGGCACTCAAAAGAGAGTTTGAAATTCAAGATCTTGGTAAACTTCATTATATCTTAGGAATAGAGATTATTAGAACTTCTAAATCTACATTCATATGTCAAGAAAAGTATGTTAACTCTATTCTAAAAAGGTTTCATATGGAAGATTGTAAAGTTGTTTCTACTCCTATGGAATCAAATGTAAAGCTAACTACAAGAAGTAATGAAAGATCCTTCAAGGACATTACTCTCTATAGAAAGCTAATAGGATCTCTTATATGGTTAACTATCACAAGACCTGATCTAAGCTTTGTGGTTGGTAAACTAAGTCAATTTATGCAAGATCCTAGTGAGGCTCATTGGAAGCTAGGAAAGAGAGTACTTAGATACATCTCGGGATCTAGAGATTTTGGCATCTTGTATGGAGGTACTACACCTAACCTTTGTGGATTTTCAGATTCAGATTTTGCAGGTGATCAAATGGATAGGAAGTCAACAAGTGCCTTTGAAATCTATCTTGGAGATGGAGTGGTCTCATGGCTATCAAAGAAGCAACCAACTATCTCTCTATCTTCCACCGAAGCCGAGTACAAGGCATTAACAACATGCACCAAGGAGATTCTTTGGATCAAGAGGATGTTATTGGATCTTCACTTGCTGGAACCAGAGAAGACTCCAATCATACTTTGTGATAACCTTTCAGCCCAAAGCTTGGCAAGCAATCCTGTTTTTCATGCAAGGAGCAAGCACATTGAGATTGCTCACCATTTTGTGAGAGATCAAGTCATTGCCAAAGAGGTGGAGCTTCAACATGTCTCTTCAAAGGAGTGTGTGGCTGATATCTTCACCAAACCATTGGGAAAGGACCTATATTTAATGCATAGATCTAATCTTGGAATGTTCTCAAAGACTATGTTGAAACTAGCATCCAATGTTGAAGAGGGAGTGTGAAAATTGTCAACATTTCCTAGCTAGTTTGAGGCCTAAATTGGCTAAAATTGTAAATAGTTTTGGTTCTGGAGTTTCACACGTGTGAACCAGGCCACAATGTTTTTATTTACTGTATTTTTTCAGTATGATGAAGTGTCAAACTTCATACCCTTCAAAATGAGACCATTTTGATGTATTTTGGTCATATAAGCCATTTTTAGCTATTTTTCCTATATAGGGAATATCTAGGGTCAAGTACCTTCTAGAGAGAGGAGAGAGAGTCATCTTCCTCATCCATAAATAGTAGGGAAGTCGTGGAGAACAGGTTGGAGAAACCTTTTGTATGCTTCATTGAGATCAATAGATCATTGTCATTGTTTCTTCCTCCATTGAGAGCATTGTTGTGTGTATTGTCTTCAAGCTATTGTGTATGATCTTAGGTGCTTTCCAAAAGTGGTAGGCTGATGTATTATGGACTGTATAATGCTATTTTGGGCCGCACTTGATGTTTATGGAAGTTTCCATTTGTGATAAATGCTTTTTGATCAAGTTCTTTGCATTCTAGGTAGCATAGAATGTGTTGCCAATTCCTAGCTTATGTAGTTTGGAGTGCAAGCATTCAAGCCAATGATCTTGGAGTTTAGATCCACTTAGGATCTGTATTTTTCACAGCTAGCTCCCACATGTCTTGTGAAAAGGACTTTTTCTCAACCTTACACTCATTCAATGATGCTAAAAAGTTTGTCTTTACTGCAAATGATGAAGACTGTAGGATAGATGGTGTTGGCACCATCTCTTTGTGTCTAGAATCCTCAAAATGCATGGATCTAGAAAATGCTCTTATGTACCATCAATCACCAAGAATATGCTTAGTGTTGGTCTACTCTTAGAAAGTGGTTTAAATGTCCACTTTAAGCATGGTGTTTGTTTCATCTTGAAGAATAATATTTGCATTGCAAAGGGATTTAAATATGGAAGATTGTTTTAGTTGGAAGCTAGTGTTGATTTCGAAAAAATGAGCTTGGCAAAGGAGGAGATCACTTAAGAGGAGATCTTGGCAAAGTGTGATCTTGCTTGCATTGAGGAGGAGCATCAAAAGGAGGAAGAGTTGAAATTCTGTTAGGATCTAGTGCAGTATGCAAATCACATCACACAATCACCAAGCATATCCCTGAGTCGCCGCTCACCGGATTCCGAGACTATGTCTCCCTGATCATACTGAGGTATATGGCTCTGAGTGACTTCCTCTAGGCTTATCTCTGATCTCACCACCTGAGAATCTGCACCATGAAAATTCCAACACCTATGCCAAGCCTAGACTCCTGCAAATACAGCCAACTGCATGAAAGCTATAGATAGTGTGAAGAATTGAAAAAGATTATCTATGTTAGATATAGGGGTCTTATATTTTTTTACATCAAGCATCTAGGTGTAGGATGTTGATAGGAATAAATTTGGCATAGATGGCAAATTATGCATTTCCACTTGTAATGCCACTATTGAGCCAAAATAGAGTAAGAGGCTAAACACTTGCTAATTAGAGTGTAGACAAGTGTAAAATTTTTGTTTGATGAATTCCAAGAGGTCCAATAGGATATAGAGGTGGAACCTTGTGAGGTCCAATAGGAAATTGAGGTGTGCTTGAATATAGTCCAAGAGAATTAAGAGGTGCATAGATCAATGATCCAATAGGATCAAGAGGTGACAAAATGTGGTCCAATCATAGTTAAGCATAGTGGTAGCTCGTGGACCTACTAGTATCATTGTACTCCTCATTTTGAAATTAATTGATTTGGTGATTTCATGGATTTTGTGAGTTATTGGATTTCTAGCTTTCTCTCTCTACCCGAGAGCTCTTGATGCATTTTCTCTCTCTACCCAAGGAGAGCAGCTTGTTTTTACTTAGATTATTTTTTGAATACTTCCCACACGTGTGAGTGAGAGTTGGAAGTGATTGAATGCATGTAGTAGTGTGTTTTTGCCATAGGATTCAAGATTGATCTTGAATCTCAATCTAGTCTTGATCTTGGTGCATCTACACACCTTAGGAGATCACAAGTACATGTAGTGGACAGTCCACACATGTGAAATTCAACATGGTATCAGAGCCTACCTAAGGTTACCATGCATTTTGATCCATCTAAATGAAAAATTTTCATCAATCTTGAGCTAGAAGTTGTCAAGGCCCATTTTCCTAGCTATCTTGTTCAATCTTGGATCAAAAGAGATCAAAAGGACATTGATTGGGTCTGACCTGGTACTGTACAAAATCAGGTGCTCAGACACGTGTGAGGAACATCCAATTTCAGTTTGGAAGTTCTCTCTCATGTTTGATCCATTTATCTTGCTTGATAGCTTGTTTTGAAGCTATTTTTGTCTAGTTTTTGTTGCAATCAGTTTCATTCCATTTGGTTGAGCCAATCAAAAGTTATAAGCTTTTGAAGAGGGTTAGGTAGGGCACCTAGACCTAGGTGGACACATTTGGTTAGGTCAAGAGGTTGCTTGGTTGATCCAAAATCACAGTTGTATGCTTGTCAATCTCATCTATATGTGATCTAGGCACTGTTTTGAGATCTTAGCCATTTTGTTCATGCAATATCATTGTATTTGAGTCAAATTTGGTTTCTTAGTGTATTTCACACGTGCTAAGAGTGTTAGATCCTAACTTTGCCTATACTCCATCACTTGATGTGAAATAGATCTTGTTTCTATGAGGCTAAGAATACCTCTAGGATTCTCATTCTTAGGAATCAAATCTTTCAAAGTAGCCAAAAGAGTGATGAGAGTGCATCTAGTTATGTTTTGAGAGTAAAAGATATTCATAGAGAGCTTGCTTGTATTGGTGATTCCATCAATCAAAATGAGCTAGTTCAAGTCATTCTCAATGGCTTGAGAAGTGAATTTGATAATCTTGTCCAATCCTATGCCATTAAGGAGGAGCTACCAAGTTTGGAGGCTCTCCAAAGTGTGCTAATTTCAAAAGAATCAAGACAAGAGTACAAGCTCTTGAGGATGGACAAGCTTTCTCTCACTCATAATGATGGCAAAGCTCTCTTTGCCAAGGATAAGCACAAAGAGAGGAGCAAGAACCAACATCAACAATCCTCAAGCAAGGACAAAGTCAAATCCAAAGACAAAGATGAGGAGGAAGATGATTCCTCTAATGCTTCATCATCCAAGCTCAAGAAGAAGAAGAAGATCAAGTGCTTTTATTGTGGAAAGAAAGGTCATTATGCCACCAATTGCTTCAAAAAGAAGAATCAACTCAAGCAAGCCAATATTACCAATGAGAAGGAAGACACTATTGCAAGTGATGGAGAGGGATTTCTTATGGTCTCTAGTTTCTCATCTACTCCTTTCAAGAAGGATGACCTATGGTATATTGATAGTGGAGCCTCTTCACATATGTGTAGCTCCAAGGACTCTTTCTCTTCTATTGCACCTTATGATGGAGTGAAGAAATCAATATACACTGCAAATGATTTTAAATGTCCTATTGAAGGCATAGGGAACATTCCCTTGAAGCTTGCATCCTCTCAAGTTCTTTCTCTCTCTAGAGTTCTTTATGTACCTAAGCTTACCAAGAATCTTATTAGTGTTGGCCAATTGCTTGATAATGGCCTTGATGTAAAATTCAATGTTGATACTTGCACTATCAAGAAGAATGATGAGATACTTGCATTAAGATCTAGATTTGGTGGCATCTATAAACTAGATCCAAATGAGTATGTGAATGCTTGTAATGTTGCTCTTGTGAACAAGCCCTCTATGGAGGAATTATGGCATAGGGGGTTTGTTACTTCCTACTGAATCTAATTACCACTTTTTCAATAGAAATATATTGCTACAAATGGAGTGGCCGAGAGAAAGAATAGATCTCTATGTGAATGTGCAAAATCTATGAGAATTGAGGCATCTTTTCCCAAAGATTTTTGGGGAGAAGCCATTAATTGTGCAAATTATCTTTGCAATAGGCTCCCACATATAGCTCTTGGAGGAAAGTCACCATATGAAATCTTATTTTTGAAGAAGCCTAAGGTTGATCACCTTAGAGTTTTTGGATGCTTATGCTTTGTCCATATTCCCTTGGAAACAAGGAAGAAGGAAGATCCTAGTGCATGCAAAGGGATCATGGTTGGATACTCATCCACCAAGAAGGCCTATAGAGTCTTTATACTCTCTACTTCTCAAGTTATTGAAAGTAGAGATGTTGTCTTTCATGAAGATCAACACTCATCATTTGAAGAGGCCGAGATCAAGAAATCTATGGATGCATCATCAATTATTGATTTTGAAGACAATCATGATGTGATGGGGTCGAGATTTGAAGAAGACTCTCCTCGGATTTTTTCACCAAGAAGATCCATGAGAGATAGATCCGAGCCTAAGAGGCTCTCATATGTTGACAAAGGCAAACAAGTGGATCTTGATTCCACTAATTATGTTTTTTATGTCTCTCATGAAGAGCCAAAGAATGTACAAGAGGCACTCAATACCAAGGAGTGGTATGATGCCATGAAGCAAGAGTATGATGCATTGATCACCAACAATACTTGGGAGCTTGTGGATCCTCCTTCCAACAAGCATGTGATTGGTTGCAAGTGGGTATTTCGGATCAAGTTCAATCATGATGGCACCATCAACAAGCATAAAGCAAGATTATGTGCCAAAGGATTTGCTCAAATCCATGGTCTTGATTATGAGGAGACCTTTGCACCCGTTGCAAAGATGGTGACAATAAGAATTCTTATTTCTCTTGCTTGTTTTTTTAAGTGGAAGGTGTTTCAATTAGACGTATCCAATGCTTTTCTAAATGGTTATCTTGAGGAGGAGATCTATATGGAACAACCTCAAGGATTCATCAAGGATGAGTCCAAAGTGTGCTTGCTCTTCAAAAGTCTTTATGGACTCAAGCAAGCACCAAGATCATGGTATTCAAGACTTAACTCTTTTCTTATCTCACTAGGATTTACTCTTAGTGACTATGATCCTTCCATGTATCTAAAGTTTGTTGATAGCAATATTGTCATTCTTCTAATTTATGTTGATGACATTATTCTTTGTGGAAGTTGTATCAAGCTAGTTGATGAAACCAAGCTAGCACTTGGATGTGAGTTTAAAATGCAAGATCTAGGAGAGATACATTACATCCTAGGCCTAGAAATTGATTTTTATGAAAATCATGTCTTTATATGCCAATCTAGATATGCTCACTCTATGCTGAAAAAATTCCATATGGAAAATTCTAAGAGCATAGATACTCCAATGGAGCAAATTGTAAAAGATCCTAACAAAGGTGATGAAAGATCTTTTGAGGACATCACACTTTTTAGGAGTCTTGTAGGCTCCTTGATTTGGCTTACCATTACTAGGCTCGATCTTAGTTTTTGTGTGCACAAATTGAGTCAATTTATGCAAGAACCTAAGATCCATCATTGGAAGATGGCCAAGAGGATTCTAAGATATGTATCTTCATCTTGTGATTATGGTCTACTCTATAAAAGTGAAGATCTATCCATTATTGGCTACTCGGATTCGGACTTTGCAAGTGACAAGATGGATCGAAAGTCTATTAGTGCATACACTATCTTTCTTGGAGGCAATCTAATATCTTGGCTTTCCAAAAAGCAAGATACTATATCTCTCTCTTCATGTGAGGCCGAGTACAAAGCACTCACTACAACTACCAAAGAAGTGCTTTAAATCAAGAGGTTATTAATGGAACTAAAGTGCATCAAGGAGGATGATCCACCAATGATCAAGTGTGATAACATCTCGGCCCAAGCTCTTGCCAATAATCCCATATTTCATGCAAGAAGCAAGCACATAGAAGTGGTACACCATTTTGTGAGAGAAAAGCTTATTGGAGGAGAAATCTATTTGGAGCATGTCAACTCGTCCTCTTGTATTGCCGATCTACTCACCAAGCCTTTGAGCAAAAGTGCTTTCATCAAGCATAGATCTAATCTTGGAGTTATATCAAGATCAATGCTCAAATATTCATAGATAATTTTTTAGGAGTGTGAAGAATTGAAAAAGATTATCTATGTTAGATATAGGGGTCTTATGTTTTTTTACATCAAGCATCTAGGTGTAGGATGTTGATAGGAATAAATTTGGCATAGATGGCAAATTATGCATTTCCACTTGTAATGCCACTATTGAGCCAAAATAGAGTAAGAGGCTAAACACTTGCTAATTAGAGTGTAGACAAGTGTAAAGTTGTTGTTTGTTGAATTCCAAGAGGTCCAATAGGATATAGAGGTGGAACCTTGTGAGGTCCAATAGGAAATTGAGGTGTGCTTGAATATAGTCCAATAGAATTAAGAGGTGCATAGATCAATGATCCAATAGGATCAAGAGGTGACAAAATGTGGTCCAATCATAGTTAAGCATAGTGGTAGCTCGTGGACCTACTAGTATCATTGTACTCCTCATTTTGAAATTAATTGATTTGGTGATTTCATGGATTTTGTGAGTTACTGGATTTCTAGCTTTCTCTCTCTACCCGAGAGCTCTTGATGCATTTTCTCTCTCTACCCAAGGAGAGCAGCTTGTTTTTACTTAGATTATTTTTTGAATACTTCCCACACGTGTGAGTGAGAGTTGGAAGTGATTGAATGCATGTAGTAGTGTGTTTTTGCCATAGGATTCAAGATTGATCTTGAATCTCAATCTAGTCTTGATCTTGGTGCATCTACACACCTTAGGAGATCACAAGTACATGTAGTGGACAGTCCACACGTGTGAAATTCAACAGATAGCTTATCCATGCCCGTGATGGTAGATGTTTTCCCATCGATGCCGATGTCCAAAACTGGCCCTTTGTTGTAATGCCAACCTGTACTCCCAAATGAGCACACCATGAAGTCCTCGCCATCAATGTCCCCTGTAGTAGATCGCTAGCAAAACACCCATCATAGTGTTTGCCCTCCGATCACACCCCGTGCAATCTCCATCAACTCTCCAATCTAGAGTTGGCTCCCAAAGCTTCACGCTTTGTCCATTTGCGTTTGCAGCTTCCTGATTCCATCATGAATCCCACCTGTAAGCCTGTCCATGCCAATGACTCAAGTCCAATATGAAATAGCTGTCCCTGATCATCATCCCATGTCATCCTACAGTGCTATCCCTACCAGGTATCCCAATGCCATCCCTGATCACAAAGATCTGAGCACAAGAAACTCATCCTAGATTTTGCATGGACCATCCTACACTCTTCAACCACTAATACACTGTGAAGTTTTTCTATAGTTGGCAAAGTGTCTTGGATGGCAAAACTTTGGCCCAAATTTGCAAAGTCATCTCCTAGACCATTAAGGACAATTTGTACAAGCTCTCCATCATGAATCTTCTCTCCAATGGAAGCCAACTCCCTATTTAGAGACTTGATTCTAAGTACATAATCCTATGCACTCTCCTTACTTCTCCTCATGCTTTGCAAAATCTGATTTCTAAGCATGAGTACTCTTGAAGTGTTACTAGAAAATAGATTGATTTTAAAGACTCCCAAGCCTCTCTAGCACTAGTACATGCTGATACTTCTCTCAACAAATCATTGCTCACATTCATCTTCACACAATGAAGTGCAAGCCTAGATCTCTTCTTGTATCTAGCTAACTCCTGTGCACCTAGAGGTTCATCTTCATCTTCAATCAAGAACTCATAAAGGTCTTGGAGCACCAAGAGTGACTCCATCCTAACCTTCCAAATAACATAATTTGTAGAATTCAATCTCTCACTAGCTTCTAGAAGGTATGCTCCAGCAAATCCCATCTTACTAGTGACTTCTACAAACAAGAAATAGATTTGATTGACTTGAAACTCAGAAAGGTCTCACACTTGCAGTGTTTCACTCAAATTTGATTTCTAATCCAACAAATGGACTTATAATCATAGTTCTATCACTCCCTCACAAAGCTAGAATGAAGATAATCTCTCTTGTAGTTTTCCACTCAAATTAGATTTCTATTCCAACAAATGGACTTATAATCTCAGTTCTAGCACTCCCTCACAAAGTTGGAATGAAGATAAGATGATGTGAAATCTACTTTAGGTGGATTTCCAGCATGTAATAAGGAAGTTAACTCACTCTCCTTGACCTAAAATGAAATCCTAGTCTATTTCCTAGAGTTATGCCTGGTAGGTAGCTAGTTGATCAAATTTTCACCTTAAACTTAGGTGTAGGTCCTATAAAGTAGGGATGATCACCAAATAGACATGACCAACTCTCTTGACTTGACCTAACCTATATTAGGAGTGGTTTGCCACGTGGCATATTGGCATTACATGTGTGGAACCCAATTATACACAATATTTACAAAGTTTTACATGGTTTTTGATCAAGCTAGATTTGCCAATTTTTGGCAATTCTTCACACTTCTTTGTTGGCATATGGAGATGACAAGAGGGTAATCTACAAAGCCAATAATGGTGAGTGTGCAATCAAAGAGATTGGCACAGTTCCTATCTCTCTCTACAAATAGGAATTTTTATTTGGAGGATGTTTTGTTCATTCCATCTATTACCAAGAATTTGCTTAGTGTGAGTCAATTGCTAAGTAAAGGCCTCAAATTTGAGTTTGATGGAGATGCTTGTATGATCAAAAGAAAGGATGTCTTGATTGCAAAAGATAAAAGGCAAGGGAAGTCGTTCAAACCAGACGCTTGTGTTAACGCTAACCAAGTTGGATGTGTTGCAAGAGAGCAAATACCTATTGAAGAGGTTTGGCATAAAAGAATGGGACACCTCAACTTCAAGTCATTGGAGGTAATGGCTAGGAAGCAAGTTGTGATTGGTCTTCCAAGTTTCTTAAAAACTATTAATCATGCTTGTGAGTCTTGTGCTTTGTCAAAGTCACATAAATTACCTTATACTAGATCTACAAAGCCTTTTCAAGTCGTACATTCGGATATTCATGGAATCACTACAATTAGCAATAGTGGAGCTAAGATGTATGTAACTTTCATTGATAATTCTAGTAGATTTTGTTGGATCTATCTACTAAAGAGCAAAGATGAAGTGTATAACTTGGGGGTCTCCAATCCTATTTTTCTGCCATTGAAACATTGTGGGAACATGAACTAGTTGTATCTAACAAAACAAGAAAAACACACAAGTCTTATACAATATCATAACCAAAAGTTTGACTGGAAAAAAATTCTTAAAAGTTAATTCTACCTTAGCTCCAAAAATGAAGTGTCAAGAGTACCTTTCAAAACAACTATTCTAGTTGCACATATCATTTAACAGTCAATAAGAATGTGCTGATTTTCAAAAGGATGTTTAGAGACAAAAGATAGATCAAACTAGATAGTAGATAATAGCTTAACAATACCCACTTTTAGAAATTTTGTAAGTAAAATGCAAGATAAAATGCTTTCATTTTTTATTCCAGCCTAAGTTTCATGATCAAACTTGTGAGGGAATCACAAGCAACTTTCAATATAATTCCCATCCAACTCATTTGCAATAAATTATCATAGTGCAAGAACACAATGATGGGGGTGTACAGTTGCAAGTCACAAAAATTGTTCAATTTTGGAGGTTTTTGTGAAAATTGTCAACATTTCCTAGCTAGTTTGAGGCCTAAATTGGCTAAAATTGTAAATAGTTTTGGTTCTGGAGTTTCACACGTGTGAACCAGGCCACAATGTTTTTATTTACTGTATTTTTTCAGTATGATGAAGTGTCAAACTTCATACCCTTCAAAATGAGACCATTTTGATGTATTTTGGTCATATAAGCCATTTTTAGCTATTTTTCCTATATAGGGAATATCTAGGGTCAAGTACCTTCTAGAGAGAGGAGAGAGAGTCATCTTCCTCATCCATAAATAGTAGGGAAGTCGTGGAGAACAGGTTGGAGAAACCTTTTGTATGCTTCATTGAGATCAATAGATCATTGTCATTGTTTCTTCCTCCATTGAGAGCATTGTTGTGTGTATTGTCTTCAAGCTATTGTGTATGATCTTAGGTGCTTTCCAAAAGTGGTAGGCTGATGTATTATGGACTGTATAATGCTATTTTGGGCCGCACTTGATGTTTATGGAAGTTTCCATTTGTGATAAATGCTTTTTGATCAAGTTCTTTGCATTCTAGGTAGCATAGAATGTGTTGCCAATTCCTAGCTTATGTAGTTTGGAGTGCAAGCATTCAAGCCAATGATCTTGGAGTTTAGATCCACTTAGGATCTGTATTTTTCACATGGTATCAGAGCTGGTTGGCTTCTATTTACAGTAAGTATTCCATTTTTGGTGATATTTGGATGTTTGATCAAGTTCTAGCATGATTTTGCATTGCTTTGTTGATCAAATCTTACTAACCTTTGTTTTGTGAGTTGAACTTGTGGATCAAAAGCATATTTCAGGTCTATTGAAGATCAGAGGCTGAAAAGAAACTATTTTGGATCAGATCATAACACCTAATCATTTGTGATTGTGAGGCTTGTGCATATTCAATACTAACAATGTTCTTTTCAATCCTATTGTTGACAATCTCCATTCTTGGATGAACACTCTCCTTAAGTGGATGAAACTTCTCCTTAAGTGGATGACAAATGCTCTTTTGAGTGAGTTGTAATTCTCCTAAAGGATGAGCAAAGCTCCCATTTGGATGAAAGATCCCCTTTTTTGGGTGAACATATTGTAAGCTCCATTGTGAAGAGCATATTGTAAAGATTGTCATCAATTTTGGCATAAATTTTGGTGTACTTTGTTGAGCATGTAAGTAACTCTCCTTATGTAATTTGATTGGAGCATTTGCTGGAAGGTGTTAACCATTATGCAAGTGTGTTTTCAGGTTCTTAACAGGTTGAGGAACATTCTCATGTGAAGTGATCTTAGATCTACATCTAAACACCAAGATTTGACAAGATAGTGAAGCTAGTCTTGTGATTCACTAAGTGTGCTCATTCATTCACCTCTAAATCTTGTATTTATCACTTGCTGGAGTTTATAAACTTTTAGAAGTGTGGTTTACATGTGGTTTTACAGGTTGAATCAATATCTTAGTGTGTTGATCATATGTTGATCAAGTTTGTTCATTACTAGGTAATCTTGGCATCCTAGTTTTGGGTATTTTCTAAGAATGCAAGTAACTCTTCACACCATAACTTGATTTGGTCACTTGCTGGAAAGTTTGAGAGCTTAAGCAAGAGTGTGTTCAGGTTGGTTTGATTTTGTAATCCATTCTTAGTGTGTGCAAAGTGTTGCATGTGTTTCAATCTTCCTTTCTATGCTTGGAAACCATCTAGGTTCAAGATAGAAGTGTTTTAGGGTCCTAAATCTTCATAGATCTCTTTATCTATCATTTGTTGAGAGAAAAGTGAGTGCTAAGTGCTTTAGGACAGAACCTAAAAGTTGAAGAAACATTAGAATCATGGCTTCCAATGGTGGGATCATGCTAGAGTCTAGTGAAAGGTTGAGTTCATCAAACTACTCTACTTGGAAAGTGAGGATGGAGTCCTTACTTGAGTTGAATGAACTCATGGACATAGTTGCAGAAATTGAAGAGAGACCTCTCACACTTCAAGAGCAACAAAGGTTTGATAAGAAGGCCAAAAGGGCTCTTCATATCATTAAAATGAATGTTACAAATGAACTTCTCAAGGAAGTTGGAAAGTGTCAAAGTGCAAGTGAGGCATGGAATGCCTTAAAGAAGTTCTTTGAATCAAAGTCCACATCTAGGGTATTGACTCTAAGGAGACAAATATTTTCTAGTAGGCAAAGAGAGGGTGAAAGTGCTCATGCATTTATCTTGAGAGTTAAGTCCCTAAGTGATGATTTAGCATGCATTGATGAGAACATAAAAGATGGTGAAATAGTCCAAGTTATGTTGAATGGTTTGCTAAATGAACATGCTAACCTTGTGCAAAGTTTTGCCATTCAAAGAGTCTTGCCAAGTGTGGTTGACTTGCAAGAAATCTTATTGGCTGAAGAACATAGGTTGCAATCAAAGCTTGATGGTGCATCCTTGCAAGGTGGAGGTGAAGAGGCTTTCTTCACAAAAGGCAAATTCAAGGGCAAAGGTAAAGGCAAAGGGAAATGGTCCAAAGGTGGTAACTTTGATCATGATGATCACTCTTCCTCTTCCTCTTCTACTAAGAACAATAAGTCAAAGTTCAAGTGCTTTTATTGTGGGATAAAAGGTCATTTTGCAAATGAATGTTATAAGAAGAAAAGAGAGCAAGGAGAGAGGCAAGGAAATCTTACAATAGATGAGGAAGAACATAACACATGTGAATCACTTGTTATGACTTCAAGTTTGTTAGCCAACATAGATGATAATGATCCTTGGTGGATTGATAGTGGAGCCTCATCTCACATGACAAGACATAAGGAATACTTTACATCCTTATTGTCTTATGAGGGAGAAGGTAACATCATCTACACTGCAAATGATGGTCAATGTGACATCAAAGGCATAGACACTATTCCTATTTCCCTTTCAACAAATAGGAAAGCAAATCTTGAAAATGTTTTGTACATTCCTTCAATCACTAAGAATTTGCTTAGTGTAAGTCAAATGATTGACAAAGGACTTGATGTGGAGTTCATTGGAGATGCATGTTTGATAAGTAAATGTGGATCCTTGATTGCTCAAGGTAGGAGGCATGGTAAACTTTTCAAGCTTGATGCATGTGTGATCTCTAATCATGAAGGATGTATGGCTAGGGAGCAATTGACGAACCAAGAAGTTTGGCACAAGAGGTTGGGCCATCCCAACTTCAAATCTTTGGAGGTAATGGCAAAGAAAGAGCTTGTTCTTGGTCTCCCTAAAAGTCTTGTTGCAAACAATAGTGTTTGTGAACATTGTGCCTTGTCCAAATCTCATAGACTTGCTTATTCTAGATCTACTTCTAGATCTAAAGAAGCTTTTCAACTTGTGCATTCTGATATTCATTCTTCTAGTACAACTAGCAATGGTGGGGCAAAGATGTATGCAACTTTCATTGATGACTTTAGTAGGTATACTTGGATCTATCTTCTTAAAAGTAAGGATGAAGTGTTTGCTGCATTTGTCAAGTTCAAGAATGAAATGGAAAACCAATTCAATACAAAGATCAAATGCTTAAGATCTGATAATGGAGGGGAATACACCTCAAATAGGTTCAAAGACTTTTGTATAGCACATGGGATTAAGAGGGAGATGTCTAGTCCTAGGACTCCACAACAGAATGGAGTGGCCGAGAGGAAGAATAGAACCCTTTGTGAATGTGCCAAGGCAATGAGACTACATGCTAATCTTGCTAAGTCTTTTTGGGGGGAAGCTTTAGCATGTGCTAACTATCTATGTAATAGATGGACAAGTGCTTCCTTGGATGGTAAAACTCCTCATGAGGTTCTTTATGGTAGAAGGCCGAGTGTCAAGCATTGTAGGATCTTTGGATGTACATGTTTTGTCAATATCACACTTGATGATAGAACTAAAGAAGATCCTTAATCAAAGAAGGGTGTGTTTGTTGGCTATAGTGAAGTAAGCAAGGCTTACAAAGTGTACATTCCTTCTACAAAGAAAGTTGTCATAAGTAGGGATGTCATCTTTCATGAAGAGAATGTTTCCAATGTTGTTGATGTTGATGTTGATGTGCCTACTAATCATCATGATGTGCAAGATGTCTTGGATGAAGATGGAGATGCCACTCCAAAGCAAACTTCAAGGAAGACTCAAAGGCAAAGGGCTAAGCCATCAAGGCTAACCTATGATGAAAAAGGAAAGCAAGTGGTGGACAACTCTAACTTTGCTTTTCTTACCTCTTTTGATGAACCAACTTGTGTAGGTGAAGCAATTCAAAAGAAGGAATGGATCCAAGCCATGGATCATGAGCATCAAGCACTCATCAAAAGCAACACATGGAGGTTGGTAAAGCTTCCAAAGGACAAGAAGGCAATTGGTTGTAAGTGGATCTTCAAGATCAAGACAAATCAAGATGGATCAATCAACAAGTACAAGGTAAGGTTGGTGGCAAAGGGGTATGCTCAAGAATATGGTATTGACTATGATGAGACCTTTGCACCCGTGGCAAAGATGGTAACTATTCGAATCCTAATCTCTCTTGCAACTCTTTATGATTGGGATATGTGGCAAATGGATGTTACTAATGCCTTCTTGAATGGTGATCTTGAAGAAGATATTTACATGGAGCAACCCGAGGGCTATGTTTCACATGATGAGCCTAATCATGTGTGCTATCTCCAAAAGAGTTTGTATGGGCTAAAGCAAGCACCAAGGAGTTGGTATGCTAAGCTCAATTCCTTCTTACTTTCTCAAAACTTTGTTATGAGTGAGTATGATCATTCTCTCTACTTTAGATTGAATGAAAATGATATCACTTTACTTTTGATCTATGTTGATGACATTATCTTAAGTGGTGGTAACAATCTAGATATAGATGAAATCAAGATGGCACTCAAAAGAGAGTTTGAAATTCAAGATCTTGGTAAACTTCATTATATCTTAGGAATAGAGATTATTAGAACTTCTAAATCTACATTCATATGTCAAGAAAAGTATGTTAACTCTATTCTAAAAAGGTTTCATATGGAAGATTGTAAAGTTGTTTCTACTCCTATGGAATCAAATGTAAAGCTAACTACAAGAAGTAATGAAAGATCCTTCAAGGACATTACTCTCTATAGAAAGCTAATAGGATCTCTTATATGGTTAACCATCACAAGACCTGATCTAAGCTTTGTGGTTGGTAAACTAAGTCAATTTATGCAAGATCCTAGTGAGGCTCATTGGAAGCTAGGAAAGAGAGTACTTAGATACATCTCGAGATCTAGAGATTTTGGCATCTTGTATGGAGGTACTACACCTAACCTTTGTGGATTTTCAGATTCAGATTTTGCAGGTGATCAAATGGATAGGAAGTCAACAAGTGCCTTTGCAATCTATCTTGGAGATGGAGTGGTCTCATGGCTATCAAAGAAGCAACCAACTATCTCTCTATCTTCCACCGAAGCCGAGTACAAGGCATTAACAACATGCACCAAGGAGATTCTTTGGATCAAGAGGATGTTATTGGATCTTCACTTGCTGGAACCAGAGAAGACTCCAATCATACTTTGTGATAACCTTTCAGCCCAAAGCTTGGCAAGCAATCCTGTTTTTCATGCAAGGAGCAAGCACATTGAGATTGCTCACCATTTTGTGAGAGATCAAGTCATTGCCAAAGAGGTGGAGCTTCAACATGTCTCTTCAAAGGAGTGTGTGGCTGATATCTTCACCAAACCATTGGGAAAGGACCTATATTTAATGCATAGATCTAATCTTGGAATGTGCTCAAAGACTATGTTGAAACTAGCATCCAATGTTGAAGAGGGAGTGTGAAAATTGTCAACATTTCCTAGCTAGTTTGAGGCCTAAATTGGCTAAAATTGTAAATAGTTTTGGTTTTGGAGTTTCACACGTGTGAACCAGGCCACAATGTTTTTATTTACTGTATTTTTTTCAGTATGATGAAGTGTCAAACTTCATACCCTTCAAAATGAGACCATTTTGATGTATTTTGGTCATATAAGCCATTTTTAGCTATTTTTCCTATATAGGGAATATCTAGGGTCAAGTACCTTCTAGAGAGAGGAGAGAGAGTCATCTTCCTCATCCATAAATAGTAGGGAAGTCGTGGAGAACAGGTTGGAGAAACCTTTTGTATGCTTCATTGAGATCAATAGATCATTGTCATTGTTTCTTCCTCCATTGAGAGCATTGTTGTGTGTATTGTCTTCAAGCTATTGTGTATGATCTTAGGTGCTTTCCAAAAGTGGTAGGCTGATGTATTATGGACTGTATAATGCTATTTTGGGCCGCACTTGATGTTTATGGAAGTTTACATTTGTGATAAATGCTTTTTGATCAAGTTCTTTGCATTCTAGGTAGCATAGAATGTGTTGCCAATTCCTAGCTTATGTAGTTTGGAGTGCAAGCATTCAAGCCAATGATCTTGGAGTTTAGATCCACTTAGGATCTGTATTTTCACAGTTTTTCTCTACAAATTTCAGTTGCTATGATTAGGTGCCACTTAGAATTTGCTTCGAACAAGAACACATATCATGCTTGTTAAAAATTCACAATTCTAGCTTGACTAGTTTTGGTCATATGACTTGTAAATAGTTAGATGGTCATGATGTGGCGTGTCACACGTGCCAAATAGCATAGGATTCCATTCATAAGGATGTTCTCAAGTAGACCTAAGTGTTAGAACCTTTGGAATGAGTCCAAATTATGCTTAGATACAAGGGAGAAAAAATAGGAGCTATTTTTGGTAATTTTTGCATTGTTGAGGGATCTCCAAGATTCCAACCCTAACTTAGTAGGGATGAAAGATCCACCAAAATTAGCATTAGGGATAGGTTTAGGGCTACTCATACCTGCCCAAAACCGTGATGGATCATGTACATATAGGTGATGATATCTCACCAAAATCAATCAAGCAATTTCATGTTTTTTCTCTCATAATGGTGCAATTGCTCTCTATGTTCATAATTGTTTGAGTACTTGTGATTACTAATGATTATAGGATTGAATGTAGGTCTGGTGTACAGTACTCAGACTGTGGGAGGCCGTACTTTCACACGTGTGAAGCCTTCTTCAAGGATTTGGGCCATTTAGTGAGGTTCAAGCATAAATTTTTGATGGATTTTGATGGTTCAACTTGTGCTAATCTTATGAAATCATAATCTATTGTTTCCCTCATCATTTCAAGTGTTTTAGGATCCTTATTTGCTGTAATTTTTACAATGCTACACAGTAACACAGACAGAAAACACTCTTCACAGCAAGCTCACATGGCAACTGTATTTCTCAAAATGAAATTACACTGTACATATAGTTGTTCACTCAGACAACCCCTGCATGACCTAGGTTGCCGTTGGTGGGATGCATGTCCCGTCGACTTGCCTCATGGCTTTAAAGTCAACAAACTTTAAGTACAAAAAGCTTTGATCTAAACTTATCAAACTTTTCTCCAACAAGTGGCTTAGTGAAAATATCAGCTAGTTGTTCTTCTGTGCTACAATGAACAACATGAATTTCACGACTCAGCAGCCTCTCACGTATAAAGTGGTACTGAATCTCAATGTGTTTAGTTTTCGCATGGAACACTGGATTCTTGCTGAATGCCACTCTGACTATCGCTATGTAATGTTGTGGGATTTTTCTACTTCATGCCAACTTCTTCCAAGATTTGTCTCAACCATATAGCTTCTTGTGCTGCACTACACATTGCCTTATACTCTGCTTCTATAGTGGATAGAGCAATTGTACTTTGCTTCTTACTAGACCAGGAAAAGCAACTACTACAAAACTAAAATACATACCCTGTGGTGGATCTACGATCATCATAGTCACCTCGCCAATCCGCATCCACATAGCCACGCAACTCAGGTAAACCATCATGCTTCCTGTAAATCAAGCCATAATCTGAAGTGCCTTTGACATAACGCAAAATGCATTTAGCTGCCTTCCAATGCATTTTCGTAGGTGCTGCCATAAACTCACTTACAATGCCAACAACATAGCATATATCTGGTCTAGTCGTGGTAAGGTAAATCAAGCTCCCTACTAACTGCCTATACAGTGTAGCATCAAATGACTGTGACTCATCAAGCTTAGAAGCTTTTTACCTGGTTCAATAGGAGTATTTACTGGTTTGCAATCCTGCAACCTAAACTTGTGCAGCAACTCTTTGACATACTTCACCTGTGTTAAACCCACTTCGTGTCCTTTTTGCCACACCTCTACTCCAAGGCAGTAATGCATCAAGCTGAGATCTGTCATCTCGAATTGTTCCATGAGATCTTTCTTGATCATATCTATCATCTCTTGATTATTTTTCGTAATAATCAGGTCATCAACATAAAGAGAAATCAACGCAACCATACCATCAAAGCATAAGACATATAGATTTGGATCAGAATGTGTTCTCACCATCCCCTTTGAATGAAAGTAGGCATCAATCCTGCTATACCACGCACGTGGTGCCTGTTTAAGACCATAAAGCAATTTCTTCAAGCGACATACTTTATTTCCATGTCCGTTCGTTACAAAGCCTTCAGGTTGATCCATGAACACCTCTTCTTCTAACTCACCATTTAGAAAAGCAGATTTCACATCCATCTGATGCAAAGGCCAACCAAAATGTGAAGCTAAAGCAACAAGTAGATGTAGAGTATTCCACTTACATACTAGCACAAAGGTCTCCTCATAGTCAATGCCTTTACTTTGTGCATATTCTTTGATCACCAATCTTGCCTTGTGCTTTGCTATACTTCCATCTGCGTGATACTTAGTCCTGTATGTTGAAAATTGTCACTTCTCACTTGACATTGGTTCATGTAAATATTGATCAAACATTAGAATATGTTGATGATATGATTTCACACGTGTGGAGCATGTTCCCATGTGTGAAAGGATGTACTTTTCATGTTTGTATATATCCAAATTGATTTTGTATCATTCTAGTTAGTGTGAACATGAAATGACTAGTTTTTAGTCAAGTTGACTAGTCACCTACAAATTAGCTTTTCCTTGCATGTGCATGAGTAAATGCTCCCACATGGCAAGTGGATGTTCACATGTGTGTATAGAGTACTAGAAGATAAGAGTTGACCATTTTCCTTAGATCCTATTTTGTAGGGAATATTCCTATATTCTAGGAGACTAGCTTTTTGGATTTTAGTCATATTCTAGAAGGTCAACTATTGGATAAGGATCAAGGATGGATCAAATGGATAGATATGAGTGATGTGGCACTCTTCACACGTGTGAAGGCCTGCTGGACTGTACCAGACTCATGGATGTACTTGATCCATAAAAGGATCATCATTTTGCTAAGAAAATTGATGAGACTTTTGCACTCTACACTTTTGTGAGATTTCTAGTCATTTGTCTTGTGATTTTTATGCATGATTGCTATCTAGTATCATTGTACTTGTTGTTTCAGGTGCAGGCCGTACAGTGGACAGTACTCCACACGTGTGAAGCCGCTCTCACTAAAAAATGATGTGTTGATCCATTGCTCTTGCTTAAATCCAAGTGTAGTGAATCTAGATCAAGATCTAATGTGTAGAACTTGATAGATTCATTGATTAAGCAACCAATAACTCTCTATGATTGTAAAGTACAATCATTATTGTCCTAAAAACTGTAAAATTTATCATGGTATCAGAGCTAAGTAAGAGAGTGATCATTGAATCATAAATCTTGTAAAGATCATTGGCAAAATTTGTTTTTTGGCCAATACTAGTGAGGGCGAGTTCTTCTAGAGTGATAGCTTGTAATCATTTGGATCAAAACGACTTGGAGGCTGTGTATGTACTTTTCACACGTGTGAAACCGTACAGCAACCTTCAATTCAAGTTACTTTGTGTTTTTTGGTCCCAAAATCACAATACTAGTTCATTTTTGGTGCTTTTTGAAGCATAGTATTGATCTAGATTCATTCTAACTAATGCCTATGACCAAATAGTGTTTTGGATCATTGAAGCATTTCTTTTTAGAGTCTAAGATCAGATCTAAGAGGCTGATTTGTTCAGATCCTTAGTTGAAGTGAAATCTCTAAGAAAAGTGTAAAGCAATTTTTTTTTTTTGTGAGAGTGAAAGCTAGAAATTTTTGGTAAGATCTTTGAGTATCATTCAAGCTTGTGTGTTAGTTTGATAGAGACAAGCCTATAGGCATTCTAGTAAGCTTTAGGCCACTTCATAGATCTTTTAAAATTCAAAAATCTTTGTGATTTTTAAAAGAGCATTCATTCTAAAATGTCATCCATGGGTGGATATTTGATGGAACCAAGTGAGAGACTCACTTCCACAAATTATTCCATTTGGAAAGTGAGAATGGAATCACTCCTAGTGATCCATGATCTATATGACATAGTTCAAGGAGTAGAGGAAGAGCCTCAAACTCCCCAAGAACAAGCCAAATACAAGAAGAGAGCAAGATTAGCTCTACATTGCATAAAGTTAAATGTATGCAATGACCTCTTGAAAGAGGTGTCTTCTTGTACCTCATCCAAAGAGGCTTGGGATTCATTAAAGAGCATTTATGAATCCAACAATACTTCAAGAATCCTCATGCTAAGAAATCAAGTTTTCCAAAGCATGAAAGGAAGTGGAGAGAGTGGACAAGAGTATGTTCTTAGGATCAAATCTCTTAACAAGGAGTTAAGTGCAATAGGAGAGAAGATCCAAGATCAAGAACTAGTACAAATCATTTTGAATGGTCTAAGTGATGAGTTTACCAACTTAGTCCAATCATTTGCCATTCAAGACTCTCTTCCATCCATTGAAAAGTTGCACAATGTTCTTGTGGCCGAGGAGAGTAGGCTTCTACACCTCAAGACAAGAATGGATAGCATGTCACTTAATGGAGGAGAGGAGAAAGCTAACTTTACATCTAAAGGCAAGAAAAAGCAAAATCCATTCAAGAAAAATCAAGGCAAGGAGGCCGAGATGAAGAATGGAGGATCTACCTCCAAAGGCAAAGTGAAGAACAAGGCAAAACTAAAGTGTTTCTTTTGTGGAAAGAAAGGACACTTTGCCTCAGAATGCTACTTGAAGAAGAATCAACAAGCCAAAGGAGATCAAGGGAACATTGCTCAAGAGGAAGAATATGAGGATGGATTCAACACATCCTTAATGGTTGCATCTACACCAACTTCAAGTCAAGACACATGGTGGATAGATAGTGGGGCTAGTTCCCACATGTCCTTTAACAAGCATTATTTTTCTACTCTTCTATCTTGTAATGACTCTAAGAAGTCAATATACACTGCTAGTGATCAAGCATGCAAGATAGATGGCATAGGATCTATACCTCTTTGTTTAGGCACATCTAAAAGGATAGATCTAGATAATGTTTTGTATGTTCCTACCATTTCAAGGAACTTGCTTAGTGTAGGACAATTAATGGACAATGGACTAGATGTACATTTCAAGAATGGAGTTTGTTCCATCTTGAAAAATGATAAGTGCATAGCTAGTGGCATTAAGCAAGGTAGACTTTTCAAGTTGGATGCTAATGTTGCAAGTGAAAGTGTGAACTTGGCTAGGGAGGAGCTAACTCAAGTGGAGCTTTGGCATAAGAGATTAGGCCATCCTAATCTTCAATCTATGGAGTCAATGGCAAGCAAGGAACTAGCTCTCGGCCTACCAAGAGCTTTCAAGAAGTGTGGAAAAATGTGTGAGGCATGTGGCCTTGCAAAGTCACACAAATCTTCTTACAAGAAATCTTCATCAAGATCTCTCTCTCCCTTGGATCTCATACATTCTGATGTACATAGTTTTTCACATGCAAGTAATGGAGGTGCCTTGATGTATGTAACTTTTATAGATGATTGTACTAGATTCACATGGATTGAGTTACTATCAAAGAAAAATCTTGTTTATGAAGCTTTCATTAACTTCAAGTCTCTAGTAGAGAAACAACTTAGTACTTCTATCAAAGCACTAAGATGTGATAATGGAGGAGAGTACACCTCCAATAAAATGAAAGACTTTTGTGAGATCAATGGTATTAAGTTACAATACACTTGTTCCTACACCCCTCAACAAAATGGGGTGGCCGAGAGGAAAAATAGGAGTCTATGTGAGTGTGCAAAGTCCTTGAGGCTTGATGCATCACTTCCCATCTCATTTTGGGGAGAAGTCATAACATGTGCTAATTATTTGTGTAATAGACTTCCTAGTAGTGCTATAGATGGGATCTCACCTTATCAAGCCTTGTTTGATAAGAAACCCAATGTAAAATATTTTAAGATCTTTGGATGTACTTGTTATGTACACATTCCTTTGGAGACTAGAAGGAAAGAAGATGCTACCTCCTTCAAAGGAATCTTTGTTGGCTATGGAGAAAATAGCAAGGGATATAGGATATATGATCCTACATCCAAGAAAGTAAAGGTAAGCAAGGATGTACTTTTTGATGAGTCACAATTTGCTAAGAGCTTGTCAAATGGATCTAACCCATTGTGCATTGAAGATCTTGACAAATCCGAGGAGGATCTTGACAAACCCGAGGAGGATCATGACAAACCCGAGGATGGAGATTTGGATCCAAGTCAAAAGGGGCCAAGAAGATCATCAAGGAGCAAGGCCGAGCCCTCAAGGCTTACCTATGTGGACAAGGGAAAGCAAAAGGAAGGCTCTACATCTTCTACCTCTTACTCTTTTTTAGCTACATTGATTGAAGAACCATCATCTTTTGAAGAAGCATGTAAATCTAAAGTTTGGAGAGATGCAATGCAAGTAGAGTATGATGCATTAGAAGAAAATCATACTTGGAATCTTGTAAATCTTCCAAGAGGAAAGAAACCACTTGCATGTAAGTGGATTTATAGAATTAAGTACAATCAAGATGGATCTATTAGTAAATACAAAGCTAGGCTTGTTGCTAAGGGATTTCTTCAAATAAAAGGATTGGATTATGAAGAAACATTTGCACCTGTAGCTAAGCTTGTAACTATTAGATTAATCATTTGCATTGCTACTTTGTTCAAATGGGATCTCTACCAAATGGATGTGACAAATGCCTTCTTGAATGGCTTCTTAGAAGAGGAAATCTACATGATGCAACCCGAGGGCTTCATCAAGATTGGTGAGGAGCAAAAGGTGTGCTACTTAAGGAAGAGCCTATATGGCTTGAAGCAAGCACCTAGAGCTTGGTACTCTAGGTTGCATGATTTTCTCTATTCCCTTGGCTTTGTACTAAGTGCTTATGAACCTTCTTTATATTTCAAATGTAATGAAGGAAAGATCATCATTTTGGTTCTTTATGTTGATGACATCATTATGACAGGAAATGATGATGATGGCATAGGCAAAGTAAAAGTTGACTTATCTAGTGAGTTCAAGATGGTAGATCTAGGCTTCCTAAAGTTTATACTTGGGATAGAAGTGTCTAGAAGTAGCAATTGTACTTTCATAAGTCAATCTAAGTATGCTACTTCCATTCTTGAAAGATTTGGTATGAAAGATTGTAAGGGGATTGACACCCCTATGGAGCATGTTGTGAAAGCAACTAATGAAGGTGATGAAGCATCCTTTGAGGACATCACTCTCTTTAGGAAGATTATAGGCTCTCTAATCTATTTAACCATCACTAGACCTGACTTAAGTTTTTGTGTAAGCAAGTTGAGTCAAAGTATGCAAGCTCCTTTAATTCATCATTGGAAAAGTGCCAAGAGAGTACTTAGATATGTTTCTAGTACTAGATTTTTTGGTATACTTTATGAAGGATCTAACTTGCACTTGAGAGCCTACTCGGATTCAGATTTTGCAGGTGACAAGATGGATAGGAAGTCCATTAGTGCATTTGCAACATTTCTTTGTGGAGGAGTGATATCTTGGCTTTCCAAAAAGCAAGATACAATCTCACTATCTTCTTGTGAAGCCGAGTACAAGGCATTGACTTCAACAACCAAAGAGCTCTTATGGCTAAGAAGACTCTTGATGGAACTACATGTGCTAGAGGCCGAGGAGATCCCTTACATATTTTGTGACAATCAAGCTTCTCAACAAATTGCTTCAAATCCTATCTTCCATGCTAGAACAAAGCATATTGAGATAGCTCACCACTTTGTGAGGGAGAAGGTACAATCCAAGGAAGTGCAACTACATCATGTACCATCATCCGAATGCATAGCTGATATCTTAACCAAACCATTGTCCAAAGATCCATTTTTTAAGTTAAGATATGCTCTTGGAATTGTAGATAGATGTACACTAGATTTGCCAAGTTAGAAGTGAGGAGGAGTGTTGAAAATTGTCACTTCTCACTTGACATTGGTTCATGTAAATATTGATCAAACATTAGAATATGTTGATGATATGATTTCACACGTGTGGAGCATGTTCCCATGTGTGAAAGGATGTACTTTTCATGTTTGTATATATCCAAATTGATTTTGTATCATTCTAGTTAGTGTGAACATGAAATGACTAGTTTTTAGTCAAGTTGACTAGTCACCTACAAATTAGCTTTTCCTTGCATGTGCATGAGTAAATGCTCCCACATGGCAAGTGGATGTTCACATGTGTGTATAGAGTACTAGAAGATAAGAGTTGACCATTTTCCTTAGATCCTATTTTGTAGGGAATATTCCTATATTCTAGGAGACTAGCTTTTTGGATTTTAGTCATATTCTAGAAGGTCAACTATTGGATAAGGATCAAGGATGGATCAAATGGATAGATATGAGTGATGTGGCACTCTTCACACGTGTGAAGGCCTGCTGGACTGTACCAGACTCATGGATGTACTTGATCCATAAAAGGATCATCATTTTGCTAAGAAAATTGATGAGACTTTTGCACTCTACACTTTTGTGAGATTTCTAGTCATTTGTCTTGTGATTTTTATGCATGATTGCTATCTAGTATCATTGTACTTGTTGTTTCAGGTGCAGGCCGTACAGTGGACAGTACTCCACACGTGTGAAGCCGCTCTCACTAAAAAATGATGTGTTGATCCATTGCTCTTGCTTAAATCCAAGTGTAGTGAATCTAGATCAAGATCTAATGTGTAGAACTTGATAGATTCATTGATTAAGCAACCAATAACTCTCTATGATTGTAAAGTACAATCATTATTGTCCTAAAAACTGTAAAATTTATCACTGTATACCCATTTGCAACCAATGGGTTTCTTGCCAACTGGTGGTTCTACTAAGTCCCATGTGCTATGCTTAGCAATTGACTCCATCTCCTCTCCCATGGCCTTGACCCAAATGTCATCATCCTTCACTTCACCATAAGTCGAAGGTTCTTTGCTTTGAATAATACTAGATAGGAGAGCATAATTTTCTTCATACCTTTCAGGTTGTGTCTTCTCTCTTGTTGATCTTCGTAGCTCTCCCTAGCTAGATGATCCTGGAAAGTCATCCATGTCGCGGCTTTCCAACAACCTCTCAAACCACTTAGGGAGCTTCCTATCAAGTGATCGGCTTCCTGGTGAAAATGTATCCCACGGTACATCCTTCTCCTTGCATTTGTCACCTGCAACTTCAATCCTTCTTGCACCAAAAGGTTTGTCCCTACCTCTCCAACCTGTCTCTTGAGGTTGAGTAGTAGTATCTTGAGATGTATCCTCTTTTTCATCACTTGGAAGGTCAATGAATGGATCATCATCAGATGGTATCCTCACTATACCATCTTTTTCACTGGATGTATCTATCTTTTCAGCATCCTCGTCTTCATACATCTTGGATTCATCAAAGATAACATCACGACTTACATGGATTTTTTTTTCCACTAGATCAAAACATCTATAGCCCTTCACACAATCATCATATCCTATGAATATGCACTTGATAGCTTTTACATCAAGTTTACGTCTCTCTTCCTTTGGAATGTATACAAAGGCCTTACATCCAAATATTCGCAAGTAGTTCACCTTTGGTTTCTTCTTCGTGAATGCTTCCTCAGGTGTTATCTTTGGTATGGCAATGGTAGGACTTCTATTTTGAAGATAGACTGCCATATTGCATGCTTCTAACCAAAAATCTTTTGGTAGTTTCATCTCAGCTAGCATAGATCTGGCACTTTCCACAATCGTACGATTCTCGCGCTCAGCTACACCATTGAGAGCAGGAATATGAGGTAAATTGTCTTGCAATCCCACATTGATCACAAAGATCATTGAAGTCATTAGACTTGTACTCACCTCCACTCTCTGATCTTAGGACTTTGATCTTCCTACCTGTCTGATTTTCTACCAATGCTTTGAAGCTCTTGAAGTTGTCAAATGCATCTGATTTCTTCTTCAAGAAGTAGATCCACGTCTTATGTGACATATCATCAATAAAGGTCATGAAATAGATTTACCTAAGGACATGGTCCTCATAGGCCCACATAAATCTGTGTGGATTAAATCCAGGATGTTCTTTGCTCTTGCAACACTCCCTTTATTGAACTTCTCTCGATGTTGCTTCCCATATACACAAGATTCACACATCGATTTCAAGTGATCTTCTATGGTAGGCAATCATGTTACCATCTCCAATTTTCTCATCAAACTGAGGCTTCCCAAGTTCAAGTAACCAAGCCTCTTATGCCACAACTCAGTTTGCGATGGAATGGACAATACAAGTCCATGTTGCCCCTTAATTGTAGCATTCAACCTGTACAATTTTGTATTGGGCTCTCTTACTCCATCCGCAATAACTTTGAACTTTTGGTTCACATCCTTCACAAAGCAACGATAATGGGCAAATTCTACTTTCAACTTTTGATCACTAATGACTCCAACAAAAAGTAGATTTTTCCTCAAACCTGGTACGTAAAGTACCTCCCTGATCATCTTGCTTTTGCCATCAGGTAGTTGGATTGAAACGGTGCCTATCCCCTTGATCTTGCACACCTCACCATTTGCTTGTGAAACAGATGTTCCATTATCCAACACTTTCAAGCTACTGAACCAATTCTTGTTACCTGTCATGTGTCTTGTGGCTCCCGAGTCAATATACCATGCTTGATCATCTTAATTAGATGACAATGCAGATATGAAGATGCTAGAGTCTTCAATCTCACCCTCATCGACAAGGTTACCTGCTTGTTTTGGTTTTCCCTTGTCTTGTTCCACCAGATATTTGCGACATTCACTCTTCCAATGGCCCTTTTTACCACAATGGAAGCACTTGCCTTTCTTCTTAGTTTTACTGGAAGATCCCTCGTCCTCCTGAGACTTGGCAAATTGATGTTTAGACTTCTTCTTGCCCTTGCCCTTGCCTTGTTTTTGGTGTGTCGCAAGTGCCTGATCGTCAGTATTTTGACATCTAGCTTTCACCATTTCTCGCTGTTGCTCTTCCAGTTGAAAATAATGACCTGCACTTTTTCCCTTACCAGGCCACTTGCTGCTTTCTCACCAATTTGAAAGTCAAATCGGCGTCGCCTTCGAAAATGCACTCAGTCGTCAACTCCCAACTACGTGCCCAGTGGAATGGTGAAATCACTTTTGGCGCACTCTGAAAACTTTCTCCATTGCAAACACTCTGTTTTGCTGTACCCAGGTGCCCTTTGTTTGGAGGTTATAGCCTTTTGTTTGGGTCAAAACGGGCAAAGGATCCAAAAATAGGGATTTTCTTTGTTTTTGAACTGTTTCTTCACCTTGAAGAAACTTCACTCTTCACTTGTGAAGGGACCCAACTCCAATTTCATTATGAGATTTTTTAATGAAGTTGTAGGCCAAAATACACTTCAATTCTTCAGGGCCCACTTCAGTTAAATCCAACGATAGGTTTTAATTTTGTGGTCCAGATGCAATTAATCCTGTCCGTCGATCGTTGTGGAGATGATCTTGTGGACTTCCTTGCATCGGTGCGTCGAACTACACTTCTGAAGCTGCTGGACACTTCAAAACACTAAGCTGCTGCCCCCGTTCGTCGCGCGTGAGATCCATGCTCCTCTCTGTCTACGGCCGCGCCTCCCCAAACTGGTTTTTGCTTGATCAATTTCGTTTTTGGATCAATTTGAGCACAATCTGAGGCCTAGAACATGGCTGTTCTACTAATACCAAGTCTGTAGAGTGTTCAATCATGAAATTTCGTGGAGAAACGGTGATTTTAGCTCAACTTGACAAAGTGGCTTTTTTCACCTTTTATCGCAAATCTGCTAGGTTAACTGTCTGGAGACAAATCTCTGACATGAACCTCAAAATCTCTCCATGGCTGGTTGACAATGTAATTAACTTCCTTCTTGTCCTTACGGTATCCAAAACGGTGCACAAACAGCGAAGAAATCACCAGTTATGTATAAAAAAATTGTAACCCCAAAATTGTCAATTTTTCACCAAATTTTTCCCTGTATGCACAGGCTGAAACTCCCTCTGCTGAGCTTGGCAAGCCTCTATAAACTAGAAACCGTGCACCAGTGCTTCTCTTTCCTTCTTCAACCTGCCGTAAACCCTGAACTCTCAGAAGACAGTTCTCCCGAAGCTCTCTTCAACGGCGATGTTGTAATGTGTACACTCCCTGTATGGCTCTGATACCAACTTAGAATTTGCTTCGAACATGAACACATATCATGCTACACAGTAACATAGACAGAAAACACTCTCCACAACAAGCTCACATAGCAACTGTATTTCTCAAAATGAAATTACACTGTACATATAGTTGTTCACTCAGGCAACCCATACATGACCCAGGTTGTTGTTGGCGGGACGTGTGTCCCGTCGACTTGCCTCGTGGCGAGGCCAACTGATCCTTATCAACTGGTAGGATCCACAGTACAGTAACACAATGATTCTACTTTAATTCTAACTGTGCCATTTGTCTCTTGATCACCAATATGGTCTGACTTGGAAGATTGGCATAAGAAGGTTGATGGCAACTTTTTGTTCCGTGTGGTGTGCTTGATTGCCACACAACACAGTAGCATTTGTGGTCTTGGTCTGGCAAACAACCATTCTGAGAAATGGCTTCTCTCTTTACAACATGTCTTGTCTTATCAGTTCTCGTTGTATTTCACATTCCTTTGTCCACTAATTGTTCTACCTAAACCATATTCAATTAGGTTTTCCATGGATTTAGATTACTATAATGAGCTTAGAATTTCATACAATATACCAAGCTCCAAGGTAGAGTGAGAGTTAAGGGGTATCCTAACATAGACAAAAAATAATTGTCTTCCCCAGCGATCAATGAGGATCACAACTTTTGGCATCTACAATTTTGAGTGCGTCTGTGTGCCCTAGGATTTGAAAAAAAAAAATTGCATTCTTCATTGATCGTTGGCAATCAATGAGGTGGCAATTTTTTTTTTCTTATAGCATAGAAAAAAGGATTGCTTTCCTGGCAATCAATGAGGAAGGCAATTTTTTTTTCCCCTTATGTTAATCAATGAAGCGTTGAGTGCGGTATCCTAGCATAGAACAAAAAATTGCCTTCCGCATTGATCGCTGGCGATCAATGAGGAAGACAAATTTTTTTTCCGTTATGCTAGTAAATAAAAATTGCGTTCCACATTGATCGCTGGCGATCAATGAGGAAGACAAATTTTCTTTCCATTATGCTGATAAAAAAAAATTGCCTTCCGCATTGATCACTGGCGATCAATGAGGAAAACAAATTTTTTTTCCCTTATGCTAATCAATCAAGCGTTGAATGTAAGCCCTAGCTTGATCACCGGCGATTAATGAGGAAGGCAATGTATTTTTTCCTTATGCTAGGCAATGAAGCATTGAGTGCAGTGCAAGAGCAGAGCTTGTGCTTGTGCAAGAGCAGAGCCTGAGACTGTGTGGTGCAAGAGCGGATCCTGAGCCGTGCCTATGCAAGTGCTAATGATAAGGATGAGTACAAAAAACTCACCTCATCAGAAGCATGATCCTTTGCAAAGCCAATAGTTACCGAGAGCTCGTTTTCAGGTCGCTGAACTTGATGTGATGAATGACTTGTTATACCCACCTAAAGTTGGCAGATGGTCGATGCACTGTTCTTCATTAGAACATTGTGAACTAATGTTGCTTGAAGAGTTTCTGTCACACCGATACTTCTCCCACAAAGTCCTTCACATAGATAATAGTTTATTTTTTAGAAGATTTCTATCATTCACATTAGATGGGTTCACGAGGTGTTAGTAAACATGGCAGGCTTGAACTATGATTTCTTCAGACCAACACTCCCTTTGCACAAAGATACCAATTTTTTCAATAAGTTTTGACGTTGGTGTACTGCTTTGAACTTTCAACATCAGTTATATTTCTTCTTTCTCAATGTTAGTGACTAGAAATGGTACAAGATTCACGTAAGTTAAATGCATGAAGAACCTACAGCAGGGAACTGCAACATGACACACCTCCTAAGACCCTAGTGAGAGTCTCAGCCACTACAAGAAAGAAGCCAAACTGACAACGAAATTTGGCACACCATGCAGGAAGCGTTGGTTAAACAATACTCAAAAAGGAGTGTCTGACAGAGATACCAAAGTTAACTGTTGGCCTGCATCTTATCTCTATGTGGAAAATCAACGCTTGCATCTCTAAATACTGACATAAGATTTTTGAGAAGATTTCTATCATTTTTGCTTCAAGCGAGGTCTTTCTTACACTTCATATGTCTTTTCATTACAGTTTGGTTGAAATGAGCATTTTCAGCTATCTTCTGCGCTGCAATAACTACCATTTGTGAATGAGATGCCCGAGAATTTTCACTAGTTACAAAAGTGGGAGTTTCATCAACCATGTGATTTTAGTTTGAAGTCTATCATGAAGAAATGTCACTAGCTCAAAGCTACTTTTGGCCTAATCACCAATTACATATGTACAATGCGTAAATTTGTCATAGGCCCCCAAACTCAAGATTAATGATCTAAGATGATTATGCCTACCCTCCACACCTCCACACGTGGGAACATGAATCACACATATGAGATTTACATATGTACATGAAATTGTAGATATGGCGGCTGCACTTGAGTCCATGCTAGAAGATGAAGACCAACAGAAGACTGAGGATAGAGTGCTTCGACAACGTTTAGCAAAGGTAAGTCGTAAAGGAAAGGAACAAGCAAGTGCAGCTGTGATTAACACCACCCATGTGATGGCACCTAGTGCAAAGTGATCACGTGAATGTTTTGAACTCAACAAGCCATCGTTCAACTCAATTAAGTCCAATAACAAGGTTTGGTAAATGTTATTTGGACATTTGCATGTTGGCATTGATATGCACATATTGTGTCATGTGTTTTTCAAATTTGGATGTGCATCTTCTTGTTTTGTGGTATTTGGTCTATTTTGTGCTACCATTTTCAAAAGCAATGTTCAAACAATTGGAGCTTGTAGAATCTTATTTAACGAATGATAAAATATTATTATTATATTTTAGAGTGGCTATTCAACATTATTTATAGAAAATTTGCGACACACAAACAATGGTAGTCAAAATGGGAATGGTCTTGATCTTTATGATCTTGATGGACTCGACTTGGATCTCTATGACTCTACCTATCTGGTGCATCAAATCACCCATAACCATTGGTCTTGACAATTAATGATATTGATTAAAAAATCTCGCAAAACTCGCACTCTATTTACTCGCAAAATGTCTGGACTCCGAGTAAGACCCCATTCATGATAAAGTTTGGAGGAAATGATATTCACTCTGGATCCTCCGTCGGCTATGGCCAATTCTTTTGGAACTTCTTGATGCGTGATCAAAATGGTCACATGCTTAGCATCTTTCTCTCATCCTACCCCTACTTGGTGGACTAGTTGCGATCTCTCTACTTCTTCATCTGGCACCAAATTGGTAGGGTGCACTTCTGTTTTCTTACTGCTTGGTTCGTCTATGTAAGTCTTCAATCCTTCCCAGAGAGTCGGATGTGTTTTGAGTAAGGTGCCTAAGGGCATTCTGACATCACTTCTCAATAGATCGACTAGGATAGCAGTGTGGTCTTTCTTGTGAAGTTTTTAGCATGTGTGAACTTCACCACACACCCTACAAGATCTTACTGAGGTGTTGTGATTGCACAAGATTGATCAGTGAACAATATACTTGAAAAATCTATGGCAAGAGCACAATGGCATACATCTGATTGAAAAATGTAACTTCTCACTATGAGAATTGAATGTCAGAAATAATTCTAAGTGCTCAGTATGGGAAAAACAGGCTGCTCTTGGGTAGAGAGAGAAAATCAATGAAAGAAAACTCGGGTAGAGAGAGAATGAGTCTAAATCACCAAAATCTCATTATTCACAATGTGGCAAAACATGCCAAGATTTCCTTACATGAGAGAGACTCGAATTCCTACGGTGGAGTTGCATGGAAAGTCCACTTAACTGATCTAACTCACCTACCAGAGATCCACATGTGTAACTGCATGCATGGATGTTGCATGTACTGCATGTCAACTGATAAAATTTCCTAGACATGTGTAGATCACAGAAACCACTTTGCATGTTGCATGCACTGATTGCATGTGGCTTGCATGCATACAGTATGACTTTGCATGCTATCTAAACTTCTGCATGTCATCAAAATTGAATCTACCTAGCTCAAATTTGACCTATACTAGAAGGTTATGTGCTTAGTTCACATACCTTTTATGTACAACTTGAAATACAATGGAAATAACCATGGACATGGCCCCAAAATCGAGATAGGAAGATAATATTTTAACAATCTTCACACTCCTCCTTAAAATTTATGTTTCTATCAACATAGACTTCGAAATTAGGCCAAGGTTAGACCTCATCTTGATAAAGACATTCTTGAGTAGTGGCTTGGTGAAAAGATCTGCAACACAATTTGTAGAATCAACATGCTCCAGTGAGATCTCTCTCTCAATGACTTTTTCTCTTATGAAATGATGAGCTACCTCGATGTGTTTGCTCCTTGCATGGAAAACTGGATTATTTGCAAGAGCCTGAGCAAAAATATTGTCATTCTTGATAATTAGAAGATCTTCATCTGCATAACACTTTAGCTCCAAAAGTAGCCTTTTGATCCATAAAACCTCCTTTGTTGTGGTTGTAAGAGATTTATACTCAGCTTCACAAGATGATAAGAAAATAGTTGTCTGTTTCTTTGATAGCCAAGAAACCAAGTTCCCTCCAAGAAAAATAGTGTAAGCACTTGTGGATTTTCTATCCAACCTGTCTCCTGCAAAATCTGAATCTGAAAAAGCAATCAAAGTTAGATCTTCTCCCTTGTAGAATAATCCATAATTTAAGGTAAAAGATATATACCTCAAAATCCTTTTAGCCAACTTCCAGTGATATAACTTTGGATCTTGCATGTGTTGACTTAGCTTATGAACACAAAAGCTTAGATCAGGCCTAGTCACTGTTAACCATATAAGTGAGCCAATAAGACTCCTATAAAGAGTGATGTCCAAAAAGGATTTTTCATCATCTTTCATGGGAATTTTTACAATGTGCTCCATAGGTGTATCTATGTCTTTTTCTTCCATTTGGAATTTCTTGAGCATGGAAAGTGCATATCTACTTTGGCTTATAAATACTTGACCTTTCCAAAGATCTATTTCAAGGCCAATAATATAGTGAAGAACTCCTAAGTCCTGCATCTTAAACTCACTACCAAGTGCATGCTTAGTTTCTTCAACTACATTCTCATTATTTCCACAAATAATGATATCATCTACATAGATGAGAAGGATAATTTGTAGGGTCTTTGATCCGAAGTTGTAATAGCCCTCCCGCCTGTCAACAAGGGTTAGTTCACTGGATATGCACCTAACTATGCATAGATGCTACTTTTAGTTAGTTCCCTACTTTTTATCTAACTCTATATCCATTAACACTACTCACACTAACTCTACTCTCCCTAAACTAACTTCATCATGATTGTTGGTGAAAGGGAAGGGTAGAATAGAAGAGAAAGAAGGAGAAGAGAGAAAGAGAGAGATAGAGTTGAGGAGGAGGTTAGCTCAAAAGCTCAAGATGCATGCTAATGGAGAAACCATAACTATTAAATCAAGAACATAGAAATGAAAACAATTAGAAACACACAACAAAAGCATTAGCATGAGTGCTAAGAAAATGAGCATGCCAGTCACAAGCAACACAAGGGAACCTGATGGTGGACAAACCAACCCAATCAAACCTAGATCAAACAGATCTAGCCCCCAAGCTATGGATCAATCACAAAGAGGAGTATGACATCACACCAACAGAATCTTGCCACCGGTCATGCTATCAAGCATACACTAGTGAGAGCCCAATAGATATACTTATACCCTCCAAGGCCCATGCACCACTAGTAGTGCACTGTGACACCTCACTGGACACCTCTGCAGCCTATCTGGGCCACGTCATCCAGTTCCATAATGAGTCATTGATAGACCCATACCAATCCACCATCAAGTGTTTAGGCCTACAACCATTAATTATGACCATGTACACATAAGGGCCCCAATTCCCTTATAGTCACAATTAACTTACGGGTTGTTGGTCTACTAGTCCCTAGCATGGACACATCATGGGCATGACATTCTTCCCCCCTTATTCAAGTTATGTCCTCAGAACTTAAAGTTGGAGAAGTTCCTCCTTTAGCTTGCTTCCTGTTCCCAGGAATCGTCATCGTCCGTACATCCCCTCCATCGAACCAGATGCTCGGTAGCTATATAATTTCTTAATCGTTTAGTTCTTGTATCCAAGATCTTTTTGGGTTCAAGACGAGATACACCCGATGATTCATCCAACAGGTTCAATTGTTCTCCAGATCCAAGTTGCTCCCCTTCACGTAGACTCTATCAGAGACGACTTACGTGAAATACGAGATGCATATGAGATCCATCCGCAAAGCCTAAACAGACACTCTATAAGTTCTTGGTCTATATCTGAATAAACATAGTCGATTTCGTAAGGTGATCAGTCGTACCAAAATTCCACTAACCTGTTTATTCATCCGGGGGGGTATGAATACTATCCTCTCCTATGGATTAGGTATTTCCTAGAATCTGAGTTATGATGCACCAATCTTAACTCTCCAGATTTCCGAGACCATACCATATCATAAGAGTGTATTACAATTCTTAAAAGACACATGAGCTGTTCACAAAGTCCTTTCCATCTGGAAAGTTCCGGACTTTTACAACTCACACACGGTGCCAATATAAGGATTGTGAAAAATTGTCAACTAGTAGTATTTTCCTAACTTGAGATTTTGTAGGCCTATGGCCAAATAAAAGTTAGAGATAGGTTCATACATGTATGTAGAGGCCCAAAGTATGTGTACACTACTTTTGAGGTCACATTAATTAGAGGAGGTCGAGTGTGGAGCTCTTCTATTGGCTCATAATTTGGTGCATTCCTATTTGACCAAATTTCTAGGTATATGGGTGAATCCTATTGGACCCCAATTTTAGCCTATCATAAGACAAGTGGCCAAGAGGCACTATGGCTGCTATAAATAGCCATCTCCACGAGTATGTACACATCTCATTTTCATTCTATTGAATGAATGTTATGCTCTTTGAAGGTCCATCTTCTTCTCTCTCACTTTTTTGTTCATATCTTGCATTCTAGCCACTAGAATTGTGATTTCTTTGTTGCTATGGCTTCACACGTGTGAAATGCAGGTTGTAGGCTCTGAAGTACGGACAGGGACAGCAAGTTTCTGTTTGTGGAAGCTTATGATCAGATTTTGATGTTTAGTTGATGTTTAGTATGCTTAACATCACAATTTCTATCATTTTTTCAATCTAGATGTGCATAACTTCCATGGCCAAGATCTTTATGAAACTTTAGCATCTTTTGGATCTGAGTTTTTCACATGGTATCAGAGCATTAGGCGGCCAAATGTGCAGGTTTTGCCAGATTTAGAAGAGATTTGTGGGCGAGTTTGCTTTTGTAGCATTCCAATCAAGTTTCTAGCTAAAAATCTTGTTGATTTATGTGTAGAAATTGGATCTTTGTGATCAAAACATCATTTGTATGCATTTCAATTGAAGTAGGGCGAATTCCCTCTGTACTTATCAGAATAAGGAGACAAAAATTGTTTTGGAAAGAGGGAGATGCAAGATCCAACAAGATCCTATTAGTTTTCCATTCTAGCATATAGTTTTTTGATTCAATTTCTTGCTTCTTCATGTCAAAAACTTCAAAATTGATGTAACCCTCTGATTTTCAGTTTGCTGAATGATTCAAGAGTGTATTTCAATCTTAGGAGTGAGGGAAAAGCAAGTATATTGAGGTTTGGTCTTGGTTTGATCAAGAAATCATAAAACTAGTGGCTAAAATTAAGGAAAAAGTGAGGAAAAGAGAGAAAAAGTAAGGTTTTAGGTTCCAAATCTTTGTGATTTCTTCTTGTGTTTCATTTGTTGATTCAAGAGAGTGCTTAGTGCATTGGAACAGGTCAAAGATCAGAGATCAATCATTGCAACATGGCTACAAATGGAGGCTACATGTTGGAAAGCAATGATAGGCTTACCTCCCTCAACTATTCTACTTGGAAAGTAAGGATGGAGTCTTTGCTTGAGATGAATGAGTTGATGGATATTGTTGTAGGTGTGGAGGAGAGACCTTTGGCACCTCAAGAACAATTGAGGTATGACAAGAGGGCAAAGAAAGCCCTTCACATGATCAAGATGAATGTGACAAATGAGCTTATCAAAGAGGTTGGTAAGTGCACATCATCTAGTGAAGCTTGGGAAGCCTTGAAGAAGGTTTATGAATCCAAGTCTACTTCTAGAGTGTTGACTTTAAGAAGGCAAATCTTTTCTTGTATGCAAAAGAAGAGTGAGAATGGACATGCTTTTGTTTTGAGAGTTAAAGCATTGAATGATGAGTTAGCATGCATTAATGATGGCATAAATAATGAGGAGCTTGTTCAAGTGATTCTCAATGGCTTGTTGGATGATCATGCTAATCTTGTTCAAAGTTATGCTATCCAAAAATGTTTACCAAGTGTTGGAGACTTGCAAGAGGTCTTGTTGGCTGAAGAATTCAGGTTGCAAGCAAGAGTGGGAGCATCTTCTACATCTCAAGGAGGAGAAGAGGAGGCAATGTTCTCTAAAGGCAAGTTCAAGGGCAAAGGTAAAAGCAATTGGTCTAAAGGGCAAGACCAAGGTGAGCACTCTACTTTTGGCAAAAAGAAGGATAGATCTAAGCTAAAATGTTTCTATTGTGGAGTCAAAGGGCATTTTGCTAGTGATTGTTTTAAGAAAAAGAGGGATCAAGGGGAAAAGCAAACCAATCTAACTATTGATGAGGGTGGGGATGAGCTTCTTTCAAATGATGCTTTTGTTATGTCATCTTGCTTGTTGGCTAATCATGGAGACATTGATCCTTGGTGGATTGATAGTGGAGCCACTTCTCATATGACATATCATAAAGAGTATTTTTCATCTTTAATGGCATTTGATGGTGATAGGAAGGTAATCTATACCGCAAATGATGGTGAGTGTGCAATCAAGGGGATTGGCACAATTCCTATTTCACTTTCTACAAATAGGAATATAGAATTGAAAGATGTTTTGCTCATTCCATCCATTACCAAGAACTTACTTAGTGTAAGCCAAATGCTTGACAAAGGATTCAAAGTTGAGTTTGATGGTGATGCTTGCTTGATCAAAAAGGGGTGTAGTATCATTGCAAAAGGGAAAAGGCAAGGGAAATTGTTCAAGCTTGATGCATGTGTTGTTGCTAACCAAGTTGGATGCATGGCAAATGAACAAATGTCAATTCAAGAGGTATGGCATAAAAGGATGGGACATCTCAACTACAAGGCCTTGGAGGAAATAGCCAAAAAGGAGGTAGTAAGGGGACTTCCCAAGTCTCTTACTTGCTTGAATCATGTTTGTGAAGAATGTGCTTTGTCTAAATCACATAGATTGCCATATACTAGATCTATATCTAGATCTAAGATGCCTTTTTCTCTCTTGCATTCGGATATTCATGGTGTTACTACAATTAGCAATGGAGGTGCTAAGATGTATGTAACTTTCATTGATGATTTTAGTAGATTTTGTTGGGTTTATCTACTAAAGAGCAAGGATGAGGTGTTTGATGTGTTTGTCAAGTTCAAAGTTGCTATTGAGACTCAATTTACAACCAAAATCAAATGCTTGAGGAGCGACAATGGTGGTGAATACATTTCTAACAAATTCAAAGCCTTTTGCGATGAGCATGGGATCAAGAGGGAGTACACATGTCCAAGAACACCACAACAAAATGGAGTGGCCGAGAGGAAGAATAGAACCTTGTGTGAGAGTGCAAAGGCAATGAGATTGAATGCTAATCTTCCTAAACCTTTTTGGAGTGATGCTTTGTTGTGTGCAAATTTCCTATGCAATAGATGGCCAAGTGTTGTATTGGAAGGAAAAACCCCTTTTGAAGCTTTGTTTGGTACGAAGCCTAATGTCAAGTTTCTAAGAACTTTTGGATGCATTTGCTACTTCAACATTACTCTTGATGATAGAACTAAGGAGGATCCATCTTCAAGAAAGGGCATTTTTGTTGGTTATAGTGAAGTAAGCAAAGCATATAGGATTTATGTTCCTTCAATCAAGAAAGTGTTCACAAGTAGGGATGTCATTTTTGATGAAAGTAACATTCCAAAAGTTGTTTCAAGTGATGATGGTGTTGTTGCAACTAATGTGCTTGATGACAATGGAGTTGATGACACATTGGATGTGGATGTTGAAGAAGCCTCTTCAAGTCAAATTCCAAGGAGAACTCCAAGGCATAAAGTGAAACCCTCAAGGCTCACTTATGATGGCAAAGGTAAGCAAGTGGTGGATGGATCCAACTATGCTTTCCTAACTTCTTTTGATGTACCTTCATGTGTAGATGAAGCAAGGCAAGAAGAGGAATGGATCCAAGCAATGGATCTTGAGTTTGAAGCACTTATGAAGAACAACACATGGAGATTGGTGGAGCTTCCAAAGGGCAAAAGTGCAATTGGATGCAAATGGATCTTCAAGGTAAAGACAAATCAAGATGGATCTATCAACAAGTTGAAGGCAAGGTTGGTGACTAAAGGTTATGCTCAAGAGCATGGCATTGACTATGAGGAAACCTTTGCACCCGTGGCAAAGATGGTGAGCATAAGAGTAATCATTTCCCTTGCAACTCTTTATGGATGGGATCTTTGGCAATTAGACATTTCTAATGCTTTCTTGAATGGTGATCTTGAAGAGGAAGTCTACATGGAGCAACCCGAGAGCTATGTTTCTCATAGCAAGCCTAATCATGTGTGTTTTCTACAAAAAAGTTTGTATGGTCTTAAGCAAGCACCAAGGAGTTGGTATGCTAGGCTTAACTCTTTTCTACTTTCTCAAAACTTCACTATGAGTGAGTATGATCATTCACTTTACTTTAGAATTAGTGCTAATGATGTTACAATCCTTATAATTTATGTGGATGACATTATTTTAAGTGGAGGGAACAAGGAAGATATAGAAGATATCAAGAAAGCACTAAAAAAGGAATTTGAAGTGCATGATCTTGGTCTTTTGAGCTATATCTTAGGAATAGAAGTAATTAGAACTTCTCAAATCACTTTTATTTCACAAGAGAAGTATGCTATTTCTATTCTCAATAGATTTCATATGGTAGATGCAAATCCTATTGATACACCTATGGAATCACATGTAAAGCTAACTATAAGAGGTAATGAAAGATCTTTCGAGGACATTACTCTCTATAGGAAGCTAATAGGTTCTCTTATATATCTAACCATCACAAGACCTGATTTATCTTATTGTGTTGGTAGATTAAGCCAATTCATGCAAGATCCTAGCATAGAACATTGGAAACTAGGAAAGAGGATCTTGAGATACATCTCGGGAACAAAAGATTTTGGCATTGTTTATAGAGGCTCATCACCTAACTTATTTGGTTTTTCAGATTCAGATTTTGCAGGAGACCTTATGGATAGAAAATCCATAAATGCACATGCTATTTTCATAGGTGATGGAGCTATCTCATGGATGTCGAAGAAACAAGCAACTATATCACTTTCTTCTAGTGAGGCCGAGTACAAAGCTTTGACATCATGCACAAAGGAGATGGTGTGGATCAAGAGGATGATTATGGAGCTTCATTTGCTGGATTTTTCAGAGAGTCCAATCATCTTTTGTGACAACCTTTCAGCCCAAAGTCTAGCAAGCAATCCGGTTTTCCATGCAAGGAGCAAACATATCGAGGTGGCTTACCATTTTGTGAGAGAACAAGTGTTGGCAAAAGAGATCAAGCTTGAACATGTCCCATCAAAGGAATGTGTGGCTGATATCTTTACCAAAGCATTGGGAAAGGACTTATTTTTCAAGCATAGAACAAGTCTTGGTGTACTTTCTAAATCTATGCTAAAACTAGTTGAAGAGGGAGTGTGAAAAATTGTCAACTAGTAGTATTTTCCTAACTTGAGATTTTGTAGGCCTATGGCCAAATAAAAGTTAGAGATAGGTTCATACATGTATGTAGAGGCCCAAAGTATGTGTACACTACTTTTGAGGTCACATTAATTAGAGGAGGTCGAGTGTGGAGCTCTTCTATTGGCTCATAATTTGGTGCATTCCTATTTGACCAAATTTCTAGGTATATGGGTGAATCCTATTGGACCCCAATTTTAGCCTATCATAAGACAAGTGGCCAAGAGGCACTATGGCTGCTATAAATAGCCATCTCCACGAGTATGTACACATCTCATTTTCATTCTATTGAATGAATGTTATGCTCTTTGAAGGTCCATCTTCTTCTCTCTCACTTTTTTGTTCATATCTTGCATTCTAGCCACTAGAATTGTGATTTCTTTGTTGCTATGGCTTCACACGTGTGAAATGCAGGTTGTAGGCTCTGAAGTACGGACAGGGACAGCAAGTTTCTGTTTGTGGAAGCTTATGATCAGATTTTGATGTTTAGTTGATGTTTAGTATGCTTAACATCACAATTTCTATCATTTTTTCAATCTAGATGTGCATAACTTCCATGGCCAAGATCTTTATGAAACTTTAGCATCTTTTGGATCTGAGTTTTTCACAAGGATTGTAATATTAAAAAACGCCCTTACTTTAGACATGGCACAAATTGTCATTCCAAAGTTAGGGTCCAATCTAGAATACGTCTAGATTTTCCTCTTAAGTTGTAATCTAGAATAACTTAAGATTTACCGGAACCTCATTACGTGGAGTTCTAACTTTTGGCAAACAACTATCCAACTCTCATGAGTCTTCCGGGATAGCATTCCATCCTTTCCGAACGGGGAAAGATAAGTCCCAAAAGTTTTCGTGTATTCTATGCACACACATATGTAAACGAGTCCAAAATGACTCATAGACGTGTGACTTATAAGCAATACATTTCAACAATAGTATCCATAATATTTAATTGTCTAGGTGTGGTACCAAAACATCACATTTAACCTGATTCTAAATCAATCATTTAATAAGCAATTCTCAATGAGAAATTACTATAACCCAGTGTCTCAAACACAATTCTCATCAATATGCCTATGTACCAACAACTACTTTATGCATGCAAATAAACTAAGTTCAAGGAATACTTTGTAGATCCACATGATTAAAAGTTTGTATAAAAGGTTTTAATGATCCCACAAAGATTCACTACATAGCATATCTCTACAGATAACTTCTTATCTGTACACAACACTTTCATAATCGAGAATCTTGTAACTTGGTTATCCTCTAAGAGAGAATATTTTTCAAAAGAGTGCTATTTCACAATCTCAACCAGAGATTAACTCAAAAGAATATATTGTTAGCATGAATGTCTTCCCTTGCATCAACCCACAGATCTCAATCCATACTAAAATCAAGTTGATTGCTTCCAGCAAGGAACAGGTTTCAACAAACACCTTGCAATAGAATTTTCAAGTTCTAGCACAAATCAATCGGACTTATTATCAACCACTTTTCTACCACAAGAGTACTTTCTAAATTTCCTCCCTTTAAATCTTCAAATAGGATATCTACTATAATCCATAAAGGATTTCTGTAATATCTAAATATCCTATAATTTTTTATTCATAAAACAGGTCCATCATTGATATAACAGATTCCACTTTGAATCTTTGACCGATGTTTCTCCTTGATAATTCTCTTTTCTTCCTACTTCTCCCTCTTTTTAACAAGAAACGACACGAGTTTCCAAGGGGTATAGATCATTTGAGATTTGCCCAGGAGAAGTTTCAAAGAAGAGATCCAAGAAAATCGAGAAAGTCAAAGAAGTGTTGCATCATCGTCAAATACCAATGATGTCCCAGCACAGTGACTTAACAAAAGATCTTCTTTATTACCAAGCTTGAGAATTGACTCGTAAATCAGAAAATGATTACTTGAAGATTCAAGTAGAGAAAACAATTGTAGAAAATGGTTTCATTAACCATTTTTGTGACATCGTCCATGGTCAACGGGTAATCACCTTCCAAAAAATCACAAAAAAGTCGGGTTAATTTATGAGTTAAGAAATTCACCAATATATCTTTTTTAAAGAAATAGCTTGTCGGGTTTTCGGTCTTGTAAATTTGAGATATCCAAAAAAAGGGGTCATGACCAATATCTCAAATTTCTGACAAAACACCCGTTTTATGACCAACAGTATTTGGCATCATTAAGATTTATGGCCATACTATGGTCAACTGATCCACTTAGTTTCAGATCTTCATTTTGGAATTGCATGCGTCCCATACCACAAGTTCTTCCTCCATGAAGGCCCTCCACTTCCTGATCAAAGTGTTAGAAAAATAGTACAATTATATGAAGTTTTCGGGATTTATTAAAAAAACTTCCAACTTCACTTAAACAGACATATTTTCGCCTCTTTTCATAATCTTTACGGTCACCGTAAGACTCACAGTGACAGATGTAGAAATGGGAAAGAATGAACCGGCTTTTTCTTGTTTTTAACAACAAATAGTGTTGGTACGCCCACTACTTTAAGCACATCAAGAAACAACTTTTTCGTTCCATTCCAATTTCCATATTAGGCTTTTGGGTCCTTTCTGGCCGTGAATGATTTTTGAAAAAATGATACCTTGGCCAAAAAAATCCAAGAATTCACATTCACGGTTGCCCACAGTAGTTAATCAAAGTGAATCCAATTCATCAATTGTGAAAAGCCTTACGAAATTCCTCCATGAATTCAGCCCAATCACAATTCTATGGGTTGCGTCCTCCACCACGAGGAGGCCTTACCCAAAGTAAATAACCGACGAAATTCACTTTTTTATTCTTGGTTGTTGTGCAAGCTAAAGTAGCTTTGGCCAACGATTTATCCAGTCATGAACAACTTCGGGGCTTTCAATCGCCGGAATAAATTTCCGATTAGCCCAAGTTGTAAATCACAATGGCTAATTGTTGAATAGATTTTGCATTAAGTTTTTTTTTCTGTTTATTGCCTAAATGAAATTCCCACACACAATGGTCAAAACTTTGCAACCATGTGTTTAATATTTTAGGGGGTCAACACAGTCGAGTGATGCCGAGCGAATTTTCATTTGCCACCCCTTACAAGAATTTCATTTCCACCATTTGCAAAAAAACCGAAAAATTTTACGTTCGGTTGAACTCATTACGGGTATATTTTCTAATAGAGCAATGTCCAAAATGAAAACGTAGTTCTTTTTAATGGACAATACCATGCTTATAGAATGTATACCAATGATTATGCAAAATGAATCTGTGCAACAAATTTGTGAAAAAAACCACTGCACTCATCGAAATCTAATGCACATGAATTTTTAAGCCATTGATATTTCACAAGTGCCTTAACTGCATTCCATAAAAAAAACTATGCGTTATGAAGCTCCATACGAACGACCACAATTTCATGCTGCCGAATCCTCACATGCACGAGCTCACTTAAACGGAGCTTTTGCAAATAATGTTCCACATACTAAAAAAAGGACCCCAAAGCTAGACTTACCTAAGTACGATGGTAACACTGATCCTCAAAGATTTCTCCAAGTCTTTGAGAACGCTTGTGACGTCTACGGCGAGACATCACCAGAGGCCATGGTCCAGCTCTTCTCGATGACCATGATCGATCGCGCACGAGAGTGGTTTTTTAACCTTGATCGTGAAGATAAATGTGACTAGTTACTCTTGAAAGAGGCCTTCATCAAACGGTTCAAGCCTTTTCGCTTGATAGAAAGCCTTTTGTTAAAATTAAGTAATATCAAAATGACAAAAGACGAAAAATTACGTGACTACATTGAATGATTCAAATGCTTAAAAAGTCAGGTACAAGAGCAACCTACCGAGTCCATGCTCATCATTTGGTTTCTCGTTGGACTCCCACGATGGATACGACGTGAACTTTGTTCCAATGATGAATATACATCATTGAAACAAGCCATGTCTGATGCCATTCGGGAAGAAGACGAGGGCTCAGATGTGGATGAACCACGTGAACGAAGAGCACATCGTGCCATCCAAGAAGCTCAACCAAACGATGACACAGGAGAGCAATTATGGAAAACACAGATGGAGTTGCTTAATCAACAACACCAACAACAGATGGAGAAACTCACAAAAGAGTTTCAAAACACTCTTAAGTCTATCCAAAGTTCGATGCCAGGTCAGTTACCCACTGGCCAAATCCATCATAGACGAGAGAACACGTGGTGCCCTCACTGCCGAGGAACACACACTGGCAATGAGTGCCCTTCATACCAACCGGTCCCAGATACCTCCCTGATCAAATTTTAAATCTACGACTTTATGGGGCATACCTCCCTTTATTGCTATTATAACCCGAGGAATCAGCCTCACAACCAGTCAGGAGGACATTATCAACGTCCTCGACAACCATTTGTTTCACAGCAACAACACACGTCCTATCCACCATGAAACAACCAGATCCATATACAAGAGTTGCCCAGACAACCTAGACATGAACCTCAACCACAGCTGGCACTCTTAGGACCACCACCACGAGGACAACAGGATCTAGGAGCACAAAAACATAGACATCCACTGGTAGAAAACTCCTACGATCAATCATATCATCATGATACATCAATTCCATCATCTAGCCATCACCAGTATCAAACCGACAACTCATGTTCGTGCAAACAAGCTGAGTATTCCACACCACCAGAAAACCCAACACAGCTAGCCATCCAAGATGGTTATGGTATCGCCACCAGACCAATGAGCAACCGTTGCTTTATCTGTGGTGAAACAAGACATTTTATGACCGACTGTAAAGTCAAAAACCAATACCATGTGGAATGTCCTGACTGTGTTTGCAAACACAGCTTCAAAGGCTATCCTAAACAACCTAACAGGATCCTTCCAGCACGTCATATCACAACCGAACCTGTTAGAGTTCTTACTAGAGCATAATGCCAACATCAAGAACACCAGCAAAACCATGGACAATCAGCTGACCCACATGGAAGCCATTTGACGGCCTCCACATTACCAAAAGATTACCCAAACCCAAAGGTGGAACAAAGGCAATACAACGATTTTCGAGATGAATTTTTGCGAGAAGAAGAACATACGGAAAGTTTGTTATCAGCTCATATCCCCGGAAAGGAGCAATCCCTACAGGGACTTGAGTATTTTCTGACCTCCTGCAAGCTCAACTCACCATGTCGTTCCATAGTGCTATCAAATCCTTCACCGGACTCAACGCTATATCCATCGTAGTTTTCAACTGCCTCCTATCCCTGATGATCAGCGAAAACCAGAAGAAATTCCTGAAATTCCTTAGATTCCTATGAATTTGATGCATAGAGGTGTTGCTAAGGGGAATAGCATCACACTACCTTTGTCCTATAAAGATTATCTCACAATATCTGCTATCCTCGATAGTGGATCAGGCGTTAATATAATGGCTTTGCCATTGGCAAAGTCATGGGGCTTCAATACCCTCGATCAACCATGTTATAAACTTTGTATGGCTGATCAACGAGTTACTAACCCTGCTGGTCATTTATCAAATATAAAAGTTCGAATAGCAGGTGTCAAGTTTATCATCGATTGTGTCATCTTAGACCTACCAGAAGATGCCAATACGTATAAGCTCCTTCTTGGTACACCCTGGCTCCAGATGGCAGGTGTTGTCCAAGACTGGAAGAACAACAAAATTACCTTTGGCAACCACGATAAACGAGTCATTGTTGACTCAAATGGCCATGTCAAGCCTGCCAAGGTATACGATGATTGGTCTTCTACAACATATGACAAATCAGAGAGTGTCCCAATCCAACCAAAAGGCCACTATACACGAACCACGGACATAATCAATTGGGGTCATGCACTAGCCACCATGGACTGTGCGGATTCCAATCGATGTCGTATCGAAACAGCTGCAGAAGATGTGGATATTCTCCCATCTTCTACAGACATTGACACACCCATCATCCCGCTTATGATGATAGACCCCATTTCTATAGCTTGGTGCCCAGGAGAACCTAGTGTCTCTACTGCCCATGTTTCGGAAGGTATTCTTTCCATGGATGATGTCGAAATGACGGATGATCATGTACTCCTCTATCTAGATGCTCAACATTATCCGTCCAAAGTCATTTCTCCCAGGACCGTTGGCTCATATCCAACTAACATCCAAAGTACCAAACACACAAGCATATAGGCCCAAATCCAACGTATATACTTGGGACGTGTATCTCGACGAAGTCTAGGATACAGTCGACGCCGATATGGTAAGTGAGGCCACAACACCGCCTATTCAAAAACCACAAAAACCTCCGTTACAAAAAAATAAAATTACTGATACAAAATTAACCGAGCGTCAAAAACAGATGTGTGCCATGCTTAAACAGCCAATCAAGCCCTTGTCAGAGGGGACAGACAACAACTAGTCCGACAAAGCTTCCACGTCTGGTAAAGAATCAACTCAAATGATTCCTAAAGTCCCAAAACATTTTGTGGACCCACCTTTTGATCTTCCACAGAAGTTCAAAGACTTTACACTGGATGGCGTTGTTATCTGGTTACCGCAGCCACATCCGGAACCTGCACCAAGTTCCAATTCTTTTGAAGGACCCGCTAAGACAATTCCACTAAACCTTAAGGATCCTGACGAGGACATAGATCACATAGTTCATGTTGGTGCACATCTGTCATCAACCCAACTGTCTGATCTAGAAACTTTATTACGCAAATACAGGGATGTATTTGCATGGAATTATTCCGAAATTAAAAGAATCCCCCCTGAAATAGTAGTACATCGGATTCCTCTAGAAGACAATGCTAAGCCTGTTAGGGCTAAACCTTACCGCAGTAACCCAGTATATCGTGAAAGGATCGATGAGGATATTAAGAAATTGCTAGATGTTGGCTTCATTTATGAAGTCCAACATACTGATTGGGTATCACCCATTGTGGTTGTACCCAAGAAAAACGGGCAAGTTTCGTATCTGTGTTGACCTCAAGAACCTTAATGCGGTTACGAAGAAAGACCATTTTCCCTTGCCCTTAACGACCAAATATTAGAGGAAATGGCAGGAGCTGAAGCTTTCAGCTTCTTGGATAGATTCAACGGTTATTTCCTTGTTCAAATAGCCCCTGAAGATAAACATAAAACGGCTTTTGCCACAGAGAACGGTGTTTACGCTTATAAAGTTATGCCTTTTGGCTTATGTAATGCCCCCTCCACTTTCCAACGGGTCATGCAACTGGCCTTTCAAGATCTGTTACATCGGATAGTGGAGATTTATCTCGACGATCTAGGTGTACATTCTTCCACTGCTACGCACTTAGATGCCTTGGAGAAAATCTTCATTTGATGTCGTATGTTCAGCATCTCACTAAACCCTGATAAATGCCAAATATGGGTCACCCTCGGGGTTGTACTCGGGCATATAATATCAAAGGATGGTATTTCTACCAACCCGTCAAAAATCATGGTTATCGTGGACATGCCCTTACCTGCAACAATGAAGGAAATATATGTCTTCCTCGGTCATACCAACTGACACAAGTAAATATGCCATTGGAGGTCTCATTGCACAACCGGGCTAGTATGGCAAAGATTTTCCTATACGTTTCTTAAGTAGGCAATTGGTGTCTGTTGAAGTAAACTATACAACTACCGAGAGAGAAGCATTGGCAATGGTCTATGCGGTACAACAACTACGACATTATTTATTAGGCCAGACCTTTGCTTTCTACACATACCATCAAGCACTCCTATATATCGTTAATAAGTCCTATAAGACAGGACGAATAGCTAGATGGCTACTGATTTTGGAGGAATTCAATTTCCGTGTAGTCGTTCGAAAAGGAACCCAACATTTCATGGCGGATCACCTTTCCAGACTACCAAGTGCTGAAAAAGCAACTGCACCAGTCAACGATGATCTTCCTGATGCCTGCCTTTTTCAGCTCGATGCCACACCCCTATGGGCTGAGAAGATCACTTAGTTCCTCACAACAGGCCAACTAAAAGAAGGCCTGAGTACAACGGAAATTTTTTTTATTTAATAAAAGCAGCGCCCTTTCAGTTAATTGCAGGACAACTTTACAAAAGGGGCGTTGACGACATTATTCGACGATGTGCTTATGAATATGAGATATGACCGATAGTATCTCAGGCTCATGAGGGCATTGGAAGTAGTCACTTTTCTGCTGAAGCCACAACGAAGATTATCCTTAGAGCGGAATTCTGGTGGCCATCTTTGTTTAAAGACACGTTTGCTGTCATTAAAGCGTGTGGTGTCTGTCAACGCGCAAAGAAAAATACTAAAGCAGACTTCACACCATTGACCCCCATTATAGAAGGCGAAGCTTTCCATAAGTGGGGGATTGACTTTGTTGGACCAATCAGTCCAGCAGCAAAACATACCCAAGCTCGATACATCCTCATAGCCACTGATTACACCACTAAGTGAGTGGAGGCTCGAGCAACGAAGGATGCCAACGCAAAAATAGTTGCACGTTTTCTTTACGAAAACATTACCCGTTTTAGCTGTCCCATTGAGCTTGTTAGTGATCGTGGCACGCATTTTTTAAATGCTATCATTGATAATCTCCTACGCCATTACCTTGTCATTCATAGAAAAAGTACACCATACTATCCTAGGTGTAATGGCCAGGCTTAATCAACTAATAAGACGATCTGTAAAATTCTAACCAAAATAGTTGAAACCAGTCGTTTTGATTGGGAAACAAAACTTTTCTCAGCTATCTAGGCTTACCGCACCACTCCGAAGAAAGCCACTGGGTGGGTTACACCTTTTCACTTAGTATATAGTCAAAAAGCGGTAATGCCCGTAGAATTCTTAGTACCTTCGCTAAGAGTTACGGAAGCTTCTTTTAACAGATCTTTGTGAAAAAACTTCAATCGAACAACAAGTCAAAACCAGGCTATTTACGTTAGCCTAGTTATGCGAGACAAGACTAATATCTTATCATGCACAACTAGTTAACAAACGATGCCAAAAGGCCTGGCATGACCGTCAATTGCGCAATAAAGATCTCCACTTAGGTGACCAGGTGCTTCCTTATACATCAACGAAGCACCCCGGCAAGTTGAAATTCAGAAGTGAGGGGCCATACATTATTAATAAAAAATTTCCTAATGGTGCCATCCAATTACAAACACTTGATGGAATACTCCTAGACACTGTCGTAAACGATGGTCGTCTACGACGGTATTACAAAGAGTTGTTCTCTGTTGACCCAATTGAACATCTTTTCCTAGTACATATTCTACATTTCTCTATGTTTATTGTTTTTAATTTTAATTTTATTTTTTATTACTTGTACTTCTAGTTTTGCATGCCTTCTTTTTATGTCTCTTCTATGCATTTTTTTTCTTCCTGTACATACTCATGGGTTATGAAGGTTCTAGGTCAACAAATGCTAGGCTATACCATAGGAGTTGCTTCTCCCACTTTGGCCACCTCATCTCTGTGACTAACGGGTATCTCCACAATACAAACATCCTTGGGGATACACTCTTTTCATAAAAAACTTCAACTCTATGTCTCAATCATATTTTTTCACCTTTGAAGTTCTTCACTTGCATACCACAGATCCATCCCTTCATATTGAAAATTTGATCAATCTCAACCGACGGGATCCACTTCAATCTCAACCGACGGGATCCACTTCAATCTCAACCGACGGGATCCACTTCAGTTTCAACCGACAGGATTCACTTCAGTCTCAACCGACGGATTCCAGTTCCATCTCGACCAACGGGTTCCAGTTCCATTTCGACCAACGACCTTCAGTTCAATCTCGACTGACACGTTTTTATCATAACTCAACCGACGTGACGCCCTTTAAATCTCGACCGACGCTACACACACGTCCTATCGCGACCGCGCCGACTTGACGACGTCCATAAATGCTCTCATTTCGAACACTTTTTCACCTCAGCGACGTGCAATCTTGGAGCTCCTGGCGAAAGAAAACTCTATCTTGGAGCTCCTGGCGAAAGAAAACTCTGGCAATTTTGCGAACACCCTCCACGATCTTGGCGCTCTTTCATCCAGTGCTCTTTCATCCAGTGCATCCCTCACCGTGTCTACACCATCCCCACCCGTTTTCAGCAAACCTCATCTGAGTTCCACAAAGAGCGCCATCACAGACAATATTCCCAAGCAAAATCAAACTGGTCGTCTTGGGTGTATCAGAACACCATTGACCATACCTCTCATACACATTCACTTATACACACAAAAGGCATAGAAATAGCGACCTCCTGTGGTATTTGACCTAAAGTAACCATTTCCGATGAAAGCACAGCCATTGGAAACTGAAAAGCCTCCATATAGAGGGGCTTCTGTTGTGGCATTCCACACAATTTGGCCGGTTTTTGAATCCAAAGCATACACTTTGCCTTCGAAATTCTTGTCGAAGGAGCCCACCAGTAGCAACCCATTTGCAATTGTGACTGGGGCGTCTACAGGGCTCACATCATCGGGACTCGCAGTTGACCATAAGATTTTTCCTGAGCTAGCTTCCATCGCAACCCAGGCACCGCCAGTTTTCTGGAAGGTAGCAGTGTGAAGTTCATTTGGAGACTGTTGGCTTCATTTGTATAGACTATATTCCCATCTGTAGCTGCTCCCCACATAGCTCCTCCTCCATGAGCACCAGGTACTGCAACTCAAAATCTCAAAAGACAAATATGGATCTGTGGGACGTCAGGATCAGACATGTTGGACAATTTTTACTAGAGCTAAAAACTGTAGATATTAGTATCCTGATAAACATATAACTAACAATATACTTATATTATGTCAAGTATGTAGTCGTTTCCAGACTTCATGTCAGCTGCACTTTTCAGTTTATGGATGTCATGAGACTACTTTTTTGGGCCAAGTACTCAGCACATAATTTGCAAGATTTATTTCAAAGTTGAAGCAAAGCAGTAAGACGTGAACATGCACATTGCATATACAAGCAAGAGGCCTGCAGCATAACTTGTAAAGTGTAAGTATCTATCGTCTATGTTTAAGAATATGCAGGTATTATACCGTAGACCACACGATCTTTCCAGTATCGCGGTCCAGAGCCCAGACAACCCCGCTCTTTTGAGCTGCTATTGCAATGTCACGACATCCGTTGGCAGATGCAACACTAATGAGCATTGGGCACTCGGCAAAGTCATAGTCAAGTCCCAACTTCTCAGGACAATTGGGATTTGTTGGAGCTAGACGGCAAGTGGTTGTATACGCATCGTAACCACCAAGATGTGTGCTCCATTTCACTCTTCCAGTGTCCAAGTCTAGAGCCAGTGCAGATTCTGCAAGATTATCGGGAACGAGGCACGGGTCAGGAACAACGGGATGCGTAATGTTGCTCTGGATATTCTCGCATTGCTCAACATCTGGAGGAACTTGGTAGTTGTTCCCGGTCGCAATATACGAGATTCCTTCCAACATCGATGGCCGGGCTGCTTCCCCAGACCGCCGCACCTCTTATACACATACATTCACTCGACAAATATGCGTGATTGACCATCTCTTCTCTTACACACATACATACACTGAACAAATATGCGTGATTGACCATCTCGTCTCTTATCTCGCTATCAACATACAATTTACAAGGCTAAGTCGTTGGATAATGATTGGAAAGACGATATGACACTTTTAAGAATATCATAAAATGAAGTTGGATCATATTTTGTAGATGCTGAGCTGATGGACATTTCCAGGCGTTAATCTACTCTAAAATCTCATGTGACTTTACTAATGTATCATCAACTTAATGCAATAAACTACATCTCCACGACTGCCAATTACAGAAGTCTTTGACGATTATGCAAAACCAGGACCCACAGCAGTCTCTGAAGATCAGGCAAAACCACAAATCCAGCTCCAGCCGCTGCCACATCACTATCACGACTCCAAAGAGCCTAGCTAGGCGTTAGACTTGGCTGGCCCAATCCTGCCATTGCGGACATCTTCAGGAGAAAATTGTGGGTGGGCATGGATACACTCATGCTGCATGTTACGGTGTAGCATCGCTTCCTTGATCTGTGTGAAGTGTGTCGTAGCAGCTTACGCTTTCGCTAGGTCAGAATTGATCCTCAGGCTCAGCTATGTTTGCTCCCTATGAAATCAAACCCAGGTTTTCTTCTTTTCTTTGTCTTTGGACTTGGTTCTCCTCTTAACCATCCATGGCTATACACATGAAAAATGAGACATGTTCCTATATAGGAAAAAAAAGGAAGTGTCCCTAGATTAAAATGTATTAGATAACTGGCCCGTAGGTGCCCGTTACGAGTTTTTTTTTTGGGGGGGGGAGAGCCCGGGAGGGCGAGCCCCCAAAAAAACTCGTTAACGGCCCCCCTACGGGCCCGTTATCTAACGTTATTAGCACTTTTATTTTTTAATACCACCGTATGAATACATCGTTTTGTTGTACCGTATGAATACATTGATGACATGATCATTAAAGGAGCATGGAAAGCAAACAGTGATTACACCTTGTGGGAAACACAATCAACAGAAACGATGGCAAAAACTATGATCGCAAACACAAGGTAGTTTGCCCTCGTTCTCTTTCATTAAGTAAAACGCAAAAAAAGATACATTTCAAGAATCTAGAATTGCTTCTGCCAAGAACTGCTAAAGAAAAGTGGCCACGTAGGCCTGCTAGTAAAAGTGGCCATACACGTCAGCTAATATTGTTCTAATTTTTCTCATGAAATGGATAGCGTAGCTTCTAACTATTAGCCTGTATCTACAAACCCTCTCTCACTATTCATTTTCATGACATTATATTCATCTACATTTTCGATGCCTATTAGATCTCTCAAAAAGGCAAAACGAGATTTCAATAGCCCTTTGGTCATGATGTCGGCTGCCATTCTGCTTGTGGGACAGAATTTGACTGTCAGTAAATTCTATTGAACCATATCTCCTACAAAGTGGTATTGAATACTGATGTGCTTGCTTCTTTTGTGAAACCCAGAGTTCTTGCTCAGAAACAGGCAGCCCTGATTGTCAGTAAACAGTGGGATGTTCTGTTTGATGTTGAAATCTTCCATGAGGCTTTTCAACCACGTACTCCTTGCTAGCGTGACATAACCCCATGTACTCTGCTTCAGTCAATGACAGTGCCACCGAGTGTTGTTTGCGATAGCTCCAGCTAACCGATGATCCAACCAGTAAGAAAATATAGCCACATGTGGACTTTCTATCGTCTAGGTCACCACCCCAAATATCTGACTATGTCATGATTCTCTCCTTTGAAAAGAATTTTGAGTTTTGATGTGCCTCTTAGGTATCTAAGCACTCGTTTGGCTGCAGCCCAATGCTCTTACCCATGGTCTGTTAGAAATTGGCTCATCTTAAATTTCCACATATGGTAATTGGCTCCATCAAGCTTGTCCATGATGGGACTGGCTTTCCCTTGGGAATCCATGTGGAAGAATTAGTCTAAGTGATAGGAAAAACTAAAAGTGACTTAAGTATGAAAATCTGGTATAGAATTACAAAACAAGAAGACAATTACTCTATCGGCTAGTAGAGTCTTGTATTGTGGAAGCTTATCAAGCTACGAAAAGAAGCTCTGATACCATGTTGGAAGAAGGAGAGTGTGTGAGTGTGAGAGACAAAAATAAATAGCTCGAAAAGAAAACGAACACGAAAAAAAAGCGAACTCGAAACTCGAACGAGAAACGAACTCGAAACGAATGTGTTCATGCGCAGCAGAATAAGCTATATTACTTCTTCCCTAAGCATGACTACGCCTATCAGAAATGAACAGAACATTAGTGATAGAAATCACGGTCATTCTGATTACGTAGCCAAACAGTAACAAAACACCAGAAGGATAATTTGTCGCGAACAGCTAGACAAATTATATGTTGCGAATGATTCGCAAAGAGCTCGACTGATAATGAATTGCGAATGATTCGCGAAAGGCAAGACTAAATATTAGTCATCAACAACTAGACTAATAGTAACTCGCTAAAACAAATTATCAGATTGAGCAACAAGAAAAGTCAGATAGAATGAAGAATAAGCATAGCAATGTTGACACAAATCTGAACGCAGAACAAAGAGTTGTTATCAGATTAAGTATAAGAAAAATACATGTCAATAATGCAGTAGGACACAAGACAATAGCGGATGAAACCACGTGCTCTACAAAGCTAATTCAATCTGTAAGAGGAATGAACCTATTACTGACAAATAAAGAATCATGCGCAAGGCATCTACTTCGTCTATATCTCTGATAAGCTTTTGATGCTATATTTACACACACTTGTTCTCTTGATCCCTCAATCCCCTTGAATACGCAAGTGGTATTCAATATATATACACAATGTTACAGGTGTGCAGATGAAGAAAGTACAAAGTGGATGTAATGTCTATAGGAGATCGTGGGTGGCTGATGTCGTTGTCAAGTTTATTAGCACAATTGCATGGTGTGAGCGTGAAAGGGTCGTGACGTCAGCTTTTGCTGAGATGAACATTGGTGAAGATTTTGCCTTTTCATCGCCTGTGAGAATTTACTTGTATTTCTGCAGACAGTCGTGTTTTATTCGTTTGTTTTATTTTACATATAAATATGTAGATTGTGCAACAACGTGAGTAAAAATGCAACATGAATGGAGGAAGATTAAAATGGGATTTAGGAGATTAGAGGAGATAAATCCAACATAGACAACATATATCTCATCATAAGCAATGTGTTTTAATTTTGCAGAAAATGCTACAACCCTGTGGCTTGCCACTCGAACAGGAAGAAGATTGATGATGAACATATTATTTGACCTTGATGATGACTTTTGAAGCGCGTTTTGTTTCTTTTTGGAAGTATTGGCATCCTATCATCTTCAATTTTCTTGAATTGGATGGCTTGTAGAGCTCCATCTTTTCATTAATGTCAATCAACTACTGATACTTTGTTGTATATCTGGTGTTTTTCTCAGATTTTCCATTGCTTTTTTTTTTTTTTTTGGCTTTTAGACGAAATCATCGTCCACAATCATTTTGATGAAACTTACAAAGTCTTGCAACTTCAAATATGTTTTGCAAATGTATTATCTGGTGATGCTTTAAACCATGTTGGGATGTAGATTCTTCAAGCTTATTTTGTTTCTCATGTATGCCCAAAACTTCAAGTAGAAATGCTTAGATAGGATATGTATTATATACTAGTTAAGTTGTAGAAGGATCTTCTGCAATTCTTACTTTTGAACTTGAGAAAATTAGAGATGCTGAGATAGGATATGATTTATGTATTAGTTAAGTTGTAGAAAGATCTTCTGCAATTCTTACTTCTGAGCTTGAGAAAATTAGAGATGTTGAGATAGGATGTGTATTATGTATTAGTTAAGTTGTAGAAAGGTCTTCTGCAATTCTTACTTCTAAGCTTGAGAAAATTAGTTTGAGTTGTACGCTTAAAAGCCCAAACATGAATGCCCTTTGTCGTTGTTTTGTGAAGAGAGACTGTTTTGGAACCACGATTCCTCCACTTTCAATGGATGTATAATGTTTAAAAGCTACAAGTAAGAACATTACTAAGTATTTGTTGTATTGAATCATCTTGTGGATTCCATAGTTTATTACAGGAATGAAAAGGTAAATTTGAAGTATGTAGCTTTGAATTTGTAGATATTCTTCTATCTTGCATATTTTTTTGCTAATAGATCATTGTGTGCTAAAGTAGGAAGCTCTTGCTAATACATTTCCTAGATTTATTTTAGCGTGTGGATGGTTCTTCTAAAAACAATAATGAGAAAACTTCTAGCCATTAGTTTCTTATTATTTCATTGGAAGAATACGACTTCTAGGCAATTGAGGTGCAAAGAAACGAATGACTTTTGGAGCATGGGTGGAAAAGTTTGTACATGGCAAGAAGAATGTTGAGAGTGGTGACATGTAGAGAAAGATAAGTGTGCCCTCAAACTAACAAATCTTTTGGTAATGAAAAAATTTCATTTTGCAAGGCATCAAGATCAAGTTTATGGTTAATAACTAATATTTAGATTTTCTCTAGCTCAAATTTGGTTGAAAGATGTGAATTGTTTTGTCATTGTTATTTGAACTTTTGGTATGTTGAAGATGATTAGTCATAGAACCCAAGAGTTGGAAGAGCTAAAGAGACTCCTTTGTTTCTAGTTTATTGTATTACTCATCAATTTTTGTTTATGTAATAAGATAGTTGGTATTGGTTTTAATGTGTCTTTATTTTTCGTTTCGTTCTCTTGGTAGTCGTATTTTGGCCAAGGGATTTTTTATTTTCTCAAAACATAGATAGTGTTGGGGGTCCAATGAGATCATAGCAAAAGCAAAGCTTGTTAAATAACATTTTAAAATCTTTTATGTTTTATGTTTGTTCTATATAAATTTATTTTCTTCATGTGGCTCAAATGTTTATAACGTATTAAAAAACAACCCAAGCAATTCCAAAAAATATTGGTACTTGGAAAGACGTCAATACATATAAATATAATAAAGTTGATTGTCAACTATAAACCGTTAAAATAGGTTTTCATTCAACATTACATAATCTCCAAATAAAAGTATCAGAGTCACCAAGACATGAAACATTGTAATGATGTCACATATACCTTGCTAGTTATATCATTATGAAATTGTATTGGATGAAGTTCCAAGACTAAAATATATGTTCAGTGCATTCTAAATAGTACAAAGTTGAAGTATTCAATTAACATAATGAAAAATACATACAAAATGATAAGAAAAAAAACATACAATATCAATCTCATGTTTAAAATAATAATAATATGATATTTATCTATAAACATGAATTCAATAGGTACAAGTTTCTAATATAGATTTTGAATTTTTGGTCTTCTACTTGAAATTATTGGAGTCACCAACATATGAATCATTGCAATGGTGTCACATACACCTTGCCAAATTTATCATACATTTCCTGATGTGTAGTCTGTCGTAGTATAGGGGTCCGTTCACTGGGAGCCGCCCATGCACACCTGCATAGCAAGAGAGAGAGAAGGGAGATAGAGAGGAAGGAGTGGTGAGAGAGAGGAGAGAGGACATAGAGTTTAGAGAGAGAGAGAGAGAAAGGGAGAAGAGAGTTCACCAAGAATGGTTGGGGCTATAGGGGCTTGAGCGCCTACCCATAGCTATGCACCAATCAACCTTGGAGAGAGAGAGAGAGAGAGAGAGAGAGAGAGAGAGAGAGAGAGAGAGAGAGAGAGAGAGAGAGAGAGAGAGAGAGCTAGAAGGAGAGCTTTATTGAGAAAGATGAAGATATGTACAATGGGAAATGGCCTCCTTATATAGTTGAGGAGAGAGGGCCATCTTGGCTCTCATTGGCCTATTTACAATGGCATCCTAGCCCTTCAAACTAATTGAACTTCAATCTAATGGTTCATTAGGAAAAGGGCCAAACTCACATGATTCGTGTGAGTTTGAGAGATTCCCTTTTAACTTAGAACCTCATGAACTTGACTTTGGGCTTTTTAATTAATTTATTCTAACTAAGGCCCCAAGTCTTTTATTCAAGTTCTCCCTAACCATTTTGCGTGCTCATTGGGTTGGGCTTACACACGCCAGACGCCAGTGCCCTCACACTTATTATTCTAACTGTACACTGCATTGTGGCGGGGCCCACTAGGTAAGGCTTGGCCAACAGTATTTGAAGTGGTGGGACCCACTTGTTCATTATTGTGCAGGAAATACCCACAATAGGGTCCACGGCCCAAAGTAGTGTCGGTCCCTCGGCACTAGGCTGCAACTGTCGTGAAGGGGCGCTGTTGTCGGTTCTTTTACTGCTGGGACATGGGTGCTTCAGGAAAAGCGTGGATAAAATTCGCTTACGTAAAACCTGAGGCTTTATTGGATGATGGCGATCAGCAAGAACTTGGACTTGCCAGATTTTCAATAATACCCATAAGGGTCTGGTGGCCATTCTGGATAACCTTGTTCATTGACAATTGGGTAGTCGAGGTATGCCATCTGAGGATCCTCATAGATCGGCATAACTGGTCCCAATGTCATGGACTCCCCCAAATCATAATGTGAATATGACGTGTTTGCTTGACAGATTTGATCCTAAGGACATACTCTTGTCCACTCTCTCTACTTCCTTTCATGCTTTGGAAAACTTGATTTCTTAGCATGAGGATTCTTGAAGTATTATTGGATTCATTGATGCTCTTTAATGAATCCCAAGCCTCTTTGGATGAGGTACAAGAAGACACCTCTTTCAAGAGGTCATTGCATACATTTAACTTTATGCAATGTAGAGCTAATCTTGCTCTCTTCTTGTATTTGGCTTGTTCTTGGGGAGTTTGAGGCTCTTCCTCAACTCCTTGAACTAGGTCAAATAGATCATGGATCACTAGGAGTGATTCCATTTTCACTTTCCAAATGGAATAATTTGTGGAAGTGAGTCTCTCACTTGATTCCATCAAATATCCACCCATGGATGACATTGTAGAATGAATGCTCTTCTAAAAATCACAAAGGTTTCTGAATTTTAAAGATCTATGAAGGGCCTAAGGCTCACAAGAATGCCTATAGGCTTGTCTTTATCAAACTAGCACACAAGCTTGAATGATACACAAAGATCTTGCCAAAAATTCCTAGCTTTCACTCTCACAAAAAAAATTGCTTTACACTTTTCTTAGAGATTTCACTTCAACTAATGATCTGAAAAAATCAGCCTCTAAGTTCTGACCTGAGACCCTAAAAAGAAATTCTTCAATGATCCAAAACTCTATTTGGTCATAGGCATTAGCTAGATTGAATCTAGATCAATACTATGCTTCAAAAAGCACAAAAAATGAACTAGTATTGTGATTTTGGGACCAATAAACACAAAGTAACTTGAAATAAAAGTTGTTGTACGGTTTCACACGTGTGAAAAGTACATACACAGCCTCCAAGTCATTTTGATCCAAATGAATTCAAGCTATCACTCTAAATGAACTCGCCCTCACTAGTATTGGCCAAAAACAAATTTTGCCAATGATATTTACAAGATTTATGATTCAATGATCACTCTCTTACTTAGCTCTGATACCATGATAAATTTATAGTTTTTAGGACAATAATGATTGTACTTTACAATCATAGAGAGTTATTGGTTGCTTAATCAATGGATCTATCAAGTTCTACACATTAGATCTTGATCTAGATTCATTACTTTTGGACTTAAGCAAGAGCAATGGATCAACACATTATTAACTAGTGAGAGCGGCCTCACACGTGTGGAGTATTGTCCACAGTATGGCCTGCACCTGAAACAACAAGTACAAAAATCCTAGAGAGCAATCATTCATGGAAATCACAAGACAAATGACTAGAAACCTCACCAAAGTGTAGAATGCAAAAGTCTCATCAATCTTCTTAGCAAAATGATGATCCTTTTATGGATCAAGTACATCCACAAGTCTGGTACAGTCCAGCAGGTCTTCACACGTGTGAAGAGTGCCACATGTGAAGAATTGCCAAAAATTGGCAAATCTAGCTTGATCAAAAACCATGTAGAATAGTGTAAATTGTGTACACAAGTGGGTCCCACACATGTGAGGCCATGATGCCAAATGGGAAACCCATCCTAATGTAGGTTAGGTCAAGTCAAGAGAGTTGGTCATGTCTATTTGGTGGTCATCCCTACTTTATAGGACCTACACCTAAGTTTAAGGTGAAAATTTGACCAACTAGCTACCTACCAAGCATAACTCTAGGAAATAGACTAGGGTTTCATTTTAGGTCAAGGAGAGTGAGTTAACTTCCTTATTACATGCTGAAAATCCACCTAACTTCAAGAAGGAAGTCGAATTTGCTATGTATTCCCTCTCTCCATAGTGAGAAGATAGAAAATTTTTGGAGCTCATTGGCAATCTCAAGCTAGTTCACTATGTACATTGAGTTTTTGTGATCCAAATGAAACCAAATCAATTTCTACTTGTTTCTCAGGTTGAATGCCGTACTACAGCCTGTATTACACACGTGTGGGCTCGGATTTCAATGTTTATCAATGCTTTTGATTGTTAATGCTTGTTGTTTGTCAAATTGCCAATCTAGATCAACTTTTTTGTGTCTAGTTTCTTGATAGATTGTTAAGCAAGCATCCAATCACTCTTGTGGATCTTTCGTAGATCCATTGATGGTCCTAAAGTACAGTACTTTCACATGGTATCAGATCCAAGTACAAGAGCATAAGCCATTGATCTAATGCAAATCCATTTTTAGCAAGTTTTGGTGCTAAAAGCTAGTAGACCCCACGAACAAGAAATGTTCAAGCAGCAATGAAACGAACCTCGAATGTCAACAAGACAAATAAGACCTCCAGATCGCTATTCTGAAAATCTTCAATAAAGCGAAGACACACAGTTCGAATACTGTAGTTTCACAGAAGATCCAGCTACATACCAATAAGCTATCTAGATTCCAGAGGGAGAATTCTGAAAATAGGCAATGTCAAAAGAGATCGAGTCGATGAGGTGAAACAAGACATGGATATTAGAGCCACTACCAAAAAACAGAAAAGTAGTCGACTACAAGTGGTGTACAAGAAAAAGCTGAAATCAGATGGCACCATTGGCCGCCACAAAGCAAGACTTGTTGTGAAAGACTATACGAAGAGATATGGTGTCGACTATTTCGACACATATTCGCCCATGGTCAAGATGACAAGCATAAGGCTGCTCCTTGCATACGCCACACAGTACAATTTGGAAATTCACTAGATTGACGTGAAAACAGCCTTTCTCCACAGAGATCTAGAGGAGAAAATTTTCATGAAGCTACCTGAAGGCTATGAAGACCCCGACAACATACAATATGTCTGTCAATTGCAGAGATGCATATACGGTCTAAAACAGACATCACGAGCCTGGTATAAAAAGCTTGATGGTCTTCTGAAGTCCCTAGACTTCAATCCTACTCAACCAGACTATAATGTCTACATCAAAAGAGTAGGAAAGGATTTTGTGATACTGACCATCTTTGTGAATGATTCGCTGATGATAGAAAATTCCTTGATGTTGTTCAAAGACACGAAGAGTCAGATTTCTGAAAACTATGAAATCATAGATCTTGGAGAAGCAACAAAATGCCTAGGGCTGGAGATTAGAAGAGATCGAACAAATGGCGAGATGCACTTGAGTCAGTCAGAATACGCCAGAAAAGTGCTGAAGCAATACCACATGATGGACTGTGAAGAAAAAGCCACACCAATGATAGCTGGAGCCAAGCTCACGAAACATGATTGCCCAAAAATAGAAGAGAAAGAACAGAAGATGGCAGGTATACCCTACCAGAACTTAATCGGTAGTCTGATATACTTAACAATTTGTACCAGACCCGATCTGGCCTTCTCTGTTTATGCATTGAGCCAATTCTAATCCTGGTCTAGCACATTGAAAACTGGCCAAACGAATCCTACAGTATATGAAGGGTACCCAGAATGTTGGATTAACCTACAGAGCTAGAAATGAAAAGAAAGGATTCGAGCTGCATCACTACAGTGATGCGAGCTGGGCGATCTGCAAAGATGACAGCAAGTCCATTACTGGAGGATGTGCAGAGCTGCAATCAGTTAGATATGCAAAAAAACAAACCTTGGTAGCTCAATCCTCTTGCGAAGTTGAGTATGTCATAGTCTCGAAAGTGGCAAATGAGGTAGTGTGGCTGCAAATGATGTTGGAGGCAATCGAGATACCACAAGAGGGGCCAAGCACGATGATGATGGACTCTCAGAGTGCCATCTATCTGTCCCAAGATCCTGTCTTCCATTAAAAGACAAAGCACATTCCTCTGAAGTACCATCATATTCGAGATTTGATCTCGAAAGGAGTGCTCCAGGTCCAGTTCATAAAATTAGAAAATATGATTACAGATCTCTTCACGAAACCGCTCGACAAGCCACTCTTTACCAAGCAAAGAGAGGCAATTGGATTGAACAAACAAAGCTACAAGGTTCAAGAGGGAGTGTCAAAAATGGTGAACTCCTACAACTTTGTCGCAGCACGAACAAGACACGAAGGTCGAACAAGAACAATTCGTGATAGTCAACGTGTCTTTGACTCGAAGCACAAATGAGAACGATTCGCGACAGTCAACGTATCTTTGACTCAAAGCACAAACGATTCGTAAATCAATCGCGAATCGCAAACGCACCTCCAGGACCGCAAACCGCAAAAAGGGACGCGAAACGAAAACCATGAAAAGAAACGAAAAGAACGAAAGCAAAGGGGAGATTACGAATCAGACGAAGAAAAATCTTTTGTGCTGCCAACTGGCAGCTCAACGGGCTTCACGCCCAGCTGAAATGAGTAGCAACGACGGAGACTAACTAACTAGTTGATTAGCATTAACTCGTCATGTAATTCAACGTTTAGCTATCTTGTAAACTCCACATAGTGGAGGTATAAACGATCCTCTCTGGATCATATCTAGAAGACGAGAAAACAGAGATCTATAAGAGACATAGAGAGACGTAGCGAACAAAGTAAGAAACTAAGGACACCATAGCTATGCATGAAAGTCTGCCAACGAGCAGAACACAGCAAAAGAGTAAAATGTCATTCCGCCAACGAGCGAGACACTGACAAATTCACTCTAAACTAAAACTGATAATATAGTCACTCTATTTTTGTGTATCTCGTCTTGTGCTGTGTGTCATGATTGCTAGGATATAATATGTTCTGTGATGCGTAGTCGAGTGTCTGGGATCCTGTAAGGGCTTCCGCACAAAAGAAAATTAAAGACAGAAAATTGTTCGCGATAAAGAAGACGAAGTGAGGACGAACACAAATTAAACCCACACACGCGCTCCCGCGACAACGCTAATGCTCGCACTTGCGTCCATTTTGATCACGAATGTGATAGCAGATTGATAGAAGATGGATAGCGAGCACTTGAACAATGAGCGATAAAGAGCAAGAGAGTAAAAAGAAAGTGTGAAGTGAAAATAGAAATTACAATGTTTAAGACTGACAAAGTGGAGAAGCTGATTACGTGGCAGTATGATTTGACAATAGTCACTTGTAAATAAAAGCGGTGGCTAAAGATAATCTTGAGTTAAATTAAGACTGTTAAAATTTAAAAAGATAATCACACCTACGCAGTCTTCCACGTGGTCATAAATATGGATATAATTATGAATGACCTTTTATCACACGTGTACAAATATGCATTTAATAAAAGGATTCACTAAATCAAAAAAAAAATGAATAAAATAATAAATAACAATTACTTAAATAATTATAAGAATAAAAAGAAAAATTTGAGAATAAGAAAAAAAAAATTCAAGATGGATCCTCAAAAAGATTCATGAAGGATTCTCAAAAAATTCTCAAAAGATTCTCTCTTCAAAAACCTTCGTCAAAGATAATACTTCTTCAGTCTGGAACCGTTAGTACATGTTGGCAATAATTCACCATCCAATGACTGAAGTTGAATAGAACCGTTTTCAAATACTTCAATAACCTTGTACGGCCCCATCCATCTCATATGTAGCTTTCCAGAAAATTTCTAATGATGATGTCATATATCAAAGCATAATCATCAACCTTAAGATTGACAGTTTTGATACGAGTATCATGCTTTTTCTTTCGCGCCTCCTGTATTCTCTCTGTAATCTTCATCGAATTGCTTCGTGATTTGGACAGTTCTTCGATAGTTAATAGTCTTTCATTAATACAATCTTCTTCTGTTCATTCTGCTTGTATTCGAAAAGTTGACACCTCGAATTCGATCGGAAGAATTGGATGCATACCATATGTAAGGAAATAAGGAGTCTGTCTCATTGTAGTTTTTTCCATGTTTCTATATGCCCAGAGCACTGAAGGTAGCTTTTGATCCCAATCTGTAGCATGTGCAACAGTAATCTTGTTAAGGATCTTGCATAAAATACCATTCGCTCTTTCAGTTAAACCATTGGCTTTTGAATTATACCGGGTTGTCTTTCTGTGTTTGATCAGAAAATATGTCGTCAGTAAATGAATTGTATCATTTAGAAAATGAGTGCCACAATCACTAACTAATTCAAGAGGACACCCATAACGTGTAATTATAGACTTGAATAGAAAAGCAGCGATAGTTTTTGCATCATTTTATTTCGTCACTTTCGCTTCAACATTCTTCGTCTCATAATCCATCGCAACCTAAAAATATCGACATTTTATGTGTTGAGTTACTAGTTTAATTGGTCTGACAAAATCAATCCCCCACTTTTCAAATGGTGCAAGTGGAATGATTGGCATCAACGGCCAATTCATAGATTTGGTTGGTTTACCAGATCTCTGACATGGATCACAAGATCTAATATAAATAGAAACATCCTAACATCCTTGAACATGGTAGGCCACCAATACTTGGTGATCAAAATCTTATTAACAGTGTTCTTCAAGGCAAAATGGCCACCAGCGTCTTTGGAATGTAAAGCTTGAATAACCTGTGATATATCTTCCACTTTAAGACACCTTCTTAGCTCATGATCTGCACCAAGCTTATACAAAACATTGTTAGTGATAGTATAAGGTGCAATCTTATATTGAAATATTGTCTTCTTTTCCAAATCATATCCTTCAGGATATATCTAATCTTTAAGATAAATAATAATATCATAATATAAAGAATTCGTAGAAGATATCTCGAATAAATTTTCATCTGGAAAGTCATCATTTAATGGTTTTTCAATCTTTTTTGTACTAAGCTGTGAAAGATAATCAGCATCGGTATGATACTTTCCTTGATGAAGCTCTACTTGATAAGTGAAGTCTTGTAGCAACAAAACCCATCGAGCTATTCGTCCAGATAAATCAGGTTTATCAACAAGATACTCTAAAGTGTAATGATCAACATGTTCTGCGGACAGTCTGACGAAAAGTGTCCAGGTTTACCATAATTGTAACAGTTTTTCAAAACAGGTTTATTCAAACTAGAAGGACCAACAAATTCTGGTGGGTTGTGTCTCTTTGGTGCGAACTTTGGTTTGCCTTGTTGGAATGGTGTTGTAGAACCTTGAACATAATTGGTAGTTGCATCATTTTAAAATATAAAAAGAACTTCCTGAGAAGGATCTTCGACATATTTCACATTCACAGATCTACACTCTTCTTTAGAATGTCCAGATGTACCGCACTTCGTACACCAAAGTCCTGAATTCGAAGAAAAAACTTTCGGTCTCTTGTCTACAACTTCTAAAATCTGAATATTCAGAGCATTGAATTTCTTATAAGGTCAGCCAGGTTACTTTTCCAAATCTTTTCAACTTTAGAGGTCGAAGACTTATCTTCATGGTTTTTACCATCTTCTTTTAGTTTAGACTTTCGTTTCTTTCTTCGATCGGTATCATCGGTTTCTGTGTCTAATGAGTCACTAGAATCATAATCAGAACTGGAAGAACTTAAATTGGATTCAGATTTAGATTTATCTTCACTGTCACTGGAGACATGCTTAGATTTCTGAGTACGTCTGGTAGAACGTCTTTTACGTGCTAACTTGGAAGTCTCATAATTCTCACCACTTGCTATGATTGTTGTTAAAGAAGTCATATCTCCTTGTCTAAAGTATCGATCAAGTTTTGGTGGTAAACCTGCCAAAACCCACTCGATCTACATTGCGACAAGGTATATACCAGTTAGTTTTCCAATCAGATTCTTTACTTTTCGTGTATACCTTCGAAGCGATTCTTTCTTCTTCTTCGGGACATTATTAAGTCATCCAAGAATTCTGGTAACTAATTTCTCTAAACTAGTTTAAGAACACATCTTTCTGTAGTACCCAGGTGGCGACACGTCCTGGTTCAACTTGATTGTATCATATGCGTGCTTACTTTCTCAGAAGACCTGGAAAAACAACAGCTTGTCTGCATCAGCACCTTCATTATTCGAGTTAGCAATTGACTACAAAATGTAACTATCAACATCATCTGAAGACGTCTCTTTAAAATAATCATATTTGATCTTGGAAATTGAAGTAAAGCGAGGAGCAGGACCTTCTATAATCAGCTCTGGAACTGGATTTGACTCTGGTTCAGCTACAGCAGAAGCTTTAAGAAGAGGATTTTTCGATAGGTTTTTAGGATTAAAATTCAAGAAAGGTGATTCTCCTCTTTGCAAAGATTCCTGAATTCTTGTTTTCGATATCTTTCTAGTCAAGCAGCTCTATCTGATATGCACTAGGGATGGAGATGGAAATGTCAGTTTGCATCAACTTTGTTTGGCTATCCTCGGCAACGGCGCCAAAAATTGGTATATGTCGTAATATACCAACACAAAATTGCTATATTTATGTAGTAATTAGATCGTTTCCCAAGGAGATAGCTCTTAAAAGATGTTAAGTTGATACTTTATTGACTTATTTCAAATGAAATTGGTTTGAATGAGAATCTAGTTGTCAATAGACATTTTGTAAGCAGCCAAGGCCTCTTCCTCTATCAAATCGAATATAAAGTGTTCTACAAATGAGATGTTATCAGAGTAGCTCAAAGGAATTACATTCTGATTGATTAAGTTGTTAGCAAGGATCTATGATATGTTCGATGTAGGCGCATACGAACATGCAAAATGTTAATCTTATTCTTGAACTAATGTGTTCTAGGCAAAAGTCCTCAACAACTAAAGTCCAATCATGGTTAAAGAACTCAAGTAGTTTGCGATACTTAAAGCAGCACCCTTTCAACTAATAGCAGGACAACTTTACAAAAGGGGCTTTGACGGTATTATCCAACGATGCACTTATGAATCTGAGATATGACCTATCATATCTCAAGCTCATGAGGGCATTGGCGACGGTCACTTCTCTGCTGAAGTGACAACTAAGATTATCCTTCGAGCAGACTTGTGGTGGCCATCATTATTTAAAGACACATTTGTTGTCATTAAAACATGTGATGTCTGTCAGCGAGCCAGGAAAAATACGAAAGCAGACTTCACACCTTTGACTCCCATTATAGAAGGCGAAGCCTTCCATAAATGGGAAATTGACTTTGTTGGACCAATCATCCTAGCAGCAAAACACACCCAAACCTGTTATGTCCTAATAGCCATAGATTACGCCATGAAGTGGGTTGAAGCTTGGGCAACAAAGGACGCCAACGCAAAGACTGTAGCGCGTTTTCTTTACAAAAACATTATTACACGTTTTGGTTGTCCTATTGAGCTAGTTAGTGATCGCGCCACACACTTTTTAAATGTCGTCATTGATAATTTTCTATGCCATTACCTTGTAGTTCATCGAAAGAGTACCCCGTACTATCCTAGGTGTAATGGCCAGGCCGAGTCCACTAACAAGACGATCTGTAAGATATTGACAAAGATAGTAGAGACAAGTCGCTCCGATTGGGAAACAAAACTCTTCTCAGCTATCTGGGCTTATCACACTACTCCAAAGAAAGCCACAGGGTGGGTTACCCCATTCCATCTCGTGTATGGTCAAGAGGCAGTAATGTCTGTTAAGTTCTTAGTACCTTCTCTAAGAGTCATGAAAGCCTTCTCTACAGATCTCTGTGAGAAAGCTACAATTGAGCAACAAGGCTATTTACGTTAATCCAGTTATGCGAAACAAGACTCATATCCTACCATGCACAAGTTAACAAAAGACGTCAAAAAGCCTGGCATGACCATCACTTACGCAACAAGGATTTACACTTAGGTGACCAGGTGCTTCTTTATACATCGAAGAAGCACCCCAAAAAATTGAAATTCCGAAGTGAGGGACTATATGTTATCAATAAATCTTTCCTAATGGTGCAGTCCAGTTGAAAACACTTGACGGAATACTCCTAGACACTGTCGTCAATGGTGGTCGTCTACAGCGGTATTACAAGGAGTTGTTTTTTGTTGACCCCATTTAACCCTAATTCCTTGGTATATATATAACATTTTTTTTCTTGCTTTGTTATTGTCTTTTTTCATGCCTATTTTTGTATCCTTTTCTTGTTTTATAATTCATGCCTGTATTTATTTACTTTATGTGCATCTTTTTTTTCTATAAATCTCATTTGTCATGCGTGTTCTAGGTCAACAAATGATAGACTACATCACAAGGACAAATTTGTCACACTTTTGACATACCTCATTTCTGTCTTAATAATATCTCATTATTTCCAATCATAGTATACATCTAGTCACTGGTATATTTCTTTTCAATGAGAACTTCTTAATTGAGCCACAGTCATATTTTCCCTCATGGAATTCTCCACTTCCATCACAGAGATCCATTTCTCAATGGAGACTTTCAGTCAAATCTCAACCGAATGTTTCCACTCAAATCTCAACCGAAGGCCACAACTCAAATCTCAACCGAAGGCCACAACTCAAATATCAACCAAAGGCCATGACTCAAATATCAACCAAAGGCCACAACTCAAATCTTGACCGGAGGTCACAACTCAAATCTCGACCGAAGGTTTTCACTCAGATCTCAACCGGAGGGTTTTCACTCTGATGTCGACCGGAGGTTTTCACGTCACATCTCGACCAAAGACGTCAACTCAAATCTCGACCGGAGGCCACAACTCAAATCTTGATCGGAGGCCACAACTCAAATCTCTACCGGAGGCCACAAGTCCAATCTCAACCAGAGATTCCAACTCAAAACTCGACGGAGCCATCACGTCACATCTCCAGACGACGGTGACCATAAATAATTTTACAACGATGCCATTTGTACCCCAACGAAGTGCAAATTTTGGAGTTTCTTGCGACTATCTGCTAATGATCTTCTTGATCCCGTGTTCGATTCTGGCACTCTCCTGTTACATGCATCTGTCTTTGGTTACACTCTACCTCCACCAAGTTTCCACCATCCTGGTTTGTTATCATTATAGAGCACCATCACCACTCACTCAAAACCTAACATCACTGGCAGAGAACACATTTTTCTTGAAAATTTTTGCACACCTGAGGGGTAGTGGCACGCGAGCATACATTACGCTCCTGTTCCACTATTGAGAACATCATCATCCACGTTTTCACAACCACTTGTTCCTTCACCACCTACACCATTCTGTTCCCACCGTCTTCATCATTTTCCACTCTTCAACCTTCCATACTCAACCCGCATCCATACATCTTGCTTCTTTCAGCCATTTTACATCATTTATCTGCTCTCAGATCCCAACCTCACTCCATTGCTTTTTTTTTTCCTTACACATACATCCTTTTCCCACACCTCCCCTTTGCACAAATTTTAACCACCATCCCAACCAAAACCCTTCAACCACCATCTCGATCGAAACGCTTTCTATCGCCATCTTGACCGCTGCTATCTCAAACGAAGCCTTCCCATCATATCTTGACCGAACCCTTTCTCTCCAATCTCGACCGACGCCTTCCCATCATCTTGACCGAACCCTTCTGATCCAATCTTGACTGACCCCCTTCTGATCCAATCTCAACCAATGTCCTTCCCTTCCATCTCGACCGATGCCTCCCCATCACATCTCAACCGAGTTGAAGCCACTATTATCACTGTCTCCAATCTCAACTGAGCCATTTTTTCCAGAACATATTTTTTCCAGTTTTTCACCATGACCTCCAACCAGAGTTCCAATTCAGATGACCCAGATGCAAATAAGATCGACATCTAGATGTGCAACTTGGATATTGCCAAGATGCAGACTTGGTACCAGTAGGCACAACTCTTTTTCAAGGTGATTGAGTTCCGAATTCTTGTCCTAGCTGGATATCAGAGTCCGGACTTGCTACACATGGTGTATGCCAATTTAATACTACTGCAAGGTCGTGCCAATTTATATTTTTCCCTGTCAGGAACTATGTCTATAATATATCTTTTGCGACGGCAGACTTGCATCCCTTTGGGTTCCCTCGTCGACCAAATACTGTTACCAAGACGCTCCACAAGATTGAGCAAATAGCCTATTTCATATATATTGATCCATCAGTGGAAAAGTGGAAGAATAAAGATGGGTATTGCCTCAAAGTGATAATGATCCACAACTAGCAGCTGTGTGTGCATACTTCACTAAGTACACACAATGTCCATGAACGAAGGTGTTATGGGTTCCTATGTCCTTATTCCACATGATGGCAGATTCTCGACTGCATGCCGAAAACTTTTATGATTGGGCACAGTTTGCTTTGAACTGCCTTCATGACTGTGTAAAAACAAGCAGCAGGACCACAGTCCTGGGATACCTCATGATAGATATCACATTCCATCAGGTGCACAATGGGCCCAACCTTCAACGACACTTACAAGTTGCCGACCAAGCTTGGGACATTCCTATTGAGTCCAAGAAATCCAAGTGTTTCCACTCACGGACTACATCACCAACAACACAACCACCCAAATGGCCAAACACCAGTATCATCACATTGGTACAGAAGCAACCCAGCCCTCAACCAGCTCCAGCAGCAGAGGTATCCTCAACAGCTCAGCAGGCCGACACATCTAAGGCCCAGTTGTCTGACACATGGCAACAAAGAATAAGAAGAAAGCTCCAAGCAAAGAGGACATCACTTGATGCCACTGAATCCGAGGACTTAGATTCTGATGATTGGAGCTCCACCTCACACACAGCCTCTCCGCAACACTCATCACCCTCACACATCATTGACGGGGCTGATGGAGTAGCTACATCTTCCGCAGCAGCAGACACGGGCACAACAACCCAACTAGTGCCACCAGACCAAGCCACAACCCCACCACTATTGATTACGACGCCAACCCCGCCACACTCATCGACGACACATTCTTTGGTGGGGGGGAGGGGGGAGTCACATTCTCCAAGACACAGGAGCGGCCCAACAATTATAGGCCCAACAACCACAGGCCCAACAAGTCCATACTTTGGACACATCACAATATTTTGATGCTGCGGACCTGATGGAGATCAGCGATGATGAACCCAAAGAAGCGGATCAGTCAGGAAGAAGTCTGACCTCTCCACTAACCACCACCATCGTTTCTACTAACATTGTTTGTCCACTCCCTCCAATTCCACTTTCATTCCCTCCACAATGTTTATTCTTTGGATTAGCTTCTCCATCCCACACCCCTGATCAGTGCCCAACCGTCACTAACCTTAAAAAGCTCTCTGAAGTAGCTAAGCATTCAATGCTTGCTTCTTGCATGAGAAATAGGATTGTTTGCAAGAGTTTGGGCCGATATGTTGTCACACTTGATCAAGGGAAGATCATCCTCTTTGATGCACTTTAGCTCCATGATTAACCTCTTGCACCTCTTTAGTTGTTGTAGTGAGTGCTTTGTACTAGGCCTCACAAGAAGATAGAGATATGGTATCTTGCTTCTTTGAAAGCCAAGACACAAGATTGCCTCCAAGAAAGATAGTATATGCATTAATGGACTTTCGATCCATTTTATCACTTGCAAAATCGGAATTCGAATAACCAACAATGGTTAGATCTTCATTCTTGTACAATAAACCATAATCTTGAGTAGAAGATACATATCTTAGAACTCTCTTGGCCATCTTCCAATGTTGGATCTTAGGATCTTGCATAAATTGACTCAATTTGTGCACACAATAGCTCAAATCGGGTCTAGTGATAGTAAGCCAAATTAAGGAGCCTATAAGACTCCTATAAAGTGTGATGTCCTCGAAGGATCTTTCATCACCTTTAATAGGGTCTTTTACATGTTGCTCCATGGGAGTATCTATGCCTTTACAATTTTGCATATTGAATTTTCTCAACATAGAAAAGACATATCTAGATTGACAAATAAAAGCATACTCTTCATGAAAATCAATCTCAAGGCCTAAAATGTAATGGATCTCTCCTAGATCTTGCATTTTAAATTCTCCTCCTAATGCATCCTTAGTTTCTTGAACTAGCATCAAACAACTTCCACTAACAATAATGTCATCTACATAGATTAGAAGAATGACAATATTACTACCATCAAACTTTAAGTACATAGGGATCATAGTCACTAAGCACAAATCCTAATGAAAGTAGAAGGTTGTTGAGTCTTTAATACCATGATCTAGGTGATTGCTTGAAGCCATAAAGACTTTTAAATAGCAAACACAACTTAGATTTATCCTTAATTAATCCTTCTTGTTCCATGTATATCTCCTCCTCAAGATAGCCATTCAAAAAGGCTTTGGAGACATCAAGTTGATACAATTTCCACTTAAAAAATAAGGCAACAGAGATTATGATTCTTATTGTCACCATCTTTACTATAGGAGCAAAGGTTTCTTCATAGTCAAGGCCATATATTTGTGCAAAGCCTTTAGCACATAATCTTGCCTTGTACTTGTTGATGGAGCCATCATGATTGTACTTGATCTTGAACACCCACTTGCATCCAATGATGTGCATGTTAGGTGGTGGATCCACTAGCTCCCATGTGTGGTTGGTGATCAAGGCATCATATTCAATCTTCATGGCCTCGTACCACTCCTTGGTATTGAGGGCTTCTTGGACATCTTTGGGCTCCTCATGAGAAACAAAATAAGCATAAGTGGAATCAAGATCCACTTGTTTTCCTTTGTCATCATAAGTGAGCCTCTTAGGCTCGGATCTCTCCCTCATGGATCTAGGAGTAAAAATCCGAGGACTTCCATCTTCAAATCTCGACCCCTCCATATGTTGATTGTCTTGAATAACAAAAGGTGATAGATTTTGAGGTTGCTTGATCTTGGCCCCTCCAAGATTGGATTTTTCTTCTTCATGAAAAACTACATCTCTAATTTCAATTACTTTAGAAGTAGAGAGCATGTAGATTCGATAGGCTTTCTTGGTGGATTAATATCCAACCATTACTCCTTTTCTTGCACAGGGATCATCCTTCTTTCTTGTTTCCAAGGGAATATGGACAAAGCATATGCATCCAAATACTCTAAGGTGATCAACCTTAGGTTTCTTCAAATAAAGTGCTTCATATGGTGACTTTCCTCCAAGTGCAACATGAGGGAGTCGATTGCAAAGATAGTTTGAAAAATTGATGGCCTCACCCCAAAAGTCTTTTGGCAAGGATGTCTCAATTCTAATGGTTTTGGCACATTCACTCAAGGTTCTATTCTTTCTTTCAGCCACCCCATTTTGAGATGGTGTATATGCACAAGAAAACTCTCTTTTAATGCCTTCAAACTCACAATAATCATGAAATTTATTGGAAGTGTACTCAACACTCCATCACTTCTAAAAATCTTGATTTTGTATGGAAATTGCTTTTCAACTAGAGCTTTGAACTTTAGGAAATAGTCAAACACCATAGACTTTGAAGCTAGAAGATATACCCAAGTAAATCTAGTGAAAATCATCAATGAAAGCTACAAAGCAAGTAGCACCACCCTTGCTCTTTGAAGATGAGAAGTGCACATCCGAATGTATGAGCTCCAATGGATGTGTAGTCTTGATAGATGACTTTGAAAAAGGCTTCTTATGAGACTTAGATATGGCACAAGCCTCACATGGCTTGAAATTCTTGGAGATAAGATTAGGCAAGCCAATAGCTTTGGCTTTCTTGACCATGGACACCATAGAATTATAGTTAGGATGTCCCAACCTTCTATGCCATAGTTCCTCCAAAGACATATGAGTAGCAAAAGCACTATCACAAGAGTTAGCATACTCTTTGGGATCAAGCTTGTAGATTCCACCATATCTAGACCCAAATGCAAGGATCTCATCATGCTTCTTGATTGTACATGTATCAACATTGAAATTCACATCTAGTCCACTATCAAACAATTGCCAAACACTAATAAGATTTTTTGTTAACTTGGGAACAAAAAGTACATTAGACAGAGAAAGAACTTTTGATGAAAAAAGCTTTAATGGAATGGTCCCTATGCCTTCAATAGCACACTCATGATCATTTGCTGTGTAGATGGACTTCTTGGCTCCTTCATAAGGTGACATGGATGAAAAAGAATACTTGGAAGTACACATATGTGAGGAAGCTCCACTGTCGATATACCACGAACCATCCTTCTTGAAAGGTGATAAAGAAAAACTCGAGACCATAAGAGATCCCTCTCCATCACTTGCATGAGCATCTTCCTTCTCTTCACTAGAGATGTTGGCTTGCTTGAATTGACTCTTATTCTTGAAGCAATTGGTGGCATAATGCCCCTTCTTGCCACAAAAAAAAACACTTGATGTTTTTCTTCTTCTTCTTGGATGTGAAAGCTTGAGATGACTCATCTTCTTCTCCTTTCTCCTTGGAAACAAGATTGTTCTTGCTTAAAGAGGGTTGGTGTTGATTCTTACTTCTTGACTTGTGCTTGTCTTTGGTAAAGAGGGCTTTACCATCAATGTTGAGAGACAATCTTTCCATTTTCAAGAGTTTATACTCTTTTCTTGATTCTTCATAAATGAGCACACTTTGGAGTGCTTCCAAACTTGGTAGCTCCTCCTTAATGGCATAACTCTGAACAAGGTTGTCATATTCCTCCTTTAACCCATTAAGTATGACTTGAACAAGTTCATTTTGGCTGATGGAGTCTCCTATGCATGACAATTCTCTATGGAGGTCTTTAACTCTCATTACATAAGCTGAAGCACATTCATCACTTCTCTGTACACTTTGAAAAATTTGGTTTTCTAGGGTTAGAAGTCTAGAAGTATTCTTTGTCTCATAGATGGACTTGAGAGTATCCCAAGCATCTTTGGCATTAGTACAAGCACCAATTTCTCTTAAGATGTCATTTGAGACATTCATTTTAATATAATGTAGAGCCATCCTAGCTCTCTTTTTGTACTTTGGAATTTTTTGAGGAATTTGTGGTTCTTCTTCAATACCAAGTACAATATCCATCACATCTTGTAGAATTAAGACAGATTCCATCGTAACCTTTCAAATTGAATAATTGGAGGTTGACAATCTTTCACTTGCTTCTAATAGAAAGGAACCCATTGAAGCCATAAAGAATGTTGGAAATAAAAAAAGATGGATTAAGAAATTGCTTATCTTCTCACTATAGGAACCAATCAAGGGCAAAAAACCAAATCCTATGTAAGACTAAGCAAAAAATTGTGAGATAGGTCTCATTAGTTTGACAATCTCTCTAAAACAAAATTTGAATCATAAAAAAAGATGAAGTATGGCAATGGAGGTGTATGAGCTCCAATGGAGGTGTAGTCTTAATAGATGACTATGAAAAAGGCTTCTTATGAGATTTAGATATGGCACAAGCCTCACATGACTTGAAATTCTTGGAATTAAGATTAGGCAAGCCAATAGCTTTGGCTTTCTTGACCATGGACACCATAGAATTATAGTTAGGATGCCCCAACCTTCTATGCCATAGTTCCTCCAAGGAAATATGAGAAGCAAAAGCACCATCACAAGAGTTAGCATACTCTTTGGGATCAAGCTTGTAGATTCCACCATATCTAGACCCAAATGCAAGGATCTCATCATGTCTTCTTGATTGTACATGTATCAACATTGAAATTCACATCTAGTCCACTATCAAACAATTGCCCAACACTAATAAGATTTTTTGTTAACTTGGGAACAAAAAGTACATTAGACAGAGAAAGAACTTTTGATGAAAAAAGCTTTAATGGAATGGTCCCTATGCCTTCAATAGCACACTCATGATCATTTGCTGTGTAGATGGACTTCTTGGCTCCTTCATAAGGTGACATGGATGAAAAAGAATACTTGGAAGTACACATATGTGAGGAAGCTCCACTGTCGATATACCACGAACCATCCTTCTTGAAAGGTGATAAAGAAAAACTCGAGACCATAAGAGATCCCTCTCCATCACTTGCATGAGCATCTTCCTTCTCTTCACTAGAGATGTTGGCTTGCTTGAATTGACTCTTATTCTTGAAGCAATTGGTGGCATAATGCCCCTTCTTGCCACAAAAAAAACACTTGATGTTTTTCTTCTTCTTCTTGGATGTGAAAGCTTGAGATGACTCATCTTCTTCTCCTTTCTCCTTGGAAACAAGATTGTTCTTGCTTAAAGAGGGTTGGTGTTGATTCTTACTTCTTGACTTGTGCTTGTCTTTGGTAAAGAGGGCTTTACCATCAATGTTGAGAGACAATCTTTCCATTTTCAAGAGTTTATACTCTTTTCTTGATTCTTCATAAATGAGCACACTTTGGAGTGCTTCCAAACTTGGTAGCTCCTCCTTAATGGCATAACTCTGAACAAGGTTGTCATATTCCTCCTTTAACCCATTAAGTATGACTTGAACAAGTTCATTTTGGCTGATGGAGTCTCCTATGCATGACAATTCTCTATGGAGGTCTTTAACTCTCATTACATAAGCTGAAGCACATTCATCACTTCTCTGTACACTTTGAAAAATTTGGTTTTCTAGGGTTAGAAGTCTAGAAGTATTCTTTGCCTCATAGATGGACTTGAGAGTATCCCAAGCATCTTTGGCATTAGTACAAGCACCAATTTCTCTTAAGATGTCATTTGAGACATTCATTTTAATATAATGTAGAGCCATCCTAGCTCTCTTTTTGTACTTTGGAATTTTTTGAGGAATTTGTGGTTCTTCGTCAATACCAAGTACAATATCCATCACATCTTGTAGAATTAAGACAGATTCCATCGTAACCTTTCAAATTGAATAATTGGAGGTTGACAATCTTTCACTTGCTTCTAATAGAAAGGAACCCATTGAAGCCATAAAGAATGTTGGAAATAAAAAAAGATGGATTAAAAAATTGCTTATCTTCTCACTATAGGAACCAATCAAGGACAAAAAACCAAATCCTATGTAAGACTAAGCAAAAAATTGTGAGATGGGTCTCATTAGTTTGACAATCTCTCTAAAACAAAATCTGAATCATAAAAAAAGATGAAGTATGGCAAAAGTTATGGTTCTCTGAATTTCACACGTGTGAAATACTCAAAAAATGTCAAATTGACTCAAATACAATCTATTTGTATGAAATAATTCGCCTAGATCCTCTAAATTTTGCCTAAATCACATATAGATGAGATTGGTCAACTTCTGGATGATTTTTGTGATCATTCAAGCAATAAATGACATGTACTCAAGATTTGCCATAGGTCTAGGCACCCTACCTACGACTATTCAAAAGCTTATAACTTTTGATTGGCTTATCCAACTGTCATGATTCAAATTGCATCAGATTCTACTATTTCTAGCTTTCTAGTGGGCCAAATTGCATGAAATTTGGATCTAAGGTGAGAGAGAACCACCAAACTAAAAATGGGCGGATTTCACATGTGCCTACACCTGAAATTCTGTACAGTACCTGATCTGGACCGATCAAAGTGCTTTGAGGCCCAAAAAACAGCAAACTAGCTAGAAAGTAGAATCTAGACAATTCCTAGCTTGAAATCTGATCAAATTTGCAAACTTTTTTATTAGATTTGCTTGTAAATCTTAGGTAGGCTCTGATACCATGTTGAATTCACACGTGTGGGATGCCCTACACATGTACTTTTGATCTCCTAAGCCCAATCATACCATAAATATGAAACTAGCATTGATTGACAATAGGAAAGCTGATCATACAAGAAATATTATTGTGTTACAAGCAAGATCTATCAACAAAACATGAAACTAAGTACAATAAATGCCTCAACTCGGCTAGAGAGAGAATATGAATGTACAAACTCGAGTAGAGAGAGAGGGCACAAATTGATTGATTCCCAATCTCCAGAATTCTCTTATTGGCTTGATTTTGTCTCGGATTCCGTACTGGACATTGAGGTGTTGGATGTTTTCCAAAACAATAATGGAACTAGTCCAATGGTCGGATCTTCCAATTGGCCTTTTGTGGTTTAGGAGGTAATCAGATTGACCGCACATCTCATCTATGTCACTGACAACTTGCATCTGATCGTCCGGACTGCTAGTACTTTGGCTAGCGTTGTCTGTGGCATCTTGTGGATTAGATGCTCTATCATCCCTGATTGTTTGAATGTCGGATATGGGTTGTGATGGTGTGTGCAAGATGTGTGCTTCTGCAATAGCAGCTACCTTATAGAGTTCGTTTGGACTAGTATATGATGTAAAGGGTGACATACCAATCTTGATCTCGGGCGGTAATCCGGCATAGAAAAATGTCATTTTGTGGTGACTAGAAAGACCGGAATTCCAATCTCCCACCATCTTAGCAAATCGTGCAGTGTAGCCCTTGAGAGTTTCTCTGGAAAGCATCGAGATTTGGGCAAGCTGCTCATAAATTGCCATGGCCTGCTGTGTGCAAGATGAAGGTGATATGGAGTGGTGTGGTGATGTACAAGAGAGAGATTAGGGGATGCAGTTTTTGAAATGTGTATGAGGAAATTGATGATGAGGAGATGGAAGAGGAAAAGAAAAGCAGAAATATTCCTTTGTCTAGAACATTCACGGTTTGGGCAAGGGTAGATTTTATATATAAATTCAATTATGCCCTTCCAATGAAAGTCTTATGATGAGGGATGACAATTGGAAAAGCACTTATGTAGGTTTTTTAGCAAAGGGTTAGTTTTGCTTCAAAAAACTGCTTTTCGACACTTCTCCGCAAGTTTATAGAAGGATTTTTCAATACCAACTATAACTCGATTTAGCCTTGGCGGTCTTGGGAGGAGTCTATCAAAGACAAAGTCACTCACCAAAGAGGCTTGGGCTAAAATTATTATAATATATAATTTTTTTTTTTATATATATATATAGAAAAGGGCCCTCGACAGTCGTGGGAGGAGCCTATCAGAGATAAAGTCGCTTCCCAACGAGGCTAATGGCCCAATTCATATTTTTATTTTTTGTTTTTTATAGAAAAATAAACCCTTGCAATGAGATGGCACTTTAGAGGCCTCTACAAAAGTTTGTTGTTTTTTTTTTTGACAACAAACCCTTGCAGATTTCTCTGTGTCCTGGCCTTAGTGAGACTAAGATGGAACTTCAGAGGCCTCTACAAAAGTTTTTTTTTTTTTTTTTTTTTGACAACAAATCCTTTCAGATTTTTCTGTGTCCTGGTCTTAGTGAGACTAAGATGGAACTTCAAAGGCCTCTACAAAAGTTTGTTTGTTTTTTTTTTTTTAGAAAAATAAAAAATACACCGAGCACCTCTAAAAAGTCTAAAAATAAGCTATTATGAGTACCGAAAAACGTAATAAAATAAAACCAAGAGAAACGTTCATAGGTGTCTAAATCTCCATGAAGAAAGGGCAAAATAAAAAAAATAATAATAATAAAAAAATAAAGTAAAAAAAAAAAACATCGGGTGACTGGGAAAGTCAGAGCGGAAAGGGGAGTGAGGTGGACGAGGGCTAGGAGAAGACGAGGGTGGGAAGGGACCGAGGGTAGGGTATAGAGTTGTAGACAAGGGGGACAAGGAGGCAGATTAGGGCAGTGGAGCAGTAGCAACCGAGGAGCAAGCAACGAAGAGGACGAGAAGGAGGCAACGAGGAGGGCCTGGAGTAAACAGCTGAGAGAGACTTGTGGAGGTCAGAGCAGGAAGGGAGGTAGGCAAGGCAGCAAGAGGAGAGCGCAGATGGAGGTGAGTGAAAGGAGCGAGAAAGAGGAGGGAAGGGAGCAGGAAGGGAGGGGCAGCAGGCGAGGGAGGAAGTGGCGGAGCAGGAGGGAGCGGAGTAGTAGGCAGGCAGGGAAGGGCAGCAAGCAAGGAAGGGGGCGAAGGATCAGGCAAGCAGGAAATCGCAGCAGGAGCAGCAAGTGAGGGAGCGAGCGAAGGAGCAGAAGGAGAGAGGTGAAGGAGAGAGGTGAAGGAGGGAGCAGAAGGGAGATGAAGGGGGCGGGTGAGGAGAGAGCGAGAGAGAGGAGCGGAAGTGGCAGCAAACGAGGGAGAGGGCGGAGGATCAGGCAAGCAGGGAAATCGCAGCAGGAGCAGCAAGTGATGGAGGGAGCGGAGAAGCAGAAGGAGGGAGGTGAAGGAGGGAGCAGAAGAGAGATGAAATTGGCGGGTGAGGAGAGAGCGAGAGAGAGGAGCGGAAGGGGCAGCAAGCGAGAGAGGTGAAGGGGGAGCGAACAGGGAGAAGCGAGGGAGGTGAAGGGAGAAGCGAGGAGCAGGGGGGAAGGACCAACAAGCAAGAGAGGAAAAAGATTTGTTTTCTCTCTTTTTTTTTTTTTTTTGGAAAACAAGGTTAAGAGGGGTTTAGAAAGGAATATTTAAAAAAAAAAAAAAAAGAGGGTTGATGCATAACAAAATTGAGACTACAACAATACGAAACTAAAAAACACTTTTTAAACAAGGGAAGTTTTTTTTAAAAAAACGTGAACTAAAGTCGTAATTTGGAAAAATCTTGATCAAAATTAACTACACAATATATAACTTAAAAAACAAAAACTAATCCTTTGATAGTTTGGATTTTTTTTTGTCAAGGAAATGGAAGATTCCAGAGAATGGGAGAAAGAGGAAGTGAGGAGGAGAAAGCAGAAAAGAGTAGAGAAGAGTGGAGAAAGAGAAGCAGCTATGCGGTGAGCAACGTTGGCGCTCCTCGGCAACGACGCCAATTGTAGTCGATCATAGTATAGGGGTCTGTTCACTGGGAGCCGCCCGTGCACACCTGCACAGCAAGAGAGAGAGAAGGGAGATAGAGAGGAAGGAGTGATGAGAGAGAGAGAGAGTAGAGAGTAGAGAGAGAGAGAGAAAGGGAGAAGAGAGTTCACCAAGGATTGTTGGGGTTATGGGGGCTCGAGCGCCTACCCATAGCTATGCACCAATCAAACTTGGAGAGAGAGAGAGAGAGAGAGAGAGAGAGAGAGAGAGAGAATGAGAGATTTATTGAGAAAGATGAAGATGTGTACAATGGAAAATGGCCTCCTTATATAGTTGAAGAGAGAGGGCCATCTTGGTTCTCATTGGCCTATTTACAATGGCATCCTAGCCCTTCAAACTAATTGAACTTCAATCTAATGGTTCATTAGAACCTTATGAGCTTGACTTTGGGCTTTTTAATCAATTTATAATAACTAAGGTCCCAAGTCTTTTATTCAAGTTCTCCCTAACCATTTTGCGTGCTCATTGGGTTGGGCTTACACACGCCAGACGCCAGTGCCCTCACACTTATTATTCTAACTGTACACTGCACTGTGGCAGGGCCCACTAGGTAAGGCTTGGCCAACAGTATTTGAAGTGGTTGGACCCACTTGTTCATTATTGTGCAGGAAATACCCACAACAACATCATGCATCATTTTTTGCAAAAGCTTACGGCAGTCTAAGTATTTGGTCATCACAAGGAATGGAGAAATCGCATTGGCAAGCCAGAGCAGCATTTCATCGAAATACACAACACGGTGGAACATCTCAAAAAAATAGTTACATCATCCAGCTATTTCAATGGTTCTACATGCGTATTCAAATCCGATATCAAACTAGATCAACAAATTATCAGAAATTCAGAAAGGCGTGTAAATTTTTAGACGAAAATAATATTGATGCAAGACTCAACCCATAGTAATTTTTATGATATCAGACGAAAAAAGTATATGTATTATATCGCATCATTTCAAGTACAATGCAAGGCAAAATCATTGTTTCTCTTTGTCTTTAATGATCAGCTTTGCTGTGTGGTCATGAAATTTTTTTTTTCTATTATATGGATCTAGAAAATCAATGGATCTTCGTTTGCTCATGTCAATGTATCCGGAGAAAACAACTAAGGAAAAGACCTTTTTGGAACTTCCTCAGCTACATAATGACAATGTCTCTCTTCGCAAAAATAATTTTATATGTATTCGGAGGGTATTTATGCCTGTTCGAGAAATAGGATAATGCTTTAATTGCCATTGTTAATGTCACAGCATTTGAAGAAAATTTGCTATGATGAATGCAAATCTCTTTATTTACAAAGCATTTCAAATAATTAGACATGGATCAATCCCTTTGTCATGATCCCTAGCCTTCCCTCAAATATCCCTACCTTGTTGCAAAGGCATCCACCTCCAGAGTAGCCTGTAAAATATGAGCAAAGGTCACATCTTGAAAAACAAAATAACTATATTTGAATAAAAATCTCATTCAGATGAAACCAGATTTACCTACTAGATCACGCTCATCAGCTTGAATAAGTGCAGCAGTATATAGATCATGACCAGCAACAATGGTCGTCGAAGCAGTGGATGGATTAGTTTTCGAAGACTGTGACACATATTTGTTCCGGATTCTCAGAAATTCCTCTTCATAGGGCAAATTTGTCTGGTATGCCCTGCTTTCAGACATGATTGACTGTAGGGCTTCAGTCTCATCCAGCCACTCATCTCCGTCTTTGTAATCAATAGAAGCACATAGATCATCATCACTATCAAGATCTATGAAGTCCCCGAATTCTTTGATGAAATTAGACAAAATTGATACTATTTCATCCTCACTCAGATCAAGAACATCTCCAACATCATTCAGAGAGAGGTATGCGACACTATTCATGTAATACACCGACAAATCGAGGAGAGTCTTGGTTTTGTCATATGGATTCACGTCAGATAAGGAAGAAATGGACAATGCATGAGACTCGGATGGGTCGTACATTGCTGCCAATGTTGCCTCCTCGTCAACACCCAATGTAAAAATTACAGCAAATAAGGAATCCTAAAACACTTGAAATGATGAGGAAAACAATAGATTATGATTTCATAAGATTAGCACAAGTTGAACCATCAAAATCCATCAAAAATCTATGCTTGAACCTCACTAAATGGCCCAAATCCTTGAAGAAGGCTTCACATGTGTGAAAGTATGGCCTCCCACAGTCTGAGTACTGTACACCAGACCTACATTCAATCCTATAATCATTAGTAATCACAAGTACTCAAACAATTATGAACATAGAGAGCAATTGCACCATTATGAGAGAAAAAACATGAAATTGCTTGATTGATTTTGGTGAGATATCATCACCTATATATACATGATCCATCACGATTTTGGGCAGGTATGAGTAGTCCTAAACCTATCCCTAATGCTAATTTTGGTGGATCTTTCATCCCTACCAAATTAGGGTTGGAATCTTGGAGATCCCTCAACAATGCAAAAATTACCAAAAATAGCTCCTATTTTTTCTCCCTTGTATCTAAGCATAATTTGGACTCATTCCAAAGGTTCTAACACTTAGGTCTACTTGAGAACATCCTTATGAATGGAATCCTATGCTATTTGGCACGTGTGACAAGCCACATCATGACCATCTAACTATTTACAAGTCATATGACCAAAACTAGTCAAGCTAGAATTGTGAATTTTTAACAATAGTCACATGAATAACAGCAGACGAAGTAACATTCAAGATCATACAATCATTTAGAATAATAATGTGCACAACAGCTACAAAATCATCTATTGATGTTTCTGATTCTTCAAGCACTGCATGCAGATCCACGCAGTGTGTCGACGTGTGAGAGATATAGTTCTCTCACGAATTTGAGTCGCGCTTACTAGCGGACTTTGGATCTACAAATCCTATTACAAAAATTATCTCACACACAAGCGGATTTGTATTCTGTATATTTCGTCTTCTGATTCTTGTCTTGCTTACTAGCAGACTTACACTACATTATGCATTAAAACAGAAAGTATATAGTCGCGTCTTGTAACCTTCAAATTAGAGCGATTAAACATCTACAACTAATTACAAATTACAAGAGTGACATATTAGCCATGATCTAAAGTGCTTTTGTTGATGTCATGATATCAGATCAGATATCTGTATCCCATGGTACTTGGTTGATCTTCTTGGTCGTTTGTGGCGTGTCGTGTCGTGTAGTGTCGTCTTTTGTCAAAGGTTCAAAATTGAAAGCTAGCAAGGCTTTGGTATTAGAAACAAAATGTTTCTTCATGTTGAGCTTTTTGTCAGGTTTCCATTTGATGCAGAAGTTCAGAAGATTGAGCAACATTGTCAGACTTCGGGTGAATAGGATGGTCGGGATTCTTAGATTTCTTTTCACGATGGTCAAAGTCATTGTCGGAACCTTTGTCTTCCTCACGGATACCATTAGTCAGCACATCTTTAAGTTGATCATAAAGGTCAACTAGTTTAAGTTCACGGCGGATGTTTTTAGGCAATCCAACCAAGAACAGTTTTATGGCCATACGTTCAGTGATATTTTCATCAACACATTCTACTTTGAGATATTTAAAACACTCAATGTAGTTTCGAACAGACTCTTCGTGACGCATCTTGATATGGGTAATTTGGATGAATGGGCTCTGAGTCAGTTTGGATGGTTTGAAACGCTTGATGAGAGTGTCCTTGAGGGTGGTCCAAGAAGCAAGATCATGAGCTTTGAGATTAGGATACCACTCCTTGGCTATTCCATAGAGTACCATGGGGAATAGGTGAAGCTTTTCAGTTTTTGAGGTATTTCCATAAAAACAGCATGCATTATCAAAGTCTTGGAGAAATTGGACTGGGTTAGATTCCCCATCGTACTTTGGTGCATCGATATGTGGAATTCTGTGTTCTAGTCGTGGAGGAGCCGGATTAGAAGATTCAGCATAGTCACAAGACATAATGCAAAGTGTGGAGGAGAGTAACAATACAGAAGATAAGGTCAGTATTGTACTTGGCAAGAAAAGAGTTTGCTTGTAGAATGGAGAGTGTAGGACAAAAAATTGGTCTTTTTGGCTGTAATAGAATTCGCGAACAAGCTGAGAAATCGTGGAGAGGCAGACAAATTGAACTGTAGGACTTGTGAATTTTGACAGGAGTGTTGAATATTGATTTTTTTATATTCTTGAAAAAAAATTGTACTGTTAAAATTCACGGATGGGACAGAGAATTCGTGCTCACTGAGGACGGTTTCTTAGGCTAGATGGGAATACAGAGGTTTTACTGACAAATAGGAAATATGGAAAAAATATGACTTTCTGACAGAAAACAGGCAAAATCTCCGAGATAGAATTCGCGGAGCTGCTGGAGGACTGATCTTGGTTAGATCTAGCCTCAGTGAAGCTGGCGAATTCTAGGACAAAGATTTGGGTGAGAAATAAGGGATTTTGACAGTATATCAGGCTGTTTTCTCATAATCTGACCGTAGTCAGAATTCGTGGAGGTGATAAAAAGAAGATCAGTGTTTGTTAGGGCTGTAGACAGACTGGCGAATTCTGATATACCTGTTTGGTTCAGAAAAAAGTCACTTGGATCACTTCTTTTCAAAGAAAAATGCCCAAGTTGACTCTTTTATTGCTTTCCCCCGGCTTGATAAGTTGCTCCGCAGCTCATGTAGGACCTGGAGAGAAGACTCATGTTGTGGTTGGAAGATAGAAGACAGACAAACAAGCAAACACACAACATGGAGACAAAAAAACAAAAGAAAAGAAGCTAGGTAAAAAAATGCTTAAAAAGCAGCAACGGTGCTAATGTTGGAAGTAAATCTAATTTGTGAATGTTTGGCTAGATCTACTCACGATGTGGTGTAGTATAGAGTGGATCGTCCACTTTCTAAGTTTCTACCAAGCTTCAAACGAAAATGCAAAAATAGAAAACAATGACGGAAGCACGAAGGCTTACCCAACTAGTGCTTGAAATGGAAATGAAATTAACTAAGATGACAAAAACAAAACCTTACTAAGGCTTACCCAACTAGCAAAGTGATTAAGCTAAATCCTAAATCAACACCCAAAGGGATTGAAAAGATAGATTGTGGCTAAACTAAGCATAAATCGATAAAAACATGTCACAATAAAAGAACCAATGAAAGGAGGCAAGAGGAGGCCCGAGCACCTTCCCTCAAGCTATGCACCTTCCAATGGGAACACAAAGAAATAGAATGATAATCTCAGAGAGAGCAATTAGCATAATCTCAAAGTGTTATTTACAAGGCAAATACCTCTCATTCTATGGCAAGGAGGGTCTTTCATAAGTATCCACTGTCTAGCCTTTCTAGAATTTCTAACTTAGGATTTAGAACTTCAAAGTTTCTTAACTTAGGAAAACTTAAGACAAAATATTTCTTATCTTAAGTTTCCTAAGTCTAAGTTCTAAATCTAAGTTTAAGCTATTTTATTATTATTTAAGCTTCTACTCATGGGCTTACAAAACAAATGCCATGGCGGAAGTTTATTAACAAACACTCATACGTGGACTTACAAAACACATGCCACGGAGTTTTATTTCTCTCTTTTTATTTTTTCTCTGTGTTAGCACATATGCTAACACAAAGTGGACACTATTCTCTATTTCAATTATGGAAACTACTTTAGAACACTAGAAAGAAGATCTATACTTAGGATGGAGCTCATTTTAAAGTTGGATCAAAGTAGTATGGTTAAAACTAAGCCAAAACTAGTTGAAGAGGGAGTGTGAGAAATCTCAACTAGTATAGTCAAGTTTAGTCATATTTTGGTTAATTGTCAATTTTAGGTCAATATGCATTTTAGACTTAGAGATAAACTTTATGAAAGTTATTTTAGTCAGAGTTCATTTGAATTACCACTTTGGAAAGTGTGGGAAATTTAGGAGGTTGAGTTTGGACACATTCAAATTTGAATATTAGATGCATTGAATCTAGTCATATTGTTGATAGGGTTTTTGTTATGGAGGGAAACCAAAGATTCATTAATGAGGCATGGACCTGCTATAAAAGGATGTAAACTCATGGGAAGAGATATACATGAGTTCTCTTGGGTTCATCTATCCATTGGGGCACTATCTTGATGATAGCTTGCAATATTGTGTGTAGAATGTTCATATTTTGCTGTTTTTGGATCCACACATGGAAAATATAGTAGGGTATTGTTATTGTACGGACATCAACTTCATTTTATCATATATTTGATGTTTGATCAAGTTCTTATTGAGTTTGCATCTCTTTCATTAAGTATACAACTCATCAATATACAAGCCAAAGAGGAATGGTGAGAGGGAACAACCCTGCTTCACCCCAATAGTGCTCCAGATGTGCTCAGATATGCCACTGCTATGCCGGAAACAACCAAGGACACGCTCATAAAGTGCCATCACAGCAAGAACAATGTCGGTGGAGAAGCCGAGGTCTCGGAGTCTCTAGATGAGCAATGAGCGAGGAACAGAATCAAAGGCTTTCCTGAAGTCCACAAAACAATAGTAAACCCTCTCTCTCCTGTGCTTAGCCTCCTCAATCAAGACTCGCAATGTGAAGATGTGATCTGCCGTAGAATAATGTGCTCGGAAACCAACCTGACCCATGGCATGTAGTCTCCTAGTCTCCGCCTCTGAGCTCACAACAGACTGCAGTATAGTACCATATAATTTCGCCAGGACATGCCCAATCATGATGGTGCGGTAGTTACTCGGAATCATGGGGTCACCATTCTTCTGGATGGGGTGGATAATGTTAGTGCACCAGGAGGATGGAAAATTAGAGACAACTGTAGAGTTAAGAAGGGTGGCTATAGTGAGGGGGGCGAGTAAGTCGGAGGCATGGGAAAGGAGTTTAGATTCAAGGTCTTCTAATGACGAGCGTCATCCATTGCCTGGAATTTAACAGTTATAACTTCCTTTCTAAATGAAGAGTGTCATTTTTTGATGATATTTTTTCTTGAATGTTTTTGATGATATAAGACTTCATATGTTACTTTCTCTTTTGCTTTTCAAATCATAAGTAGTTGGCTAGAACCATTTAGAAGAGCTTTCATGAAAAATTTACAAAGGTCTTCTAAGACTTATGGTTTCGTATGAGGTTGGACATTATACTATTTCACCTTTCTAATTTGAAAATTAGATTTTGAAACAAGGCTTGCAAGTGACACTTACTATATTATTTTGAGTTTCTTCAAAAGGCAAAGACTCATGGGCATATCACCATTCAAAAATGCATTTGTAATGTCCAATTGCCATAGATCCCATCCAAAAAGAGTAGCAAGAAACATTGTTGTGAGTTGAGTGAGAAAGTTTGCGAGCTTAGGAGAAACATTTGGGCTATTGGTTAGTATTTTTTTTATAAACTCTATTTTTTTATGTCCTTTTAAAATATCATATGCGCACGTATAAAGACTTTCAAAAAATGGCTACAAAATATGGACATTTTTCAATTTTGAAGCCCGTTATAAAATTTAAGCAAACTGATCAGATCCCTTAAGATCCAAATTGAATTCTAATGAACCAGCAAGATCTAACATCCTTGGACTCTACTGCCGAATGAATCTAAGATCCAGACTATCAGTAGCCAGAAGAATAGTGAATCAAGCACCAAATCTTTCTAGAGTTGCAGCTGCACAAATTGAGGCAAAACCGAAACCAACACCAATGGATCCTATGGGTCAACCTGTACTTGGCGCACCCTTACAAATAGTTCAAAGGGCACCTCACATGGAAATACCTAAATATGATGGGTCATCAGATCCTATCAGATTCCTCCAGATCTATGAGCAAGCATGCGAAATTTATGACGAACGGACACCGACAAAGAAACTGATGTTGTTCCCCATGTCTCTAGTAGTTGTAGCACAAGATTGGTTCTTAAACCTATCAAAAGAAGAGAAAAACACTTGGAAAGGGGTTAAAGCGGCTCTCATCATGCTCTTTAATCCAAGGAAGTTTCTAGAAGATCTGTTTCTCCTGCTAAACAAGGTAAAAATGGGAAAAAAAGAAAGGGTCAAGGATTACATAGAACGGGCCCAGCACTTAAGATCCAAATGCAATGTAGCCCTGACTCCCGATCATGCGGTCATTATATGGTTCCTTGCGGGGCTACCACGAAGTATCATAAGAGAACTTAAAAGAGAGGAGCAGTACGCTACATTGTAGGAAGCAATGGAAGATGCCATTAGGGAAGAAGATGAGAGTTCAGACGATGAATCATATCCGACCACCCATAATCCAACGCATCCAATATATCAACAGATCTGCTAATGGAGCAAATGACAAAGTTACACAAGCAGCAGATGGAACAAGTAAAGGCGCAGTTTGATCGGAAACTGAAGGCCTTGTAGGGAGCTGCAGCACCAACTCCAAATCCACTAGAACAGAACCAGCTGCAATATCCCCAATAAGAGAATGTATGTTGTCTTGTTTGCACCCAAAACTATACAGCAAATGAGTGTCCAATGTTGAAGCAGAACCTCAAGCTGACACAACGGTACTACCACCTATGCAATGCTTCATCGCACGAAACGACGTTTTGTCCATTCAACCCCAAGATCATACAAAAAAAGAGGAATCATTGCCAGACCTCTTATCCATATCATCAGGGGGCACTGAATGCGGCACATCACTATGGAGCACCAATGAATCAGCAGCGCATTGTTAAAATATTGAAAAATCTATCTAATGTTGTGAGTAGGAGTCCTAAAAATGCCAAAGATGAATTGAGCTCTTTTGGCTTAGTAAAGACCCATCTTAGAATAAAATATTCAAGGTAGGTAGAAGTAGAAACTCGAGCTATCATAGAAATTGCCATTTGTACTTTACATGCCACATTTAATGCATGAAAAGACTAGGTGGCACAATTAGACATAGTGAGGTGGCTTGGATAAGTCTAGATAGCTTGAGAGGTGGATCCACAACTCCAATTCAACTCAAAGTAGGAGAAGAGTCCATGGATCTATATATATGTGATGTACTCTCATTAAGAAAATGATGAAATTTGTGTGTAATGCAAATTTGGAGACAAGCTCTTTGTGCCCTCTCTCTCTCCACGAGTTTTGTACTTGCTATTTTCTCTCTCTAGCTTAGTAGAGACATTTATGATGCTTAGTCTTATGTTTTGTTGACAGATCTTGCTTGTAACACAATAATATTGCTTGTATGATCAGCCTTCCTATTGACAACAAATGCTAGTCTGATCTTTATGGTGTTATTGGGCTTAAGAGATCAAAAATACATGTGTAGGGCATCCCACACGTGTGAATTCAGCATGGTATCAGAGCCTACCTAAGTTTTACAAGCACATCTAATAAAAAAGTTTGCAGATCTGATCAGATTTCAAGCTAGGAATTGTCTAGATTCTACTTTCTAGCTAGTTTGCAGTTTTCTTGTGATTCTGAGCTCCAAACCACATTGAATGGGCTAGATCAGGTACTGTACGGAATTTCAGGTGCTGGCATGTGTGAAATCCGCCCATTTTCATATTTGTGGTTCTCTCTCACCTCAGATCCAAATTTCAAGCAAATTAGCCCACTAGAAAGCTAGAAATGTGTAAAATCTGATGCAATTTCAATCATGACAGTTGGATAAACCAATCAGAAGTTATAAGATTTTGAAGAGTCGTAGGTAGGGCGCCTAGACCTATGGCAAATCATGTGTACATGTCATTTATTGCTTGAATGACCACAAAAATCATCTAGAAGTTGACCAATCTCATCTATATGTGATTTAGACAAACTTTATAGGTTCTAGGCAAATTGTTTCATACAAATAGATTGTATTTGAGTCAATTTGACTTTTTTTGGAGTATTTCACATGTGTGAAATTCAGAATACCATAACTTTTGCCATACTTCATCTTTTTTGATGATTCAAATCTTGTTTTAGAGAGATTGTCAAGCTAGTGACATCTATCTCACAGTTTTTTGCTTAGCTTACATAGGATTTGGTTTTGTACCCTTGATTGGTTCCTATAGTGAGAAGATAAGCAGTTCTTTCATCCATCTTTTTTTATTTTCATCATTCTTTATGACTTCAATGGGTGACTTTCTATTAGAAGCAAGTGAAAGATTGTCAACCTCCAATTACTCAATTTGGAAGGTTAGAAAGGAATCTGTCTTAATACTACAAGATGTGATGGATATTGTACTTGGCATTGAAGAAGAACGACAAATTCCTCAAGATATTCCAAAGTACAAAAAGAGAGCTAGAATGGCTCTGCATTATATTAAGATGAATGTCTCAAATGACATCTTAAGAGAAATTGGTGCTTATACTAATGCAAAAGATGCTTGGGATACTCTCAAGTCTATCTATGAGGCAAAGAATACTTCTAGACTTCTAACACTAAGAAACCAAATTTTTCAAAGTATACAGAGAAGTGATGAATGTGCTTCAGCTGATGTAATGAGAGTTAAAGACCTCCATAGAGAATTGTCATGCATAGGAGACTCCATCAACCAAAATGAACTTGTTCAAGTCATACTTAATGGGTTAAAGGACGAATATGACAACTCTGTTTAGAGTTATGCCATTAAGGAGGAGCTACCAAGTTTGTAAACACTCCAAAGTGTGCTCATTTCTGAAGAATCAAGACAAGAGTATAAACTCTTGAAAATGGAGAGACTGTCTCTCAACATTGATGGTAAAGCTCTCTTTACCAAAGACAAGCACAAGACAAGAAGTAAGAATCAACACCAATTCTCTTCAAACAAGAACAATCTTATTTCCAAGGAGAAAGGAGAAGAGGATGAGTCCTCTCAAGCTTCCACATCCAAGAAGAAGAAGAAAAACATCAAGTGTTTCCTTTGTGGCAAGAAGGGGCATTATGCCACCAATTGATTCAAGAAGAAGAGTCAATTCAAGCAAGCCAACATTTCTAATGAAGAGAAGGAAGATGCTCATGCAAGTGATGGAGAGGGATCTCTTATGGTCTCGAGTTTCTCTTCATCACCTTTCAAGAAGGATGGTTCGTGGTATATCGACAGTGGAGCTTCCTCACATATGTGTACTTCCAAGTATTCTTTTTCATCCATGTCACCTTATGAAGGAGCCAAGAAGTCCATCTACACAGCAAATGATCATGAGTGTGCTATTGAAGGCATAGGGACCATTCCATTAAAGCTTTTTTCATCAAAAGTTCTTTCTCTGTCTAATGTACTTTTTGTTCCCAAGTTAACAAAAAATCTTATTAGTGTTTGGCAATTGTTTGATAGTGGACTAGATGTGAATTTCAATGTTGATACATGTACAATCAAGAAGCATGATGAGATCCTTGCATTTGGGTCTAGATATGGTGGAATCTACAAGCTTGATCCCAAAGAGTATGCTAACTCTTGTGATAGTGCTTTTGCTACTCATATGTCTTTGGAGGAACTATGGCATAGAAGGTTGGGACATCCTAACTATAATTCTATGGTGTCCATGGTCAAGAAAGCCAAAGCTTTTGGCTTGCCTAATCTTATCTCCAAGAATTTCAAGCCATGTGAGGCTTGTGCCATATCTAAGTCTCATAAGAAGCCTTTTTCAAAGTCATCTATCAAGACTACACATCCATTGGAGCTCATACATTCGGATGTGCACTTCTCATCTTCAAAGAGCAAGGGTGGTGCTACTTGCTTTGTAGCTTTCATTGATGATTTCACTAGATTTACTTGGGTATATCTTCTAGCTTCAAAGTCTATGGTGTTTGACTATTTCCTAAAGTTCAAAGCTCTAGTTGAAAAGCAATTTTCAAACAAAATCAAGATTCTTAGAAGTGATGGAGGTGGTGAGTACACTTCCAATAAATTTCATGATTATTGTGAGATTGAAGGCATTAAAAGGGAGTTTTCTTGTGCATATACACCATTTCAAAATGGGATGGCTGAAAGAAAGAATAGAACACTGTGTGAATGTGCCAAAACCATTAGAATTGAGGCATTCTTGCCAAAAGACTTTTGGGGTGACGCCATCAATTGTTCAAACTATCTTTGCAATCGAATCCCTCATGTAGCACTTGGAGGAAAGTCACCATATGAAGCACTTTATTTGAAGAAACCTAAGGTTGAACACCTTAGAGTATTTGGATGCATATGCTTTGTCCATATTCCCTTGGAAATGAGAAAGAAGGATGATCCTTGTGCAAGGAAAGGAGTAATGGTTGGATATTCATCCAACAAGAAAGCCTATCGAATCTACATGCTCTACCTCTAAAGTAATTGATAGTAGAGATGTAGTTTTATATGAAGAAGAAAAGTCCAATCTTGGAGGGGCCGAGATAAAGCAACCTCAAAATCTATCACCTATTATTATTGAAGACAATCAACATATGGAGGAGTTGAGATTTGAAGATGGAAGTCCTCGGATTTTCACTCCTAGAAGATCCATGAGGGAGAGATCCGAGCCCAAGAGGCTCACTTGTGATGACAAAGGAAAACAAGTGGATCTTGATTCCACTTATGCTTATTTTGTTTCTCATGAGGAGCCCGAAGATGTTCAAGAAGCCCTCAATACCAAGGAGTGGTATGAGGCCACGAAGATTGAATATGATGCCTTGATCACCAACCAGACATGGGAGCTAGTGGATCCACCACCTTACATGCATATCATTGGATGCAAGTGGGAGTTCAAGATCAAGTACAATCATTATGGCTCCATCAACAAGTACAAGGCAAGATTATGTGCTAAAGGCTTTGCACAAATATATGGCCTGGACTATGAAGAAACCTTTGCTCCTGTAGCAAAGATGGTGACAATAAGAATCATAATCTCTCTTGCCTTATTTTCTAAGTGGAAACTGTTTCAACTTGATGTCTCCAATGCTTTTTTGAATGGCTATCTTGAGGAGGAGATATACATGGAACAGCCTCAAGGATTTATCAAGGATTAATCTAAGGTGTGTTTGCTATTTAGAAGTCTTTATGGCTTGAAGCAAGCGCCTAGATCATGGTATTCAAGACTCAACAACTTTCTACTTTCATTAGGATTTGTGCTTAGTGACTATGATCCTTCTATATACTTAAAGTTTGATGGTAGTAATATTGTCATTCTCCTAATCTATGTAGATGACATTATTCTTAGTGAAAGTTGTTTGATGTTAGTTCAAGAAACCAAAGATGCATTAGGAAAAGAATTTAAAATGCAAGATCTAGGAGAGATCCATTACATTTTGGGCCTTGAGATTGATTTTCATGAAGAGTATGCTTTTATTTGTCAATCTAGATATGTCTTTTCTATGTTGAGAAAATTCAATATGCAAAATTGTAAAGGCATAGATACTCCCATGGAGCAACATGTAAAAGATCCTATTAAAGGTGATGAAAGATCCTTTGAGGACATCACACTTTATAGGAGTCTTAAAGGCTCCTTAATTTGGCTTATTATCACTAGACCCGATTTGAGCTATTGTGTGCACAAATTGAGTCAATTTATGCAAGATCCCAAGATCCAACATTGGAAGATGGCCAAGAGAGTTCCAAGATATGTATCTTCTACTCAAGATTATGGTTTATTGTACAAGAATGAAGATCTAACCATTGTTGGCTATTTAGATTCCAATTTTGCAAGTGATAAAATGGATCGGAAGTCCATTAATGCATATACTATCTTTCTTGGAGGCAATCTTGTGTCTTGGCTTTCAAAGAAGCAAGATACCATATCTCTATCATCTTGTGAGGCCGAGTACAAAGCACTCATCACAACAACTAAAGAGGTGCTTTGGATCAAGAGGTTAATTAAGGAGCTAAAGTGCATCAAAGAGGATGATCTTTCCTTGATCAAATGTGACAACATATCGGCACACGTGTGAATTTAGCACCTTTGAGAATAGAGAGTAGGCTGTAAAGGTTGACCTTCGCGTAGTAGTAGCCCTCCCACCTATCAACAAGGGTTAGAACACTAGATAGCTGCCTAACTACGAATAGATTCTACTTTTAGATAGTTCTCTACTTTTTCTCTAACTCTACTACCATAACACTACACACCCCTAACTCTACTCCACTAACCTTCATCATGATTTTTGGTGAAAGAGAAGAGAAGAATAGAAGAGATAGTGAGGAGGAGAGAGAATGAGAGAGATAGAGTGGAGAGGGAGGTTAGCTCAAAAGCTCAAGATGCATGCTAATGGAGAAACCATAACTATTAAAACAAGAACATAGAAATGGAAACAAATGGAAACACACAACAAAATGCATTAGCATGAGTGCTTAGCAAATGAGGATGCTTGGCTCTCCAATTTGGTAGAGTTTCCTCCTCCTCATTAAGCATGCCAATAGAGTACATGAGGTGCTTTTTTATAAATGGGAAAGGCCCTTGCCCCAAAATACTATTGGCTAATATGTACACTAATCCTATCCATTCATCTTGGACCCAACTTGATCCAAAGGTCTTAAAAAAGTACATTGGATTTCACATGATTCATGTGAGTCTCCATTTGGACCCAACTCTAAAATAATAGACTTCTAAGTTTAGAATGACTTTGGGCCTCAAGTTTCATTTTAATTACAAAGGGACCCAAGTCTATTATTCTATTTACAACTCAGCTTGCATGCTCATTGGGCCATGGGCTTATACGCGCATGATGCCATGCCCTCGCAACATTTTTTTATTAGCCGATATTATTTATTTACAATATGTTGGGAATACCCCCAACAGGACCCACGACCTGAAGTAGTGCTAGTCCCTCGGCACTCTACCGGTTTAGTACAAAGTCTTCTTCGCCCGCCTCTGGTGGATCAGGTAGTTAGTGACATCTTTCATAAAGTTTATTCGGTCTAGCTTCTTCAAGTCCTTGGACATGTGAAGGGACTTGTGGACTCCTGTTAGCCAGCTTTGGTCGACCCACGCTTGGAATCTGTGCGTCCAAGGATCGCCAAGGAATGCGACTCGGTAGTAAACTCGAACTACTGGAAGCTGATCTTCCTTGATCGAGTTGTGATGGCCGAACAGATAAACTTTTCGTAACATGCCACCACCAACCTGGATCTGTCTCACTGCGGTGGCCAATACTTGTGCAATCGGCTACCATTGATGGGTGTGTCGAAAGGTGTCCCATCTAGCTTCTCCAAATTCACGGCTTCATGATTAAGAATTTCTCTGATCCGATATGGACCTTCACCTGTGAATTTTAATTTTCCCTTGATTGCCTTGGTTTTATACATCAGGACTAGATCTCCGAAACAAAGATCCTTCTTTTGTAACCTGTGATCATGCCATGTTTTGTGTCTTTCCTTTTCAGCTGCCAGTGCATGCACAGCTAGTAAGCATCTTTCACAGAGCTTATACAGAGCTTCGTGGCGTAATTGTAGAGATCTAGATTCATCAAGACGTTGCGTTGTGGCAGTCCTTAATGAAGGGATTAAAAATTTTACTAGCATTACAGCATCCTGACCATGTACCAATTGGAATGGCGTTTGATCAATGCTTTTCTTATATGTTGTCCTGACCACAGAGCAGCATGCAACTTGTGTTCCCAATCCGATCTGCTAGCTTCAATTGGTTGGCCCCTCATTAGATATTCAACTATGTCAGCAGCCCATTCCGGTACTGTGTCAACGTAAAATAAGACAACATCAAGCAGCTCATCGTCGAGTTGGGTTGCAACCTCCTTCCCCTTGATATGCGATACATGATCTGCCATGTAGTGTTGGTTTCCCTTGCGAACTACTATCCTAAAATCAAACTATAACAACAGAAGTAGCCATCGAGTGATTCTCCCTGTGTTGTAGGTTTCGTTAACGAGATAGAGCAAGGGTTGATGGTCCGTATAAAAAGCAAAGTGTGTGGCCATCAGGTAGTGCCGAAACTTCTTAATCACATATATCATTGCCAGTGCTTTCCACTCTGTGGTTGAGTAATTTATTTCTATATCACTGAGTTGTCGGCTTGCAAATCGGATCGGAAAATTCTTTTTGTTTTCCCCTGCTGGGTTAAGACTGCTCCAACTGCATACTTCGATGCGTCTGCATGCACATGAAACTCAATGGACCAATTGGGTGGCCGTAAGATTGGCGCTAAGACCAATGCATCCTTAAGCTTCTGGAAAGCCTTTAGGGCTTCCTCGTTCTAATGTGGGTCCGTTGTGAGCTTGTAAATTGGCCGTGCTAACTCCACAAAATGTCGAATGAAGATCCTGTAGTAGTTAGCATGACCCATAAAGATGTAGACCTCGCGGATCGTTTCTGGTGGTGGTAGATCAACAATGATCCTGATTTTTTATAGGTCTATGATGATCCCATGTCTAAATACTATATGGCCAAGAAGGTCCATGCACGCACAAATCATCCAGGAAAATTTTCAAATTTTTTTGAAAATACTCTTTGAATGTCGCCTGCATAACTCACTGAAAGTGCTCGGGGCATTGCAAAGTCCGAATGGCATCACCTTATAAACATAGGTTTTCCATTCCATGGCGAATGTTGTCTTATGCTGGTCTTGGGGTGCTATCTTCGCTTGGTTGTAACTGCTGAAGCCGTCCAGAAAACTGTAGGCTTCGGCGCCAGCTACTCTATCAAGGACACTTTTCGTAACGGGTAAAGAAAAATGATCTTTTTTGGTAACTACATTTAGCGCCTTTGGATTCACATAGATTCGCATCTTGTCGTTCTTCTTAAGTACTATAACTATCGATACCCATTCAGTGTGCTCGATTTCGTAAATGCCTAGCTAAGTATCCTCACGAGTCATCAAGAGGCGGTTGGCAGATATCATTTTCGGCGCAGACAATAAAAGCCAAAGAGCTACAAGCACTACCCACCCTCCAACCACAACCAGAGTGGCGTCAGCAGCTCTTTGAAAGACACCCTACAGCCATCATGGCCTATGTGACAAGTCCGCAACAACTATGAGTGAACGCGCACTTCCTGCCATGCACACGACGATCCAAATGGGAGGAATGCGGCACCCCTCTGGACAAGATCACTATTCAAAACTTCAGTTGGCCACGAATTCCAGCAGAGCACGGTTGGGATACGGATGTAGACGCCCGAAGGGCTCTCACCATATTCGCCAATAAATATTTCAAGTGCCCTGATCCAACAGTCCGCACGGCAGCCACTTACGCCTGATACTTAGAGCATTTAATGGGGATTGAAATCAAGTGAGACAACTGTATCCCCCTCATATTCTTTGATCCTATTAAGGTGCTCACCTCCGACAAAGTCGAAGATCAGCTACCAATCGCTCGAGTCTATTACTGAGCCGCATTCATTGGCGATCCCTGAACGTGCAGAGTCCAAGCGTGGGTCGACCAAGATTGGCTGACAGGAGTCCACAAGTCCCTTCACATGCCCAAGGGCTTGAAGAAACTAGACCGCATTAATTTCATGGAAGACATCACGAGCTACCTGATCCACTAGAGGCGGCCAAGAAGACTCTTTACTAAACCGGCAGAGTGCCGAGGGACCGGCACTACTTCAAGCCATGGGTCATGTTGGGAATATTCCCGACGAATTGTAAATAAATAATATTGGCCAATAAAATGTGTTGCGAGGGCATGGCATCTTGCGCGTATAAGCCCATGGCCCGATGAGCATGCAAGTTGAGTTGTAAATAAAATAATAGACTTGGGTCCCTTTGTAATTAAAATGAAACTTGAGGCCCAAAGTCAATTTTAAGCTTAGAGTTTACTTTTTAGAGTTGGTTCCAATTTTGGACTCACATGAATCTTATGATTTCCAATGTACTTTTTTTTGGACCCTTGGATCAAATTGGGTCCAAGATGAATGGATAGGATCAATGTAGATATTAGCCAATAGAATTTTGGGGCAAGCGCCTTTTCCATTTTATAAAAAAACACCATTTGTACTCTATTTCCATGCTTAATGAGAAGGACGAAATGTTAGAAATCAATGATAAACTTCATTGTTACACTCCTTAGTTACTGTTTACGATGTACTTTATTCATACCTGTAACTAGCCATTGGCTAGTCTAGTAGTCTACTCTTAGGTTCTCCCTCTCTATCAGGGTTCAGGGTTTATATGTACATTTTACATTCAGTATGTTGGTGTGTGATAGAGCGATATTGTGTGTTCTTCTTCTGCCTCCCTACTTGGTGATTGCTTATGGTGAATGCTTAATGTTGCATATCTGATTCTTGACATGGTATCAGAGCTACGATAGTCCTGCGTGCCTGATCAGTGGATACAGCTTGTCACAGGCTCCGCAACGAAGTGAGAAAGTCCTTCATAGGAGGTGAAAGCTTGAGAGACAAAAACGGCTAGAAGAAATCCTTCTTAATGTACTTTGCAAGTTTTGGAGATCACAATTATTAGTGGGGAACGAAGACACAGTCCCAGAGGCATCGGAAAGGCCAGGGCAGCATCAGACAGATTGAAAATCTGTTGAGTGGGAAAAGTTTTACAATATTATTTTTTAATCTTTGTGAAAAGTGTCATTTGTACCGTTTTCAGCACGCTCTCGTTTGCAGTTGGGAGGTACTACCTATACTATTTGTTACATCTTTTCATTGGCGTACATGTTCTGACGACTTATGTCCTCTCCTTCAGTTCGTCCACTTGATTAGCGTCTTGTCTGGCTTAACTTTCCGCCTGTGGCTGTTGTTTTGTTATTTCTATTACATTTTGTAGTTTGTGTTGTTCATCGCATTTTTCATTTTGTCTTTCGTTATTTGTTATTAGTTTCCGTTCCATTTGCGTTTCAATTCCATAATTCATTTTCATCGTCGATTTTGTTTTTCACTTTTTCTTCATTTTCTACACTCCATTATAAAAAATAAAAATAAAAACCACCCAAATTATTTGGATCATTGGGTTACGTATTCTTTTCCATTACTTTTAATTTTATTTTTTATCATGACTTCTGATTTTCGGTCTCTATCCCCTTCAGATTATCTTTTTTATAGTGATATACCATCTGACGACAAATGGCTCACACGTCTTCAGTATTACTTTGATACTTCTCGTTGTCCAGGTCCTAATAAGATTCTTGATGCAATTTGTCTCTTAAAGGGTTCTGCTAGGTTGAAGTGGTTTTTGACTATGTCCTTTTTCATCCGTCTATCTCTGAGTGGCATGACTTTCTACCAGTACTTCACCTTCTTATATTTTCCGATGATAATTCTGTAATTGTTCCTCCTGTCGCTCTTACGAGTGGTATTATAGGTCTTGAGAGTTCTACTCCTTCTGATTCCTCTCGTGAGCATTCTTCCATATGCAAGGTTCCATTTTCTTGTGCAGACAAATAGAGATAGAGTCACACATTTCTAGCGATTCACATGAGATTGATTCACACATGCTAACGATACATATGAGGATGATTCTATATCACACAGTGTGAGCGAGTTGCCTAATTTACTTGAGATAGTTATTGATCTACCTGAGCTCATCATTGTATCTCATAATAAGTCAGAGTCACATATACAGGTTCCTACTGATGCTGATTCACATATACAGGTTGCGGCTGATATGGTCCTTGGATACTGATATAGCATGCTATGATACTATTGATGATGTCATTGCATGCTTTGATGGTGGTATCGATGTTGTTGCATGCTATGATATTGTTCCATGCTTTGATATTGATATAGTATGCCTTGCTACTATTGTCGATGTTACATGCTTTGACATTGTTGTTGAGTACTTTGATGCTACTCATGTTCTTGAGCACCATGCTATAGATGTTGTCGCCTATGCTCCTTATTTCGATATTATTCATGGGTCTACGGTTGCCCTTTCAGATGTTTTGGCTACTCTAGTAGATCTCCATATGGCATATGGTCATAAATTTCATGATGGTCCTATTTTATACTCACTAGCGCATTTTGCTGATACCCGTCTAGATGAGTATGCGGTTCTTCTAGATGCATATATAGGCAAGAACTTATCAATTGATGCTTCTATTATTATGCCTACATATGTTGTTCCATTTGTGGATCATATTATTCTAGATGCGGGCGAGAGTATATTTCTTTAGTGGATACAAGCAATATACATTCATTTATTAGCAGTTACATTTCCAGCAGGATTTGTGCTACACTTGTTCCTGCTTCCCAACCTCTCAGTGTTGAGGTTGCTCATTCTTATTCTTTTCCTAGTTCTCAGATGTGTCAGGGCTTGAATTATCGCATTGGTAATTTTTTTGGTCAGACAGATTTCTACATCATTCCACTGGAGCGCTATGACATTATTTTTGCTGCAGACTGGTTCTCTTCACTTGGTACTATTGTTGTGGATCTCTCTCAGCAGACACTTTCCTTTACTCATGCTGGTCAGCATCATTCACTTGTTGGTATTGATTCACAGGGTGACTATCAGTTGGTTATTGAAAAGCAGTTCATGCATAGCCTGCCAAAGGCTCGCGATGAAGCTCTTCTTTCCATTCAGAGTACATCAGTTGCAGCTTCACTTTCACTATCTGTGGGTCATCTTCCTCAAGTTGATGTTGCTCTAGATTTACAGGTTGTTGTTGCGTGCCTTGCACCTATATGCCTTGATTCACAAATATCGTATTCAATGGTCATTCCTGGTTTCCATGATATTGAGGTTGTATACCTTGGTGGTATTTCTACTATTGCTTTTGCGCATACCTCAGATAGCCCTCCTGGTTCGGTGATTGGTGTAGTATCTTCTGGTCTCTATATCTCCATCTCTTGAGTCCGTTATGGCCGATGTTCCTGCTGATTTCTATATGTCCCTATCTTTTGGGCTGATGCTCTACTAGCTTGGGCATTACGGATACCTTGGCATTTCTGTTTGCTGCTTGATCTTCTTTTGATTCCCTGGTTGTTCCATATTGCTTGGTTTTTTATGACACGGCAGAGATGTTCCCTTTGTCGCCACGATGTTGAGATTTTCCCTTTCTTACTAGCTGCCATTCACCATGTTCACCTTCACCATAGTTGACGATGCCGGCAGATTGTGTGTATGCATGTGTATATGTTTGTATATGTATATATCATTGTGCATGTGTATGTATATGTATGTATGTGCGTTTATACGTGTATGTTTATGTATGTTTGCATGCATGTGTATGTGTGTATTAATGTGTATATGTGTATATATGTGGATGTATGCATGTGTGAGTATGTGTGTATGTGTATGTGTGTGCATATGGATGTGTGTGTATGTGTATGTGGATGTGGATGTGGATGTGTGTGTCTGTATGTGTACGTGTATATATGTGTATGTGCATGTGTATGTTTATGTGTGCATGTATATGTACGTGTTAGTGTCTGAGTATGTGCATGTTTGAGTACGTGTAAATGGATGTATGCATGTGTTAATGTGTGTGTATGTTATGTGTGTATGTATATGTGTGCATGTATATATGTGGTGTATGTATATGTCTGTGTGTGTGTGTGTGTGTGTGTGTGTGTGTGTGTGAGAGAGAGAGAGAGAGAGAGAGAGAGTGAGTGTGGGTGTGTATGTCGATATGCGGGTATATGTATGTGTGTGTGTTTGTGGCTATGTATGTGTGTGTGTGTGTATGTGTGGGTATGCATGTGCATGTGTATGTGTGTGAATGTGTATGCACGTGTGAGAGTGTGTATGTATGTATGTATGTATGTATGTGTGTGTATGTGTGTATGTATAAGTGTGTGAATATATGTGTGTATGTGTAAGTGTGTGTGTGTGTGTATATGTGTACGTGTGTGTATGTGTATGTATGTGTCTATGTACGAGAGGGTGTATCTCTGTGTATGTGTGTGTATGCATGTGTATATATATATATATACATATGTATGTGTATGTGCATTTATACGTATATGTATATGTATGTTTGCATCCATGTGTATGTGTGTGTGAATGTGTGTATGTGGATGTATGCATGTGTGAGTGTGTGTGTATATGTATGTGTTTGTATGTGTGTATGTTTGTTTGCATGTGTATGTATGCATATGTGTATGTATGTGTGTGCATGAATGCGTGTGTGCATGTATATGTATATGGATGTCTGTATATGTGTTTATATGTATACGAATGTGTGTATGTGTATGTGTATGTGTATGTGTATATACGTGTGAATATTTTTATGTGTATGTGTATGTGTATGCATGTTGTGTGTATGTATATATGTGTATATCTAAATGTGTTTGTATAAATGTATGTGTGCATGTATATATGTACGTGTATGTGTATATAAATGTGTGTGTACATATATGTTTGTGTGTATGCACGTGTATGTACATTTAGATATATGTGCATATGTATATATATGTGTGTGTTTGTGACTGTGTGTGTATAAGTATGCATATATGTATGTGTGAATATGCGTGTATGTATGTTTATGTGTGTAATGTATGTGTAAATGTGTATGCATGTATACACGTGTATTTGTGTGTGTGTGTATATATATGTGAGTGTGTATGTATGAGAGTGGCAATGAAAGAGGGAGATAAGGAATATAGGGAGACGAACTCTACATTCAAATTTTATTGAAGGGGGTGAAGGGGCTTGAAAAGGAAACAAGAGAGTGATGGCGAAGATTTGAAAGGTGATATGGGAGATAATATAGGGACATAGCCCTACATTCAAATTTTATTGAAGGGGTTGAATGGGCTTGAAGAGGGAAGGGAGAGTGAGGGTAAAGATTTGAAAGGAGATATGGGAGGGAATATAGGGAGAGCGCATTCAAAATTTATTGAAAGGTGTGCAGGCATGTACACATTTTTTCGAGGCATGTATACATAAATATCTCTCTATATATATAGATATATACTATGGTTGCAACAAATCGCGATTTTCTGGGTTTTGCGATTTGCTAATCGCGAAGCTGAGAATCAAAATTAGTTGCAGCAAATCTCAAAAAATAAAAATTTAATGCAAATTTTTTTGGACCTGAAATGTAATGGAATTTTACCTATAATATACTTAAATTCAATTACAAGAAACGCATATTATAGGTCCAATTCGAGTATATTTCAATATATTGTAGGTCCAATTCAGTGTATTATAGTACATAACAGTTGCCCGTTCCAGTACGGAATTCTGGAATGCGTCCTGGAACACGTTCCGTTCCGGAACCTGACAACAACAAAAAATTTAAAAATATGTATTTTTTAACAAAGAAAACAAGTGATACTTCCGATCGGTTGATAACCATCCAGAAATGCACGATGATTGCACACGATGTCATCACCTGACATGCTTTTCAGGATGATTTTGATAGCCATCGAGGAATAGATATGCACGATTGAGATGACAATGTAAGAGACCTCCATCCAGACATGCGCGATTGAGACAACCATCCAGTTCCGTACTTTCTTTGTTGTAGAATCATCAATTTATTGACAGTTATTGCTACTTTCAGATGTTCTTTATGCTATGTTTTGAATTCGTTCATCAAGCGCATAATATGTGAAAAGGAAAGTTCAAGAAATTAGGTAGGGGCAGTGTCACATTAGCATGATAACGGATTACCCACATCAATCACTGGGAACAAAAAAGGAGGACGACTAAGGAAGCCTCACTGTGGTGACCGGCGGGCTTTTCCAGCTCCAATTGATTCTGACTAGATAAACAGATAGAACAAGATTTTCAAAAAGACTCTACACATTTCTTGCATATCAAGATGCGTCCCTCAAAAAGAAGGAATTTTACATACGTAATATAAAATTACACCACAAATATTTTGCACAAGGACAACTTTTTACACTATATTAAAATCCGTTGGCTCAAAATGTTAAGCTCAGTACGCTGTGTTCTGATATTTCTCCAAGTCATCTGCAAAAATTTAAAGGCAATAGAACCAAGGTACTAACTACATCACTGTAACAAAGATCCACCAAAGCATCACTTTGAAAAAGAGGCATTTACATAGAGACATTTCTACAGTTCATATTCAGCTTTGCACTTCCATAAGCAACCAAGATGCAATATGGAAGTGAATACTCCTCTTTAACAGAATTCTACAAGTACAGAATAAAAGTAAAGTAACTTGCTGATGAGGCTGCATGTTCAACAGAAAATGAACACCACTGAAGCCAAAATTCGAGTAAAACATGGCTGTTCTCATATGAGTTTCTTGCCTTTAGTAAAAGAGATAAACTGTAATCACCGATCATTTCATTCCGTGTAGTTTCTCTTCATTTTAGGATTCTATTTAGCCAGCCTTCGCATCCTCACACCATCTGCATCCAGCCATCTTGCCATCTCTAGGTAAGTCTTCATAAAATACAAATTCTACTTCTTCCGCCGTTTTGTTTCATTCTGCCATAAACAACGCAGTACATGCCATCAGGTGCCTTGTTGCAGTTCACATGACAAACAGGAAACGCCTAAAATGTAATGTCAGGTACACATAGAATGGCACAATCAATAAAAAACTTCAACCCCACCCTACGCAATCTCCAACAAGCCTACATAGTATCTTGTAGCCGTTAAATTCTTCCGTCCAGGCACCCCCACTTAAAAAATCATTATATGGTCACATCAACTATGAAACCACTTAGGCCCAAGAAGCACAGGTGTACAAACAGAGAAACGGTCAGAAACAACTTTCAGACGAAAAGAGAAGAATAATCAGAAACTACATTCTAGCTGAACATAATGCAATAAAATAGTAAACTCTGCATCCAAATTGTTGTAGGTATGAAACATCAATAATATTTTGATGACAAGACTCCCCAGAAATAAGGCAATGCTTCTGAAAATTAAATCACCACAAAGAAAAATCTCAAATCTTGAACTGGGCTCCCATGATTTTCAAAAGATTTACCTTTGCCTCACTGGGAGATGAAGCTTTATGGATTACTTTTGGTTTTTTCTCCTCGTTTTGTGTGTGACAATCTGGACAGAAAAAACTTTCCATCTTCTTGACTTGATCTGGAGATAAGTTCATACAAGTAGGATGAAACCTGCAGAAGCACAAAGAAATAAATCATTAATCATATAGCTGCATGATCCATCACATGTCCAGCAGAGCAAGTGATCCGAAATGGTCTGAAACATAAATAATTGCTGCCCATAGCTGCCAAAAGCATCATTAAGCCTATTCTTGAAACAATTAACCATGAAATTCAGCTACCAATAGGAAGGGAGCTCAGTTAAACTATTCCCCTTTATTTATAGAACCTTCAATACCATCTGCTAGCACGTTGCTCTTTAAATTGATGGCAACTAGAATTATAAGAGTGAGTCTAGAGTTTTCAAGACTTTACAGGTCAACGGTTTCATTCGTCCAGCAAGCTGACACAGCCATAACCAGAAACAAGTTCACATCTGTACATTGCAGCTAGAAATGCTTAGAAGATGTAGTAGTGAAAGGATGTAATCTGATTCGATAATAAGAGTATGTACTTTACGTATTGCATTGCATTCATTTGTAAGAAGCATGCCAAGGTTGGATCATAGAGAATCCATGTTGTGAAAAATATCTATTTGCGAGCTTGGAATATATCCGTATTCAAAAATTCAAGTTTGAGAAGTCAGTTATGTCATAAGGTAAAGCTTTGAAAGAATATACATGCAACCAAAAAAGTCAAAGGATCGATATCAAAAAGAAAAAAACAAAACAAAACAAACAAAAAATCTTAGTCATCCCACACTTCTTAGGTCTAATCAGTATGCAAAAATAAGTTGCTATCTGGGTTTTGAAAGAAACTGGCTTCTATTATTCAGTAGACCCCATCCATTGCTGACTAAAAAGCGAATGACAATCACCAAAAAGATTTCAGAAATTAAATAAATAAAAACAGGGACCATAATACGTGAAACCTGAACAAGAAACACGAAGACCAAGACAAATACAAAATATCAGAAGCAGAGAGGCCTCCTTGGCTCCCCACTCTTTTGGATTCCTTCATTAATTATCTTAAACATACCAAGCGAGATTCAAAGACATGTAAGAATGTCCAGCACATAACTGAGCTAAGGAGTATTTCATCAAAGTACTTCACTTCGCTATGCATTTGATAATGCTTGTGATTCATTGTTTGATCGAATAAATCAATGTGCATGATGATCTTGTGTACTAATAAGTACTAGTTCATATACATTCCTTCTTCCTTTCATGTGTGCCCTCCTCCACCTCAACTTCCCTATCATGCTCCTCTGACTATCGTCCCTCTCCCTCTCCATCGAGCTCTGCTTGCTACAACAATCTAGCTAAAAATATGTGACACCAATATGCTAATAGCATCAGTGCCTCCTGATATCATAAAAAGTATCGTTGCTTAGGCCACCTCATCAACAAATGGAGAAAGCGGAGGAACTTAAGGGTCAAGTAAAAGCTGGCCTTTTGTCACAATCTTCAATTGTCAATGTAGTCTCAAGTTTGTGTTGCAATTCACCTACAGCTCATGCTGCTTGATGAAAAAAATGCTCCTCATCTTTGTGTGGATAAGGGACCATGTGCTCCAATTTTTCTCATAGAAAGACATTCCACAGTCCTACAAGAAAATGCAAATCACAACTTTTTTTGCATGTGCAGTTTGGCCACCATATGTAATCTATTGTAAATGCGACTAGCTAGCCTTCACAGTATCACCAACAAATTGTGCACCTTACTTATGTTAGTAAACACTATCCTTCTCCAACAGTGTAAATCCTCTGGTGTCTATGCAAAATCCACATCAATGTGTGCAATTCAATCATCACTAAACTAGAGTAGATGAAAGAATAAATTTGTGGCATATATGGGATAAGGGCAACTCACTTCACCTCCGCCTCTAGAGTCCAAAGGCATTCAATTTGGCACATCTTACTGAAAGGAATGTTGTAAATTGGTCATAAGACAAGTGATGGGACACATCAAAAAGCACAACAAGCCCTAAACTTAAGATCCTTATTAGAGTCTTGGAGAAAACCAAAAATCGTTAAAGCGTTTCAATATTTAGCTCAAATTTATTACCTAGCCTGGTCAACTGATGAAGTGAATGTCCCCCACCATGCGAGCCATGTCATCATATACCACGCATATAATACATTCTAGTGTAGTCATAGCAATACATGGCACAGTGGCTAAAAGTCATCTCCATTAATGGTGGAGTGAGAATATCCTAACTAATCTCCCACTCATGGAAGCACGCCTCTTCCTAGTGGTGAGCCTCAGAACAAAAATGGCTCACCATGATGCAAGAAACAAATTGAAGGTCAATGGAATGCATGGCACATGAAGTACACACTACATAAGATACTAGAATTTTTGCCCTTGGAATCGTTCTCAATGCTTTAACATTCGCAGCATCGTCCATGTTAGCTTGGCCACACCAACCTCAACAGTTCTTTAGTGAATGTGGTCATCAATAAGCTCAATGATCTGGCTAGGCCTCATAATGCCACATGGACGCCACACAAAAATATTGTGATCTGTACCTTTGCAAGATGAGACCAAGCTCTACTCAAGGGCGTCTTGCGAGTCACAATTTATTTGTCAGCTGTAATCAAGTCCTATGTAATCAAGTTCACCTTCGAACTAAGTAGCGTGGTACATAGGGCCTCCACCATGGGCCTCCATAGTCCCCATCACAATCGAAAACTATGTGATGGCCTCTTTAAAAGCATCTATGTTTGCAATGGCAAATGTCAAGCTCGACTGAATGAACATCTTCATTAGGGACTGCTTGGCAACCCCACTTATGCTCTTGAAGCCTATTGAAATATTGCTTGATTATGTTCTCGCCATAGTTACACGCCGATTCGAATCGGCCGGTTCGAACCGGCCGATTCTTTCCAGCTTGAACCGACAGGCCAGATTCGAATCAGAAAACGGTTCGAACCTCTCTTTTTATTTTTTTTTAGATTTGCTTTAGGATTTGTTAACTGTTTTATAATGGGCCCTGTGGGATTCAATTTGTGGAGACTCGGAGTCGAGACAATGCTTAGAAAGAAACTACTGCTAAAAAATTTCTAATCCAAATGCAAAGTAGCTCATGTCATTCACTCTCCACCAGTCAAGGTTTCCAAAAGCATAGCACAAGATTTCAAGCCAAACCATAAAGCAAAATTTTCAAAAGTTCGATATCCTCATATATTCACGCATGCAGAATCAATATTAATGTTACAACCAGTTCTGCCCATCATGAGAACAGTGTTCACATCAATCAAGAAAACATAACCTCAAAAAAAGGCGGTCTTTACATAGCTGTTAGTCACGAAGAATTACCAATCTTTGCAGGACTCGCACTGCACCATCAAGTCATCAGGGTTATATGGCATCTCACATTTACAGTAACTGCAGAGACCACAGGCACAAAGCTAATGACATCCATTAAGAAGAGAGCACAATAGCATGTCCAGAATACAGCCAGTGCAGCAAGTAATTGTGGAAAATAAGTAAAGAGCAACCAAAAACAGGCCAATGAATCCATCTTACACAGCCACCCTGTCTGGAGTAAAGCCTCCAGTAGCCGCTTTGTATTCAAAACGGCAAAAATAATCATCAGCTCCAACACTCTCCAACTTGGTGTAATTCTTGAATGTATGAACTGTACATTTCCCTTCCATTGTATCTGCACTTTGAATATCATAGTGATCTGACAAGAAAAGCTCCTTCGCACCATGAAATTGGCGCCTACCTCCCAACGACTCCTCGGGTCGATAATACCAGCGCACATGTACTTTCACATTATTCCGGGCATCTGCCTCTATTTTCTCAATCTTGGCCACGTACGGGGGTTTCTCGGTATCTGATGCACGCATAAGAACAGTGTCTCCCGCTACAGCAAACAATACCAAACCGTTACTTAGAAACAAACCAATATTATTTTACTTAACCCGAAACTCGGAGCATTGATCACGTGAATAATGCTTCAAGGTTACAAGACTGGGAATACTCACCGTCATTACAAAACATCGTACATACCTTTCACAATTTTATGCGTGCCTTTCACAGTGTAAGAATCCAATGCTTTCTTAGTTGGTTTCGACTTTCCCATGCTTTTCTCTACTCCGGCTCGCTCTCGCCAGTCCTTAAAAGGCTCCTTTACACCAAGCTTGCAGATTAAGCAATCAAAGCAGGGATTCTCGAACCACTAACATATCCCACGCTGGCATTAAGGTGCTAAACTTTAACAAGATAATAGGAGAACGATGAATCTAAGATCTAATGGAGAACAATACAACGGCAAGCAGAAGATACAAGGCGCAGTGAAAGCCATTTCAGTTCGATCGTCAACATCCTTATCTAAGATACCATAGACAATATCTAAACTGTTGAACTTATCAACTAAACGGCTCCATCCTTAGCCAGAATCACAAACAGAGTCTAGATTAAAGTTTATCTGCACAAATCGCGGAGTTCAGCTGGCTTCAATCCTCACATCGACATGCCATGGCTGATATTATCATCATGCTAGCTCAATTGTACGGTACATAGACAATAACATCCATGGTTTCAAGCAAAAGCTTCGTGGGATGGATCTACAAAAGGAAAGCGGAATCCGGAACAAGCGTTGTAAGGCGATGAGGAGATGATAGCAAAAAGAGGAAAAGCAAAAGCGAAGACGAAGGATCGTGAGGACGACGAGGCTGCCATCGCCGAGTAGGAGGAGGAGAGAGTATTGTATTGATTCATGAGGAGAAAAGGCGGGGAAGAAGCAGCCTCTCTCTCTCTCTCTCCCTCTCTACCAGAACTATTTTAGGGGTTTTTAATCTTGACGTAATTATTTTCTTACCGCACTACTGAATTTAACCTTTGGCTTCATTCATGTTTTTACTGGGGTGAAACCAAACCTTATCACTGCAGGGTTTTTAGGGGTCTTAATCCTGATTATATATAGCTAGCCCTATTTCATAGGGTTTTATGTATTTGAGGGCACCTGCCTTATGTATAGCCAGCCCTATTTTATAGAGTTTTATGTATTTGAGGGCACCTGCCTTAGAATGGTGTTTAAAGCCCTAGAGGCTGCTTTACCCTGCGTAAAAAATTAACCCTATTTTTTTTTAGTTTTTTGGACATGTGTCGATCAGTTTGGGATATTTAAACTGAATTATGAGCATTTGCTCATTATGAACTTGATTTTTGGTACAAATCTAACCTAGGGCAAGTTTTCATGGCAAAAACTATGTTCATAACGCCTCGTCCATAGCACTCGCAAAAAATTATGTCATGGAAAGCACTGCAAAAATGAATTGAAAAAAGCAAGGCAGGTCTTTACGACTCTAAACGCTAGTCCGATTTTTTAAACACATGATATGGATAGGCTGCATGCATTTTGTGCATCTAGGTGAACTCCCAAAATGGACCTCCAGATTGGGAAGTGCAAGCCTTGTCTAATACATGCATTGCTCAAAACTCAGTTTACTTTTGTCACACTAGCAATAAGCTATTTTGCCAATTTGCTCAAAGCTAAGGTGTCACTCTCTTGTTGACTTAGGTGTTTAATAATAAATTGAGTTTTTTCTATTTTTAAGCTCTTCTAAAACGACATAATCACCTTGTAACAAAGTGTGCACTTATGAGATGGTCTAGTTGAGTTGATTTTTGGCGGTTGTGCACATCTAGGAACCAACATTTTATGGACATTTGGGATGGAGACTAAGTTCCCATCCAAATATGGATGACATCCTAAATGTCATGCTAGAAAATGATGCATGTGTAAATTAAAAAAAATACATCTAGATTGAAGTTAAAATCATAGTATGTCCAAAAATTTATCCAAAGGAGTGGCCAAATGTTAATGTAGTATTTATTCTTGAGACGAGCTCATAAATGAAATCGACTTTTGAATTCAAGGTATATATGCCCAATGCAATAAATATCTCAAACACATTTGCCCAAATGACCAATAATTGGTCATATATGCATCTACAAGTTCCAAAGAAAACAACTAATTAAGAGCACAATAATAAATCAAAGAGATATCAATTCATATATATTTTTATCACACAAAGGTTACTGTACAAATCTTTGTTGTCATCCATGCTTCTTATGAGAGTGTCACAACTTGGTGCTCAAGATCGACCTTATGCAAGCCATGCACAAGCATATCATTAAGAGAGTTGGCAAGAATGGTACATTGTTCACTTACCACCACCCTCATTGGCCACCTCTCTAAAAATTTTCTAGTTCTAACGATTTTTTAAACATATTTCAAATTTTCATTGGTCCACCAATACTCACTAGAGCTTGACCTTCTTATGTATGTACAGTGTAGTTGGTTTCCTCGATGTCCTTCAAACCCTATTTTCTAGATCTACACAATGGCAAGCAAATAGGAAAGTAGGATTGATTCACCTTTCCTGTCACGCGATAGTCGTTTATAAGGGAAGAATGCCTATTCCAAAATGACACACAGGCTTCCAAATGAAATCTAACCAATAATCAAAATTTAACCCTAATCAATCTCCAAATATTAACTTACTCTTTCTTGTGTCATAAAGAATGCGACAATAGCAAAATCCAATTATCACCATACAACATGAACATAAAAATCCTAACAAAATGAGAGGAAAGTAGGAAGAGGAGAAAGAAAGACATCCAATTGCCAAAATGGTAGACTCTTCACCTTCTTTTGATTGAACATGAAAATGAAATACAATGAACCATTATATATGGTGGAGTTTAGATAATAGGCCCTTCTTCCTATTGGCCAATTCCTACCTCCCCAAATCTTTAAATTCAATTACACACGTAGGGTGCCAAAGCTCTCACACTTATTCTTCTAACTATTCCACACTATTTACATGGTGGATCTCATCAGTGCCCAACAATGCCTTGGACCTTGATTGGTGACAGTCCAACAACACCTAAAAAATAAACTATTTCATGGGCCGGATAAAGTTCGTTCTTCTCACCCGTGCTTGATCAAATATGAAGTGACTCGTTTCTTGTAAATTAATCATGGAATATTGTCACAAGGATGTGGCGGGAATGTTGAATGAGTGCTTCTAACCAGTGCATCATTGTCAATGATACAAATTATAATTTCCAAGATCCGCAAAGCATTGTCACTCCATAATATAATCCCACCACGCGCCATTGCTCTAAAACTTTCCATGATTTAAATGGAAGATTGGGATCGACTGCCAAAGGATCGTTGTCTTTGACAAATCTAACAAATAGGTGCACAAGATGTCGTTACGTTGTTAGTTATGTTTGAGTAGAGTGCTTCAAAAACAAGTCTAGACCAATTTATTTGTTTTGCATGTAGGAGCTGAGACCTCAACATCCACTTTATGAGCATATAAAATATTCTCAACAAAGCTGCAACATATATATGAGGGTCAAAATATTTGGATTTTACATTTTCTTTTGTGTTTGAGAATTACACAATTACGTATATGACTACTTTTTATCAAGACACATATTCAAACATTAATACATGCATACATCCATATACACATACAAAAACATGCACATACTCAGACATTAACACATACATACATCCACACATACATAAACATGCACACATAAACATACATACGCATACACATACACATACATAAATATACACATATAAAAAATACTCATACTCATACACATACACATACACATATATACACATACAAACACACACACACATCCACATACACACACACACACACACACACATACACACACATCCACATCCACATACACACACATCCATATACACATATATGCACACACATACATACACATAAATATACGCATAAATGCATACATATACATGCAAACAAACATTCACACATACAAACATAAAATCTAAGTGTCAATAATGAATAAAAAATGGCCCAAGGCCTGCTTATGCATAAAGTAAAGTAAATGTAAATGGATGTGGCGAATGTAATGAGCCGAGTCCATAACCCTCCCCGACACAAAAAAAGACCCAACTGTCGAAAAAAAACTGGATCAAGCAGCAGCAAGCCCTGGTGCATCAACAACTAGAGCAACATATGATGTACAGGAATCAACAAGTGCATAACGAGCACGATCCTGATCCGCAAGTGATGGCGTATGATAAAAGACATCAATAAGCTACCATGTGGCCTCCTCAACAGGAAGACCATCCCACTAGATCAAAAACTGAATCTGTCGGCATCGTCGACTATGGTGAAGGCGAACATGGTGAATGGCAGCTGGTAAGAAAGGGAACAGCTCAACATCGTGGCGACAAAGGGAACATCTCGGCCGGGTCATCAAAAACCAAGCAATATGGAACAACCAGGGAATCAGAAGAAGATCAAGCAGCAACCAAAAATGCCAAGGTATCCGTAATGCCCAAGCTAGTAGAGATCAGCCCAAAAGATAGGGACATATAGAAATCAGCAGGAACATCGGCCATAACGGACTCAAGAGATGGAGATATAGAGACCAGAAGATACTACACCAATCACCGAACCAGGAGGGCTATCTGAGGTATGCGCAAAAGCAATAGTAGAAATACCACCAAGGTATACAACCTCAATATCATTGAAACCAGGAATGACCATTGAATACGATATTTGTGAACCAAGGCATATAGGTGCAAGGCACGCAACAATAACCTGTAAATCCAGAGCAACATCAACTTGAGGAAGATGACCCACAGATAGTGAAAGTGAAGCTGCAACTGATGTACTCTGAATGGAAAGAAGAGCTTCATCGCGAGCCTTTGGCAGGCTATGCATGAACTGCTTTTCAATAACCAACTGATAGTCACCCTGTGAATCAATACCAACAAGTGAATGATGCTGACCAGCATGAGTAAAGGAAAGTGTCTGCTGAGAGAGATCCACAACAATAGTACCAAGTGAAGAGAACCAGTCTGCAGCAAAAATAATGTCATAGCGCTCCAGTGGAATGATGTAGAAATCTGTCTGACCAAAAAAATTACCAATGCGATAATTCAAGCCCTGAAACATCTGAGAACTAGGAAAAGAATAAGAATGAGCAACCTCAACACTGAGAGGTTGGGAAGCAGGAACAAGTGTAGCACAAGTAATGCCATATGGAGATCTACTAGAGTAGCCAAAACATCTGAAAGAGCAACCGTAGACCCATGAATAATATCGAAATAAGGAGCATAGGCGACAACATCTATAGCATGGTGCTCAAGAACATGAGTAGCATCAAAGTACTCAACAACAATGTCAAAGCATGTAACATCGACAATTGTAGCAAGGCATACTATATCAATATCAAAGCATGGAACAATATCATAGCATGCAACAACATCGATACCACCATCAAAGCATGCAATGACATCATCAATAGTATCATAGCATGCTATATCAGTATCCAAGGACCATATCAGCTGCAACCTGTATATGTGAATCAGCATTAGTAGGAACCTGTACATGTGACTCTAACTTACTATGAGATACAATGACGAGCTCAGGTAGATCAATAACTATCTCAAGTAAATTAGGCAACTCGCTCACACTATGTGATATAGAATCATATATGTATCGCTACCAATGTGTGAATCAATCTCATGTGAATCACTAGAAATGTGTGACTCTATCTCTATTTGTCTTGCACAAGAAAATGGAACCTCGCATATGGAAAAATGCTCACGAGAGGAATCAGAAGGAGTAGAACTCTCCAGACCTATAATACCACTCGTAAGAGCGACATGAGAAACAATTACAGAATTATCATCGGAAAATATAAGAAGGCGAAGTACTGGTAGAAAGTCATGCCACTTAGAGATAGGCGGATGAGAAAGGACATAGTCAAAAACCACTTCAACCTAGCAGAACCCTTTAAGAGACAAATTGCATCAAGAATCTTACTAGGACCTGGACAAGTTGGTCGAGAAGTATCAAAGTTATACTGAAGACATGTGAGCCATTTGTCGTCAGATGGTATATCACTATAAAAAAGATAATCTAAAGGGAATAGAGACCGAAAATCAGAAGTCATGATAAAAAATAAAATTAAAAGTAATGGAAAAGAATACGTAACCCAATGATCCAAATAATTTGGGTGGTTTTTATTTTTATATTTTATAATGGAGCGTAGAAAACGAAGAAAAAATGAAAAATGAAATCGACAATGAAAATGAATTATGGAATTGAAACGCAAATGGAACGGAAACTAATAACAAATAACAAAAGACAAAATGAAAAATGCGATGAACAACACAAACTACAAAATGTAATAGAAATAACAAAACAACAGCCATAGGCATAAAGTTAAGCCAGGCAAGACGCTAATCAAGTGGACGAACTGAAGGAGAGGACATAAGTCGTCACAACATGTACGCCAATGAAAAGACGTAACAAATAGTATAGGTAGTACCTCCCAACTGCAAACGAGAGCGTGCTGAAAATGGTAGTAAAATGAAGAGATATCGGGCAGCCACCAAATAGAGATAAAAATGTTTTTAGGCCACTTTGTAGCTGGAAATTATGCAAAATGACCTGTGTATAGGTTGTAGAAAGCTGCTGGAAATGTGCACGGATAGCCACCGATCAAATCTGTCAAGGAACTGCCTTGGAGCTGGAAATGTTGCCAAGTATTGGCGCCAATTGGGGTGTTGGATAGCCACCAAGTAATGCTGCGAGAGATGCTGGAAAAAAATGCTTCAAGTAGGCTGAAAAAATAGCAAGTATGAGGGCGGATATGGGCGGTGAACAGCCTAAAATCAAATGTAGATTTGGGGTAGCAAATGGAGACGGAACGAAGTAAAAATTGGAGGGGAATGATAGTTGGACAGCCTGCAAACAAGGTGTGAAAAATGGCTACAAACAGAGACAAAGCCCAAAGCCTGCCTATGCATAAAGTAAAGTAAATGTAAATGGATGTGGTGAACATAATGAGCCAAGTCCATAACTTATACATACATACATATACACAAATACACCCAGATACACACACATACACATACATACACACATACACATATACACACAAACACGTACACACACATACACATAATATACACATATACACACATACACATAATATACACACATATACATACATACATACACACTCTTACACATGCCTACACACATTCACACACATACATATGTGTGTGCGCGCACACACACACACAAATATGCATGCTCACACATACATACACGCACACATATATACACACTCATCCACATGGGCTCATACACATACATACACATCCTCTCTCTCTTTCATACACATACATACACTCTCTTTCTCTCTCACACACATACACACACTCACACCCTCATGAACACACACATGCACACATACATATATACACATAGATACAAACACAAAAATATACATACACATACACACATATGCACACACACATGCACACAAACATACATACACACATGCACATACATATATATACACATATACATATGTGTATACATACATACACAATCATGCACCATACATAAACACATATACATATACACACACACTCACACATGCATACACACACACACACACACACACTCACACATACATACACCGACACACATGTACACACACACACTTACCCACGACACCCAAAAATACATATATATGCACACATACACACATATACACACACATACATACATGAACGCGCGCGTCCGCACACACACACACACACTTTGTCTGTCTGTCTGTCTCTCTCTCTCTCCTTTCTCTCTCTTAGATACACACACGCATATATAAACACACACACACACACACTCACATACACACACAAACAACGGTCTCTCTCTCTCTCTCTCTCTCTCTCTCTCACAGAAAAAAAAAAAAGCCTCCCACCTCGGCGAGGGGGCTTTATTTTATGGTGTGAGGGTGGGTTTATTTTTTTTTTCTCATCTTGAATCCCGTATCCCCTCCCTCCAAATCAGTCGCCCATTGGCCATGTAGAGCATTGGCCGCTTTGGTAGACTCTTGGCCGCACGCTCTGAGCATTGTCCGCGCATCTATTGGCTGCCACCCAAACCATTGGTCGCTCATCAACGACGGGCTTACCCATAAAAAAAAAATCGCAAACACTAGCTTTTTGACAATTTTATAAGCATCATTGACCATCAATAATGTCATTGGCTTTTTCAAACACAAGCAATTTCACTGACTTTCACCAGATTCCAATGGCTATTGTATAGTCAATAATATAAGGCAACAATAGGGGCCTGTAGTGGTTAGAAAATTTTCGAGAAATTGACATCAAATTCTCCATACAATTTTTTTGAATTTTGGATTCCATATTGTTAAAAAAAAAAAAAAGTGAATATTATGTGTTGAGGTTGGTCAATGGTGTTTGGAAAGAAGTCAACGGTAAAGGATACTCTATGGTGAAAGTGGGGTTTGACATTCATGAGTAATATTTTGCAAGTTTTGCGAATTTCTTCTACTCATAATCCAATAAAATGGTAGCACATGGTGTGCAACTATTTTTATGCCACTATATGATTTTTTAAGAACAAGAATTGTGGTTTTATGCATACTTAAAAATTTGACTATCCATCAAATTTTAAATAGGTCCATCATTAAGTATTTTGTTATTCTATAACTATAGGTTTACTTTTATAAAAAAAAAAAATGTTCATGAAAGTTGTAAAAGCAAGCATGTCGGTGTGCTATATTGCAAATCTTTTATTTCAAAAAAATAATTTTTTTTTGAAGAATTTTTTGAAAAAATAAATTTCTTTTTAGAGTTGATTCGACTAGCATGTTGATGTGCTAGCCGAGTATATTATAGAATAGAAAAATTATTTTGACACATTTGAGAACCAAATTTTGAGTAAAAACAATATTTCAAAATATTTTTTTCAACTTCCAAACATAATAAGTTGACGTGCTAAGTAAAGCAATTAAATTTTCTTTTTTTGAAACTTTTAAAGATGGCACGCCGGTTTGCTATATGAAATGAGAACAAAAAAAATTGCAGCTTCCAAACATAGCACGCTGGCGTGCCAGACGAGACGCTGGAAGTTTTTTTTTTTGGGTTGTCTCTCCTGGCATGCCGGTGTGCTATCTTTGGATGCTATACAAGAATATTTTTATTTGATTTTTCTTTTGACTTTGTAGGATTTATAACTATGTGTTAAACCACATTCTTAATTAAAAACAATGAAGTAGTGGCATAAAAAGGGTAGCACACCACGTGCTATTTTTTTGTTGAATCATGACAAGAAAGAAACTCGCAAAATGCCAAGACTCGGTGACAACCTAAATTTATAAGGCCTATACTTTGGTTGAGGGCTAATCTAACATGCATCTATTTCCACTGAAAAGTTTTTACCAGCACATGCAAACAAATGCATGATGCATAAGGCCAAAAAAGCAAAGACATGTGAATGTGATGTTTTGCTATGCATGAATGTATATATTCTCAAAAGCAAAAGCTAAGAAAAATTACAGTGTGCATGCATTCAATAGCTTTGTTATGACTCTTGACACATCTCAGCATGTCCCAATTCTTTGTTCTCCGTAGTTTCTCTTCTCAAATGGCGAAGATAGCATTAATGACAGCACTTGTGGCAAGGCCCAAAGTTGCTGGAGTGGTATGTATAGGTAGCGCTGCAGGATCGAACCTTCAAAGAGAAGGATAGGCGACGATGGCAGAGGATATGGAGGTGGCAGTAATAATGTGTCACAATTTTACGCTGATGGTGCTCCCGGGTTGAAGATCACACCCATTGTTGTGCTTTTTATGAGTTTATGCTTCATTGGTTTTGTCACAGTTCTACATGCAGGTGAGAAGTTTTATCAGTACTATAAAATCCTCTACCAAGGATTCAACACTAAGCAATCCGCAAACAAGCAACACAAGGGTGTTATGGGTATTTCCTGCACAATAATGAACAAGTGGGTCCCACCACTTGAAATACTGTTGGCCAAGCCTTACCCCGCCATAGTACATTGTAAGTAGGGTAATAAGTGCGAGGGTAGTGGCATCCTGCGTGTGTAAGCCCAACCCAATGAGCACACTAGTTAAATAGTTTAAGTTGTGTTCTAGTGACTTGGGCCCTAGTTGTAAATAAATAAGTTTGAGGCCCAAGTTCACAAAGTCAAGTTAAAAAAGAAGGAATCTAAGTTGCACGAAGTAGAACTCACATGAATCATGTGAGTGCCCTTGTGCTTTCTTAGAACCAATAGATTTAAGTTGTGTTTATTTGAAGGGCTTGGATTAGAATCCTTGTCCCAATGAAGTGGCCAATGAGAGTGAAGGAGGCTCATCTCTAAAATCTATAAGAGGGAGCCATTTCCTTTGTATTGTATCTCCTTCCATCTCCTCTTAATAAAACTCTCTTGGTTTCTCTCTCTCTCTCTCTCTCTCTCTCTCTCTCTCTCTCTCTCTCTCTCTCTCTCTCTCTCTCTCTCTCTCTCTCTCTCTCTCTCTACGTTGGGATAGAATAGCTTTGGGTAGGCGCTCGAGCCCCCAAGGCCTTTCTCAACCTAGTCTCTCTCTCTCTCTCTCTCTCTCTCTCTCTCTCTCTCTCTCTCTCTCTCTCTCTCTCTCTCTCTCTCTCTCTCTCTCTCTCTCTCTCTCTCTACGTTGGGATAAAATAGCTTTGGGTAGGCGCTCGAGCCCCCAAGGCCTTTCTCAACCTAGACATTATCTCTCTCTCTCTTCTCTCCTCTCTCTAAGTAGCGACCGAAATGTTCCATTATCCACAAATCCATCCATCACCATCGCATCATCCATCGCTCCTCCCACCACCGTTGCTCCTCTCACATTCAATCCTTCTGATTCACAACTGTCCCCTGACACTCTGGCATGAATGCAAGTTATCAATTTTTCACCCCCATGCCAGACACTTTCTGCTCCATCCTCACCTTCTTCCATACTCCACACCACCCTCCAGTTTCCCTCTCTTCCTCCCATCCTCTCGTTCGGACAAACCGTCTTCACCCCTGTTTCCACAGTTATTTCTCAAACCCCACCCGCTTCGCCAACAAAGATTGCTGAGGGCAACCAACCATTGCCTGATGATGCATTTGTCCAAACAATGTTTGTACCATCTCCATATCGGACTGATCCTACCACCCCAGATGGCATCAGGTCCAATGAGAACCTGATAGCAGATAATGACGACGGAATTCCACCAGTCGTCGGGGCCGATACAACACAAGCCCCTACTAGTGCCAGTGTACTTAAACAACAGATGAGTCAGATCAATCTTGATCAAAAGAAACTCTCTTGAGTAATGATAGTTGAATCCCCTCTTATGAAGCCCAAAGAGATCCAAAAGTAACGGATCAAAAGAAAGAGTTGCAGAAAATGAAAGATGAAGACATTCATGAACCTGCAAATAAAACAAGCTCCTCACCCAGCAAGTGGTGGTCGAAGCTCAACATTGCAAGAGTCCAAGGCTGCAATTGTAAATCTATCAGTTCCTTCACCTTGTCACCACGCCTTCATCATGTTTCCTCACCGTTACCAAATCGTCCATCCAAAACTATTTCTACCACCAAATTTTTGATGATGAGTCCATCCCCTTGAGACTGATAACCAAGATTTGTGCTACCTATCAGAAAAGAGCATCGACAAGACTGGAACCTCAACTGAGAGAAGAACCACGGAAACATCCAGAGACAAATGGAGGATACAGACCTCCCAAAAGAAACCAAAGATGGAATTTGCCAAGAAACCAAAGATGAAATCGTCAATGGCAGATACAATTGACTAAACAAAGAGACACATGGAAAGCACTCAAGCATGCAAGTTGTGAAGCTGCTGAGAACTCTCCAAATTTTGAGAATGTCCACCCATTACAACAATAAGACATTCTAAATCCAATTGCGAAAAATTGTAAAAAACAGTTTTTGTGATAAAGACTGGCGACAATAAGCACTTGGTTTTATGTAAGCGAACAAGGATCTACGCTTTTTCAAGTGAAGATCGAAGATGCCAATGCAAAGCGGAGTGACATCGTCCAATATGAGTTGCAGTGGGTCCCGCAACACATTAGGGGTGGGATGATGTTGGCTGATTCTGACGAATCCCCAAGATACTCGGACAGAGCAACTCAAGAGCACCTCTCACCTTAGACCGAGGAGGTCTCTGAGAATACGAGACTAATGAAAACTGAGAGCCAAGAAATACTAGCTAGGATAGACATGCAAGAACTGTGTAAGCCTCATGGTGAATCCCGGAAGATGGAATGACCATGTAGGAACTAGTATTTCTAAGCAAATGTAATAAATGCAAGTAGACCCCTCTTAAAGAAAGTAGAGTGAGCCACCTTTTGATGGTGACCTCTAGTGGAGAGCAATATTCCACTTGTAATTTGTGAAATGTGGAAATTCCACTAGGATGCCACCTAAGGAGCTCTCTTGCTTATTTAAGAGACTCCCTCTTTGTGAAGAGGAGCTTTTTGCATTGTATCTACTTCGTGCTTAATAAGAAGATTTTTCATGAGTTTGATGCTACACTAAGCTCCTTGATCATGATGGTTTTCTTGAGTGATGCCCATATGATCATGCCCTTCCATTCATATTGTGTGTGGTTGTGGATTTAGAGTGGATTAGTTTTCTTGCTTTCCTAGTTGTGGATTAGATTTCTTGTTTTCTTGTGGATTAATGTAGGAGCCAGCATTCAAGTAAACTAAAGAGGCTAGAAATGTGGCATAAATCTTGCATATTCTCTAACATTCTAATTCTTGATGTTCTTGGGATGTCCAAGAATCAAAAGGCTGGTTAGTTTCTTGATTCTTGCCCTTCAGATCACTATAATTCCAGGCAAAACAGTCCTTGTACTCCACCAAGGATGATCATAGTCGCTTGAATTGAGTGGGTGGTGACTGCTCCCCTACGTACACGATCTTTTCTTCCTCACCTGGCTTAGCAAGGTTCATTGGTTGCGTTCATGCAGGTCCCTTGAAGACTTGTTCCACTGGTGCCTGACTTTGATCAGGTTCTCGTTGGGCTTGCGGCATCATGATTACCACGTCATCCAAGGTATAGTTCTTGAAGGTCTCAAACATCTCGTGAACTGGTGCTCGTTGAGATTCCTCCTTCAGCATATTGATCTTAGCTCGACTGGTCATCTTTTGATTCTCCGTCATCTGAGAAGAAGATGACACTCTATCAGAGTTCATTCTGATTGACTTCAAGGAATCCAACACCTTCTTTTTGCCTCTTTTTGTCATATTGGTGGATTTGTCCTTGTTGTCTTTTTTCGGAACTGGTGTGACATTTACCTCGTGGTTGCGAATATCAACATCCACTATAGTTATAGCTTCTTCGGGTAGATCACTCCATCAGATCACCTGGTTATAGCGTTGCTTCAACTGGTTCTTCTTGTTCGCAAGTGCCCTTGGTGGATCTATCCTTGAAACTTTCGCCATAGCAGATTTTTGGGATGGCTAAGCTGGTACTTTTTTAATTCTATAACGATCTGGGTCTCTGATCTATCTGATTGGGTGAAAGTGAAAATCAGGCCCCTTACAGTGGTTTTTCCTTAATAACTTTTTACTCCTTACACTAATTGACCTGAGATTTTCACAGTAGCTAGATCTGGTGCATATCTTTTCATTGATCTAATCTGTGAGGGTTCTTTGGTGCGAGGGTTGATTGTGCAAGGGTTCTTTAGATGTTTTATAGAAAAAAACCTTGATATCTCTCAGATCTTTGGGAAGTAACTCTTGCAAGGACCACGAGAGCTAAATCTGGCTCAGATCTGACTCTGAAATTCTCTGTGAGAGTTAACTCTTGCAAGAAGTGAAAATTTAACTGTTTGCGAAGATTCAAAACGACTATTTTGGCTTGATCTTCACCAATTCTTAGTACTAACTCTCGCAAGCTTCTTCACTGATGGAAATTGTCATTTTGGATCGATTGAAATGGCCTGCGAGAGTTCTCTCAGGAAGGATTTGCTAAATCTTCACTTTTAAGTAATTTTTTAACACTTAAACCCAATTTTCTGCTCATTGGAATCAAACTAACTCTTGCAGACTCTTCTGTGTCCTGGTCTCACTGAGATGGAACTTCAGAATTCTCTACGAGGGTTCTTTGGTATTTTCCCGTCTTTTTTCCACTGGAAACTCTTGCACAGACACTTAGATAGTGAACTAACTCTCACAAGTTTCTTTGTGTCCTAGTCTCACTGAGATGGATCTTTAGAGAGCTCTACGAGAGTTTTGGTGAAGATTTTCATTTTTTTGAGTTTTTACAAGGGCTATTTTTGATTTTTTATGATTTTTTCTCTGATTTTTGCAATCTGCTTGGAACTAACTCTCGCAGGCTTCTATGTAGGTTTGGGACAGTACTCGAGAGCTGCTGCTAGTCATGCGAGGTTTCTTTCTGATTGGTTTTGGAGATATTAAAATCCGATGAGATTCTAGCCTCTTTTTTCCTACAAAATACAAATTGGTGTATTTTTTTTGGGTTTTCTCATGTTTTGGTTTGGATGTCAAGCCCTTAGAGGCTGTTCAGGGCCTCCTCTACCCTCTCACACCTCCTCCGCTAGCTGTGAACAGTCCAAACACAAAGAAATATAGAAAACTAACTCTAAACACCCAAAAATCTACCTAAAACTACTAAAAAGCAAGAAATAACTAAAATATAGCTATACTAGTCAATGGAAACCTATCCTTGGCAACGACGCCACTATAGGGTCGTAGATTTCATGTAGTGGTAGCCCTACCACCTGTCAACAAGGGTTAGAACATTGGATAGGTGCCTAACTATGAATAGATGCTACTTTTAGATAGTTCTCTACTTTTTCTCTAACTCTACCACCACTAACACTACACACTCCTAACTCTACTCCACTAAACTAACCTTCATCATGATTTTTGGTGAAAGAGAAGAGAAGAATAGAAGAGATAGTGAGGAGGAGAGAGAATGAGAGAGATAGAGTGGAGAGGGAGGTTAGCTCAAAAGCTCAAGATGCATGCTAATAGAGAAACCATAACTATTAAAACAACAACATAGAAATGGAAACAAATAGAAACACACAACAAAAAGCATTAGCATGAGTGCTTAGCAAATGAGGATGCTTGGCTCTCCAATTTGGTAGAGTTTCCTCCTTCTCATTAAGCATGTGAATAGAGTACATGAGGTATCTTTTTATAAATGGGGAAGGCCCTTGCCCCAAAATACTATTGTCTAATATGTACACTAATCCTATCCATTCATCTTGGACCCAACTTGATCCAAAGGTCTTAAAAAAGTACATTGGATTTCACATGATTCATGTAAGTCTCCATTTGGACCCAACTCTAAAATAATAGACTTCTAAGTTTAAATTGACTTTGGGCCTCGAGTTTTATTTTAATTACAAAGGAGCCCAAGTCTATTATTCTATTTACAACTCAACTTGAGTGCTCATTCGGCCATGGGCTTATACGCGCAGGATGCCATGCCCTCGCAACATTTTTTTATTAGCCGATATTATTTATTTACAATATGTTGGAAATACCCCCAACACAAGGAGACTGAGCTAACTGATGTTCAGGTCTTGCAACATATGGACCCAGATTGCTATGGAATGAGAAAAGTACCAACTCAGCCACCTCAAATATTTCCCATGGCAAAAGTTTCCAAGATAGATCCACCAAAGGTGCCAATGACTAAGAATAACCAGATGAAACAACGCTAAAGTCAGGTGATCCAATGGAGCGATCTACCAGAAGAAGCAATAGCCACGGTGGATATTGATATTCGTAATCATGAAGCGAATATCAATCTAGTTCCCAAGATAGACAACAAGGATGAATCCAACTACGTGAACAAAAAAGAAAAAAGAAAAGTGTCGGACTTCTTAAAGTCAATCTGGCTGGAACTAGATACAACGTCGACATCACAGATGGCTGGAAGTGCGAAGATTACAAGTTTGGCTAAGATCAACATGTTGAAGGAGGAATCCCACCAAATGCCAGTTCACGAGAGGCCAGAAGACTTTCAAGAATTATACTTTGGACGACATGGTAATCATGATGCCACAAGCACAAAGAGAACCTGATCAAAATCCGAAACCAGCGAAACAAGTCTTCGAAGGACCTGCGCGGACACAACCTATGAATCTAGATGAGCCAAGTGAAGAAGAGAAGATTGTACATGTGGGAGAACAACTGACACCCACCAATTCAAAAGCTATGCGAATTATTGGTAAAATACAAAGATTGCTTCACATGGAATTACAAAGATCTGAAGGGTATACCACCAATCATAGTCCAGCATACCATACCCTTGGTGGATGGAGCAGTCCCCACGATGAGCCGCTACTATCGCTGCAATCCTAACTATACTGAATTGATCAAGCATGAGTTGCAGAAGTTATTTGATGCCAATTTCATTTATTAAATCAAGCACACAAAATGGGTATCACCGATAGTCATAATACCCAAGAAGAACGACAAAATGTGAATCTGTGTGAACCTGAAAGCGTTAAATGTAGTTACAAAGAAAGATCATTTTTCCTTGTCATTTATGAAAAGTGTTCTGGATAGAGTAGTAGGAGCAAAAGCCTACAGTTTTGTGGATGGTTTCAGTGACTACAATTAGTTGAAAATAGCATCGGAAGATCAACACAAGACAACGTTTGCCACTGAATGGAGAACCTATGCCTACAAGGTGATGCCGTTTGGACTGTAATGCCCTAGGTACCTTTCAACAAGTTATGCAGGCGACATTCAAAGAATATTTACAAACTTTTTTGGAGATCCTCCTGGATAATCTGTCCGTGCACGAGCCTAACTCTGAGGACTTATCCAACTTGGAAAAGGTACTGAAGAAATGCCATGAATATCAAATCTTCTTGAACCCAGAAAAGTGTCAATTTTGGGTGACACATGGCCTCATACTAGGCCATATTGTATCAAGATTCTCATGTCCTACTGAATTCCAGTTACTCTTGTTAAAATTGAAAAACAATCCATGTTGATTTCTTGGCTTGCTACAAATGTTGTACCATGCAAGTATATAGCTCATTAATGCAAAATGCCAAGTTTGGCCTACATAGAACTCGAGCTACATGGTTATGTATTGTCTAGTTTGATAAATGCAACTTGCATATAGTTTGTAGATATAGAATTAGCATGATTATGCTTGTAGAAACTCGTGGCAACTCACATGCATTAATTGTAAGTGATCCATAGTGACATGCAAGGCATGCACAAAGTTTATTGAACACATGCATGATGATTTGGACATTTCTAGTTAGAACTAGTACACTTGTAAAAAGTTGGTAGAATTTCATGCATGACAAGTGACAAATGTCACATAGACTCTAGATGTCACTTTAGATGTCATTTTGGAATGGATAGATATGGTTCTACCTTGAGCTAACTCAATCTCCATAAATATGTGTAGCTCTCCACACAATTGATAATGAAGAACCAAAGTTTTGTAGCTATCTCATGTCATTTTGGATCTAAACAAATATTGCTTGTTATCTCTCTAGCTCTCTCTCTCTCTCTAACTTGTGTTGAGGCTAATGCTCATACATTGAAATCTTATATTTTTTCATTCTTTGATCATTGCTATTATATTCTGTTGATTAGCATGCTAGATTGTGGATTAGCCATTTCTTCTGAACTAGATTTTGTTAATCAATCTAGAATCAGGTTATAGTGCCAATCACAAAGCTTAATTAAGATCAGTCACTCTTGTGGACATTCTCCACACGTGTGAATTCTAGAAATTTTGTCATGGTATCAGAGCCACATTAAGCTTTGCATGCTAACAACTCTGATTGTACAAGAAACTGAGAGCCAAATCGAACAAAAAAGTAGTTTTGCACTTTTTCTAACCTTTCACTGAAGTGTATTTGGATCAAATCGGACTTGAACTGAATTTTTAGACCTGAATTGAGGAAGTACGGAATTCTGGAATTCCGCACGTGTGAAAATCAGAGCTTTTCAGTCCCTTTGTTCTCCTTACTTATAGATCCAAAGATAGCAGCGTTATAGCTTCATGGAAAGCATTTGATCTGTACTTTTCATAGAAATTGAAACCAAATCAATCTGATGTGTCTAGCAAGAGTTATAAGCTCTTGAAGAGGATAGGGATAGGTCCAAAATCTGAGTGACAGCATTTTGATTTGATTCAATTATACTTTGTTCTGAATCCATTGTTTTGAGCATCCAACACAAGAAACTGTAGATCAAGACTGAGTTTAAAGTATTTGAACACCCTTTGAGCCTTCTGAGTGTCAATAGTGTTTTCTTTTGAAGCATTTTACACGTGCCAAAAGTAGGATTCAAACCAGCCAAAGTGTCACAAACCACTTTTTGTGTCTGATCTATATAACTTGTCTTGTTGAATATCTGATGTTATGGATATTGTGCTTGGTGTTGAGTGTGAAAAATTGTCAACTAGTAGTATTTTTCTAACTTGAGATTTTGTAGGCCTATGGCCAAATAAAAGTTAGAGATAGGTTCATACATGTATGTAGAGGCCCAAAGTATGTGTACACTACTTTTGAGGTCACATTAATTAGAGGAGGTCGAGTGTGGAGCTCTTCTATTGGCTCATAATTTGGTGCATTCCTATTTGACCAAATTTCTAGGTATATGGGTGAATCCTATTGGACCCCAATTTTAGCCTATCATAAGACAAGTGGCCAAGAGGCACTATGGCTGCTATAAATAGCCATCTCCACGAGTATGTACACATCTCATTTTCATTCTATTGAATGAATGTTATGCTCTTTGAAGGTCCATCTTCTTCTCTCTCACTTTTTTGTTCATATCTTGCATTCTAGCCACTAGAATTGTGATTTCTTTGTTGCTATGGCTTCACACGTGTGAAATGCAGGTTGTAGGCTCTGAAGTACGGACAGGGACAGCAAGTTTCTGTTTGTGGAAGCTTATGATCAGATTTTGATGTTTAGTTGATGTTTAGTATGCTTAACATCACAATTTCTATCATTTTTTCAATCTAGATGTGCATAACTTCCATGGCCAAGATCTTTATGAAACTTTAGCATCTTTTGGATCTGAGTTTTTCACATGGTATCAGAGCATTAGGCGGCCAAATGTGCAGGTTTTGCCAGATTTAGAAGAGATTTGTGGGCGAGTTTGCTTTTGTAGCATTCCAATCAAGTTTCTAGCTAAAAAATCTTGTTGATTTATGTGTAGAAATTGGATCTTTGTGATCAAAACATCATTTGTATGCATTTCAATTGAAGTAGGGCGAATTCCCTCTGTACTTATCAGAATAAGGAGACAAAAATTGTTTTGGAAAGAGGGAGATGCAAGATCCAACAAGATCCTATTAGTTTTCCATTCTAGCATATAGTTTTTTGATTCAATTTCTTGCTTCTTCATGTCAAAAACTTCAAAATTGATGTAACCCTCTGATTTTCAGTTTGCTGAATGATTCAAGAGTGTATTTCAATCTTAGGAGTGAGGGAAAAGCAAGTATATTGAGGTTTGGTCTTGGTTTGATCAAGAAATCATAAAACTAGTGGCTAAAATTAAGGAAAAAGTGAGGAAAAGAGAGAAAAAGTAAGGTTTTAGGTTCCAAATCTTTGTGATTTCTTCTTGTGTTTCATTTGTTGATTCAAGAGAGTGCTTAGTGCATTGGAACAGGTCAAAGATCAGAGATCAATCATTGCAACATGGCTACAAATGGAGGCTACATGTTGGAAAGCAATGATAGGCTTACCTCCCTCAACTATTCTACTTGGAAAGTAAGGATGGAGTCTTTGCTTGAGATGAATGAGTTGATGGATATTGTTGTAGGTGTGGAGGAGAGACCTTTGGCACCTCAAGAACAATTGAGGTATGACAAGAGGGCAAAGAAAGCCCTTCACATGATCAAGATGAATGTGACAAATGAGCTTATCAAAGAGGTTGGTAAGTGCACATCATCTAGTGAAGCTTGGGAAGCCTTGAAGAAGGTTTATGAATCCAAGTCTACTTCTAGAGTGTTGACTTTAAGAAGGCAAATCTTTTCTTGTATGCAAAAGAAGAGTGAGAATGGACATGCTTTTGTTTTGAGAGTTAAAGCATTGAATGATGAGTTAGCATGCATTAATGATGGCATAAATAATGAGGAGCTTGTTCAAGTGATTCTCAATGGCTTGTTGGATGATCATGCTAATCTTGTTCAAAGTTATGCTATCCAAAAATGTTTACCAAGTGTTGGAGACTTGCAAGAGGTCTTGTTGGCTGAAGAATTCAGGTTGCAAGCAAGAGTGGGAGCATCTTCTACATCTCAAGGAGGAGAAGAGGAGGCAATGTTCTCTAAAGGCAAGTTCAAGGGCAAAGGTAAAAGCAATTGGTCTAAAGGGCAAGACCAAGGTGAGCACTCTACTTTTGGCAAAAAGAAGGATAGATCTAAGCTAAAATGTTTCTATTGTGGAGTCAAAGGGCATTTTGCTAGTGATTGTTTTAAGAAAAAGAGGGATCAAGGGGAAAAGCAAACCAATCTAACTATTGATGAGGGTGGGGATGAGCTTCTTTCAAATGATGCTTTTGTTATGTCATCTTGCTTGTTGGCTAATCATGGAGACATTGATCCTTGGTGGATTGATAGTGGAGCCACTTCTCATATGACATATCATAAAGAGTATTTTTCATCTTTAATGGCATTTGATGGTGATAGGAAGGTAATCTATACCGCAAATGATGGTGAGTGTGCAATCAAGGGGATTGGCACAATTCCTATTTCACTTTCTACAAATAGGAATATAGAATTGAAAGATGTTTTGCTCATTCCATCCATTACCAAGAACTTACTTAGTGTAAGCCAAATGCTTGACAAAGGATTCAAAGTTGAGTTTGATGGTGATGCTTGCTTGATCAAAAAGGGGTGTAGTATCATTGCAAAAGGGAAAAGGCAAGGGAAATTGTTCAAGCTTGATGCATGTGTTGTTGCTAACCAAGTTGGATGCATGGCAAATGAACAAATGTCAATTCAAGAGGTATGGCATAAAAGGATGGGACATCTCAACTACAAGGCCTTGGAGGTAATAGCCAAAAAGGAGGTAGTAAGGGGACTTCCCAAGTCTCTTACTTGCTTGAATCATGTTTGTGAAGAATGTGCTTTGTCTAAATCACATAGATTGCCATATACTAGATCTATATCTAGATCTAAGATGCCTTTTTCTCTCTTGCATTCGGATATTCATGGTGTTACTACAATTAGCAATGGAGGTGCTAAGATGTATGTAACTTTCATTGATGATTTTAGTAGATTTTGTTGGGTTTATCTACTAAAGAGCAAGGATGAGGTGTTTGATGTGTTTGTCAAGTTCAAAGTTGCTATTGAGACTCAATTTACAACCAAAATCAAATGCTTGAGGAGCGACAATGGTGGTGAATACATTTCTAACAAATTCAAAGCCTTTTGCGATGAGCATGGGATCAAGAGGGAGTACACATGTCCAAGAACACCACAACAAAATGGAGTGGCCGAGAGGAAGAATAGAACCTTGTGTGAGAGTGCAAAGGCAATGAGATTGAATGCTAATCTTCCTAAACCTTTTTGGAGTGATGCTTTGTTGTGTGCAAATTTCCTATGCAATAGATGGCCAAGTGTTGTATTGGAAGGAAAAACCCCTTTTGAAGCTTTGTTTGGTACGAAGCCTAATGTCAAGTTTCTAAGAACTTTTGGATGCATTTGCTACTTCAACATTACTCTTGATGATAGAACTAAGGAGGATCCATCTTCAAGAAAGGGCATTTTTGTTGGTTATAGTGAAGTAAGCAAAGCATATAGGATTTATGTTCCTTCAATCAAGAAAGTGTTCACAAGTAGGGATGTCATTTTTGATGAAGGTAACATTCCAAAAGTTATTTCAAGTGATGATGGTGTTGTTGCAACTAATGTGCTTGATGACAATGGAGTTGATGACACATTGGATGTGGATGTTGAAGAAGCCTCTTCAAGTCAAATTCCAAGGAGAACTCCAAGGCATAAAGTGAAACCCTCAAGGCTCACTTATGATGGCAAAGGTAAGCAAGTGGTGGATGGATCCAACTATGCTTTCCTAACTTCTTTTGATGTACCTTCATGTGTAGATGAAGCAAGGCAAGAAGAGGAATGGATCCAAGCAATGGATCTTGAGTTTGAAGCACTTATGAAGAACAACACATGGAGATTGGTGGAGCTTCCAAAGGGCAAAAGTGCAATTGGATGCAAATGGATCTTCAAGGTAAAGACAAATCAAGATGGATCTATCAACAAGTTGAAGGCAAGGTTGGTGGCTAAAGGTTATGCTCAAGAGCATGGCATTGACTATGAGGAAACCTTTGCACCCGTGGCAAAGATGGTGAGCATAAGAGTAATCATTTCCCTTGCAACTCTTTATGGATGGGATCTTTGGCAATTAGACATTTCTAATGCTTTCTTGAATGGTGATCTTGAAGAGGAAGTCTACATGGAGCAACCCGAGAGCTATGTTTCTCATAGCAAGCCTAATCATGTGTGTTTTCTACAAAAAAGTTTGTATGGTCTTAAGCAAGCACCAAGGAGTTGGTATGCTAGGCTTAACTCTTTTCTACTTTCTCAAAACTTCACTATGAGTGAGTATGATCATTCACTTTACTTTAGAATTAGTGCTAATGATGTTACAATCCTTCTAATTTATGTGGATGACATTATTTTAAGTGGAGGGAACAAGGAAGATATAGAAGATATCAAGAAAGCACTAAAAAAGGAATTTGAAGTGCATGATCTTGGTCTTTTGAGCTATATCTTAGGAATAGAAGTAATTAGAACTTCTCAAATCACTTTTATTTCACAAGAGAAGTATGCTATTTCTATTCTCAATAGATTTCATATGGTAGATGCAAATCCTATTGATACACCTATGGAATCACATGTAAAGCTAACTATAAGAGGTAATGAAAGATCCTTCGAGGACATTACTCTCTATAGGAAGCTAATAGGTTCTCTTATATATCTAACCATCACAAGACCTGATTTATCTTATTGTGTTGGTAGATTAAGCCAATTCATGCAAGATCCTAGCATAGAACATTGGAAACTAGGAAAGAGGATCTTGAGATACATCTCGGGAACAAAAGATTTTGGCATTGTTTATAGAGGCTCATCACCTAACTTATTTGGTTTTTCAGATTCAGATTTTGCAGGAGACCTTATGGATAGAAAATCCATAAATGCACATGCTATTTTCATAGGTGATGGAGCTATCTCATGGATGTCGAAGAAACAAGCAACTATATCACTTTCTTCTAGTGAGGCCGAGTACAAAGCTTTGACATCATGCACAAAGGAGATGGTGTGGATCAAGAGGATGATTATGGAGCTTCATTTGCTGGATTTTTCAGAGAGTCCAATCATCTTTTGTGACAACCTTTCAGCCCAAAGTCTAGCAAGCAATCCGGTTTTCCATGCAAGGAGCAAACATATCGAGGTGGCTTACCATTTTGTGAGAGAACAAGTGTTGGCAAAAGAGATCAAGCTTGAACATGTCCCATCAAAGGAATGTGTGGCTGATATCTTTACCAAAGCATTGGGAAAGGACTTATTTTTCAAGCATAGAACAAGTCTTGGTGTACTTTCTAAATCTATGCTAAAACTAGTTGAAGAGGGAGTGTGAAAAATTGTCAACTAGTAGTATTTTCCTAACTTGAGATTTTGTAGGCCTATGGCCAAATAAAAGTTAGAGATAGGTTCATACATGTATGTAGAGGCCCAAAGTATGTGTACACTACTTTTGAGGTCACATTAATTAGAGGAGGTCGAGTGTGGAGCTCTTCTATTGGCTCATAATTTGGTGCATTCCTATTTGACCAAATTTCTAGGTATATGGGTGAATCCTATTGGACCCCAATTTTAGCCTATCATAAGACAAGTGGCCAAGAGGCACTATGGCTGCTATAAATAGCCATCTCCACGAGTATGTACACATCTCATTTTCATTCTATTGAATGAATGTTATGCTCTTTGAAGGTCCATCTTCTTCTCTCTCACTTTTTTGTTCATATCTTGCATTCTAGCCACTAGAATTGTGATTTCTTTGTTGCTATGGCTTCACACGTGTGAAATGCAGGTTGTAGGCTCTGAAGTACGGACAGGGACAGCAAGTTTCTGTTTGTGGAAGCTTATGATCAGATTTTGATGTTTAGTTGATGTTTAGTATGCTTAACATCACAATTTCTATCATTTTTTCAATCTAGATGTGCATAACTTCCATGGCCAAGATCTTTATGAAACTTTAGCATCTTTTGGATCTGAGTTTTTCACATTGAGGAGGAGCCTCAAGCACAGGTTGAGATTCCTAAATATAAGAAGAGAGCTAGAATGGCTCTACATTTCATTAAGATGAATGTATCTAATGAAATTTTGAGAGAGATAGGATCTTGCACTATAGCCAAAGAAGCTTGAGATGCACTAAAGGCCATCTATGAAGCAAAGAATACTTCTAGAATACTCACTCTTAGGAATCAGATTTTCCTAAGTTTCCAAAGAAGTGAAGAGAGTGCATCTAACTATGTTTTGAGAGTTAAAGATTTACATAGAGAGCTTTCCTGTGTTGGTGTTATCATTAACCAAGTTGAGCTAGTTCAAGTAATACTGAATGGCTTGAGAGATGACTATGATAATCTTGTTCAGTCTTTTGCTATTAAGGAGGAGTTACCTAATCTAGAAACTCTCCAAGGAATTCTTATTTCTGAAGAATCTAGACAAAGCTATAAACTCTCTAGGATGAACAAACTTGAACATGGTGGAAGTGACAAAGCCATCTTTGTCAAAGGCAAGCAGAAAGGAAGGAGTAAGAACCAATTCTCTCAAGCATACAACAAAGACAAAGCCAAAGATCGAGATCAAGATGGTGAAGAGGATGATACATCTCATCCCTCTAACTCAAAAACCAAGAAGAAGAAAGTGAAGTGCTTCTTCTGTGGCAAAAAGAGGCACTATGCCTCTAATTGCTTTAAGAAGAAAAACCAACTCAAACAAGCTAATCTCTCCAAAGAGACTGAAGAAGATTCTATTGCAAGTGATGGAGAAGGATCACTTATGGTGTCCAGTTTTTCTTCATCACCTTTCAAGCAAGATGGAGCTTGGTACATAGACAGTGGAGCCTCTTCACATATGTGTTGTTCAAAGGAGTCATTTGACTCAATCTCACCTTTCAAAGGACTCAAGAGATCTATTTACACAACTAATGATCATGAGTGTCCAATAGAAGGAATTGGCAACATTCCATTGAAACTTGCTTCTTCAAAAGTTCTTGCACTTTCTAATGTTCTTTTCATTCCGAAACTTACAAAGAACTTAATTAGTGTGGGAAAGTTGCTTGATAATGGTTGTGATGTAAAGTTCAACTCCAATACTTGTTTTATCAAGAGAAAAGATGAGATCCTTGCTGATGGAACTAGATGTGGTGGAATTTTTAAGTTGAATTCTTATGAGAATGCAGACCTTTGTGAAGTTGTTTTGTTATTTAAGGAGGAGCTATGGCATAGAAGGTTGGGACATCCTAACTTTATATCTATGTCTTCTATGGTTAAGAAGGAGAAGGCTATTGGTCTTCCAAAATCTCTTTCTAAAGATTTCAAGCTTTGTGAGGCTTGTGCCATTGCAAAGTCACACAGAAAGCCATATTAGAAGTCTTTTATAAAGACTATTTGTCCATTGGAACTCATACATTCAGATGTACATTTTTTCTCTTCTAAAAGTATTGGTGGTGCAATATGTTTTGTCACCTTTATTGATGACTTTACTAGATACACTTGGTTGAATCTACTTTCTTCAAAGGCTATGGTTTTTTATCACTTCCTTATCTTCAAAGCTTATGTAGAAAAACAGTTTTCTTGCAAAGTTAAAGCCTTAAGATGTGATGGAGGAGGTGAATATATCTCCAACAAGTTCATAATTATTGTGAAGGTGAAGGAATAAAGAGAGAATTTTCTTGTGCCTATTCTCCATCTCAAAATGGAGTAGTTGAGAGGAAAAACAGATCTTTATGTGAGACTTCCTAAAGCAATTCGAGTAGCAACTTCTTTGCCTATTGAATATTGGGGTGAAGCTATTAATTGTGCAAACTATTTTTGCAATAGATTACCTCACAATGCTCTTGCTGGAAAATCACCTTCTGAAGTCTTCTTTCAAAAAAAACCTAAGGTAGATCACCTTAGAGTTTTTGGTTGTACTTGCTTTGTAAATATGCCCTTGGAAACAAGGAAAAGAGATGATCCTAATTTTGTTAAAGGAATCATGGTTGGATATGCATCCAACAAGAAAGCCTACAGGATCTCCCTCTACCTCAACTACAATTGAGAGTAGAGATGTGATATTCCATGAAGATCAAAAATACATTCTTGAGAAGGCCGAGTTCAAAGATTTCTCACAAAGATACTCCAATCATCACCCTTGAAGATCATCATGGAGAGATGGGGCTAAGATTTGAGGAGGAGTCACCTCAAATTTTTTCACCAAGGAGATCTCAAAGAGAAAGATCCGAGCCTAGAAGGCTTACCTATGAAGATAGAGGAAAGCAAGTGGAAATCAACTCCACTAATTGTGCCTATTTTATTTCTCATGAGGAGCCGAAGGATGTATATTATGCTATCAACTCAAAGGAATGGTACCTTGCCATGAAGGAGGAATATGATGTTTTGATGGCCAATAATACATGGGAACTTGTGGATCTTCCATCCAACAAGCATACCATTGGTTGCAAATGGGTTTTTCGAGTCAAGTATAATCAAGATGGCACAATCAACAAGTACAAGGCTAGGCTTTGTGCTAAAGGATTTGCTCAAGTATATGGACTTGATTATGAGGAGACCTTTGCCCCAGTTGCAAAGATGGTGTCAATTAGAATCATAATTTCTCTTGCTTGTTTTTCTATTGGCAAATTCTTCAACTAGATGTTTCTAATGCATTTCTAAATGGCTATCTAGAAGAAGAGATCTATATGGATCAACCTATTGGGTTCATCCATGATGAGGGAAAAGTTTGCTTGCTTTTCAAAAGTTTATATGGATTAAAACAAGCCCCAAGGTCATGGTATTCTCGACTTAACACCTTTCTTGAGTCACTAGGATTTAATCTTAGTAACTATGATCCTTCCTTATATGTCAAGTTTTTTATAAAGATATTGTTATCCTTCTTATTTATGTTGATGATATCATTCTGACAGGAAGTTGTATCAAGTTAGTTGAGGAAACCAAGATTGCACTTGGAAAAGAATTCAAGATGCAAGATCATGGAAAAATACACTATATTCTAGGATTAGAGATTGACTTTCTTAAAGATAAAGCTTTCATATGTCAATCGAAGTATGCTCTTTCAATGTTAAAAAAGTTCAACATGTTGAATTGTAAGAGTATAGAAACACCTATGGAGCAAAATGTAAAGGACTCTAACAAAGGTGATGAAAGATCCTTCGAGGACATCACACTTTTTAGAAGTCTTATAGGCTCCTTAATTTGGCTCACAATAACTAGACTTGACATAAGCTTTAGTGTTCATAAGTTGAGCCAGGCTATGCAAAATCCTTCAATTTATCATTGGAAAAAGACCAAGAGAGTGCTTAGATATATATCTTCAACTTTTGATTTTGGTTTATTATATAAAAGTGAAGATCTTTCTATTATTGGTTATTCTGACTCAAATTTTGCAAGTGATAGAGCATATTGGAAATCTACAAGTGCTTATGTCATATGTCTTGGGGGAAACTTGATATCTTGTCTTTCCAAAAAGCAAGATACAATATCACTCTCATCATTTCTGAGTACAAGGCACTCACTACAACAAGAAAGGAAGTGCTTTGGATCAAGAGATTACTAGTGGAGCTAAAGATAATTATGGAAAAAAATATACCTATGATCATGTGTGACAACATCTCAGCTCAAGCCCTTGCCAACAACCCAATATTCCATGCAAGGAGCAAACATATCGAAGTTGCACATCACTTCATGAGAGAGAATCTCATTGGAGGTGAAATCAAATTGGAGCACATCGACACATCATCTTGCATTGCAGATATGCTCACCAAACCTTTGAGCAAAAGTTTCTTCAACAAGCATAGAGCCAACCTTGGAGTTATACCAAGATCCATGTTCAAATCAATATAGATCATTTTTAGGAGGAGTGTTAAAATTGAAAAACAATCCATATTGATTTCTTGGCTTGCTACAAATGTTGTACCATGCAAGAATGTAGCTCATTAATGCAAAATGCCAAGTTTGGCCTACATAGAGCTCGAGCTACATGGTTATGTATTGTCTAGTTTGATAAATGCAACTTGCATATAGTTTGTAGATATAGAATTAGCATGATTATGCTTGTAGAAACTCATGGCAACTCACATGCATTAATTGTAAGTGATCCATAGTGACATGCAAGGCATGCACAAAGTTTATTGAACACATGCATGATGATTTGGACATTTCTAGTTAGAACTAGTACACTTGTAAAAAATTGGTAGAATTTCATGCATGACAAGTGACAAATGTCACATAGACTCTAGATGTCATTTTGGAATGGATAGATATGGTTCTACCGCGAGCTACCTCAATCTCCATAAATATGTGTAGCTCTCCACACAATTGATAATGAAGAACCAAAGTTTTGTAGCTATCTCATGTCATTTTGGATCTAAACAAATATTGCTTGTTATCTATCTAGCTTCTCTCTCTCTAACTTGTGTTGAGGCTAATGCTCATACATTGAAATCTTGTATTTTTTCATTCTTTCTTCGTTGCTATTATATTATGTTGATTAGCATGCTAGATTGTGGATTAGCCATTTCTTCTGAACTAGATTTTGTTGATCAATCTAGAATCAGGTTATAGTGCCAATCACAAAGCTTAATTAAGATCAGTCACTCTTGTGGACATTCCCCACATGTGTGAATTCTAGAAATTTTGTCAACTCTAACATGGATTTTCATGCATCACAAGAGAGCAACAATTCTAACTAATGTGTGCAGGGAATTAGCCGAAGCTGTTAAGCATAACCATAAAGCTAGAACTTCTTTCAATTTTGAATGAGCTATGTGTCCAGATAATGAATTTGTTTGATGCTCTGTTCTGTTTGCTTACTATGATAAGAACTAATTCTCTATGTTCGATTAAGAGGGATCATTAGCCAATTTGATTTTATTTGATGAATCTATTTGCTAGTTGCTATCTAATCTGATTGCTTACTGATATCTGAAGAGCTTGGAAGATAAAGTAACCTTTATAATTACAGACCTTGACCAAATTGTTTCACCATTGGTGTTCCTGGATGCCAATTTACTCAAATATCTTTGGATAACTAGATATGTTGTTGTAGTATTCATTGTGAATATTACATATCACAAGTTGTTCATCAACTTGCATACACTTATCATACAAAAGAAGAGATTATTCTCTCTCTTGGGAAACGATCAAACCTTTTATACTGCTTAATTCATTTGGCCACCACATAATTTGGCGCCGTTGCCGGGGAGATGAATTTCATCTTTTGTAATATCTTTAAGTGTATTAAGTCTACGAATCTTTTTCATGTAACGCATGCTAAGAACACACCCTCTATTGAACAGAAACATTTAGAGCGTGCACATAGATTAGAAGCATATAGGAAATCTAGAGATTTGTATATGCAGAATTTGCGTAATTTGCTAGAGGGAAGGTCCGTTAAAACACCAAGTTCTACAGACTCATTAGAATCAGATTTGTCTGATTACAATTCCAAACCAAGTTCAGAATCAAAATCTTCTTCATCAGAACTATCATCTGAACGTAGTCCAGATCCAGATCCTCCTAGTCCTCCTAGTTTACCACCTGATATTATGGCGAACCTAGCGCCACCCACATCTACTAAAATCAGATACAATTTCTTTAAGGGATCATCATCTAAAGATGCGGATAGTTATTTGTCTCAGTTTGAATCTATCACTATATCAAATAAAGAACATACAGACGAGGACAAAGTTAGGATTTTGCCAAGTCTTCTACGAAAGCAGACTAGGATTTGGTATAGCCAATTAGTATCAAAAACAATTAATACTTGGAACGCTTTAAAAGTAGCATTCCTTAAGCAGTTTAGGGAGATAGGATACTCCACTAGATTGTTGGCTCGGCTTAATACTGTTGAGAAGAAGCCAAAGGAATCACTTAGAAAGTATACTTGTAGAGTTAAGAATTTAATAGAGAAGTTAGGATCCCAGTATCCGGTTCCTATGCAAAACGAATGGTTCTTGGGCGGCTTGCCTAAAAAAATGGATCGTTATTGTCGATAAGGATTGATGACCTCTTTGGAAGATGTCATTGCCTCTGCCGAAAATCATAAAACTTCTCGAATTTCTCGTAGACGGAGGAATGAGATAAAAAGTAGTAAAAAGCATAAATTGAAATGTATCGAAGAATCTGAATCATCTACAAAGTCTAAATCGAAATCTGATTCAGCAGATGAGAAAGAGTCTTACGAGTATTCATCTTATTATTCTTCATTAGAAGAAGGATCTTTTTATAGAAAATCCAAGAGTAGGAATTCAGATAGAAAAAAAAGAATGGAGAAATCCGAAAAGATGGATCCATTAAGGAAGAGTGTTGAGATATTAGCAAGAACAATGAGTGATTTAAAAGTCCAGATGTCCGATGTTAAAGTCAAACAGAAGAAAGCAAAGCTTAACGCCAATGTTTGGTGTACCGCTTGTGGGAAGGAAGGTCATTCTAAGACTAATTGTCCCAGTTTACAGACTAACTATTTAGAAGAGAAATTATTCTTCTGTCCGATTAATAATCATGAGGAGGTAGCTTATATTGCAACTCCTACTAACCAAAAGAACATTATACCAAAACCACGTACTGGTCAACAATACACTATTTTGCTGTAGAGGGGGGACAAGAGATTCCACTCCTCCACCCAGAGTAAGAGGTTTGTGCTACAATTGTGGAGCCCCGGGTCACTATTCATCTAATTGTCTTGAACCTAGGAGGTCAGTAGGATATGTGTCCCTTTGTGCTAACTGTAAAGGCGAAAGGCATGTCACTGCTGAATGTCCTTAGCCACAATAGCCGCGGTCTAAACCGAGGTTTGTAAACTCGCCTAGAGAAGATGACCTTCGGCCATCTAAAACTAACACTGACATGATAGTTTAGAGGGTAGAAGTAGAGTCCGAATTGCAAGATCAAGACCATCAATGGCCTGATTTAGATGTAGAAATAAATAAAGTAATAACTACTAGAAGTAGTAAAGATTCTTCAACTCTTAAGGATAAGAAGAAAATTAAGAAGACAAAATCTACGAAAAATGCGACAGAAAAAGCAAAAGTCGCAGAACAACCAGTAAAAATTTCTAACAGTAAAGAATTAGACCTTGATAGGCCTACTGAAAAATATTATGATGTTGATATTAGTTCAGAAGCTAAAAATCTTTTAGACGAAGAAACCAGAAAAGTTAAGAAAGTAACATTTTTAGATCCAGTGTTAAGTAGCGAAATACCTAGAGATCTATCACCACTTAGAACCCGTTCATATGATATAGTAGAAGACCTTGTCTCTAGAATGCCCAACATAACTTTTAAACAATTATTAGAGGATAATCAGTATTATAAGAAAGAAATTAAGCAATTACCAGTTAAATGGAGAGAACATAGAATAGATCTTATTCAAGGAACAATACTCGTTAAACAGAAACAATATAGATTAAACCCAAAGTATTCCTTGTTAGTTAAAGACGAATTAGATAGATGTCTTAGAGCGGGTATTATATATCCTATTCTAAGCAGTGAATGGGTGTCACCTATAGTTATAGTACCTAAGAAGAAGACGGGCAAGATTAGAGTTTGCCAAGATTTTAGAAAACTAATTGCTGCTATAGCAAAGGATTATCATCCTCTGTCTTATACAGATATCATTCTTGACCAGGTAGCTGGTCATGAACGTTATAGCTTTTTAGATGGATTTTCAGGTTATAATCAAGTTTTTATCAAAGAGGAAGATAGATTCAAGACCACTTTTACCACTGATTGGGGGACGTATGCGTATACGCGAATGCCCTTTGGTCTTTGTAATGCACCTGCCACATTCCAACGTATGATGATGAACATTTTTCAAATTTTTTTAAGGAAGTTTTTATTTTCATGGATGACTTCTGTGTCTATTCATCAACTAAAGACCACTTAGACACATTAGAGAAGACATCGAGAAGATGTCAAGAGACATATCTTAAATTGCATCCAGTCAAGTGTTACTTCGGGATGAGGGAAGGCATCCTGTTAGGACATAAAATTATGAAGAAAGGTATTCAAGCTGACATCGAAAAAGTAAAAATGATTTTAGAGTTGTTAGAACCAACCAATTTGCGTGAGCTTAGAGGATTTCTAGGACACGTAGGATAATTAAAGGTTATGCCATAGTAGTAACTCCTTTAACAAGTCTATTAAAAAAGTCTGTTGAGTATCATTGGTCACAAGACCATCAACAAGCTTTTGATAAATTAAAACAATCATTAGCAGAAGCAACTGGAGTTAGACCTCCAGATTGGGCTAAAAAGTTTCATGTATATGTAGACACATCATCATTTGCAATAGGTGTAGTGCTTAGTCAGAAAGATGACCAAAATATAGATTACCCAATTTATTATGCGGGTAGACAACTTGCAACGTCAGAAAAGAACTATTCTGCTACAGAGCGTGAAGCACTAGAAATGATTTATTTAGTTAAAAAATTTAGACATTATCTTTTAGGATACCCTTTTGTTTTTCATGTAGATCACTATGCATTGGGTAGGGTAGCTAGATGGGTATTGTTATTAGATGAGTTTAATTATGAAGTAGAATTAAGAAGAGACAAGGATCATCAAAATGTTGATTATGTATTTCGCCTCCAAACGAAAAATTAGTTTGATCCCATTTTTGATGAATTTCCGGATGAACATATAATGTGTATTCAATCAGAAACATCAATTTATATGGACATTATTAACTTTTTACAAGATCAGATTTATCCTGATCATTTTAATAAACAACAAAAAATTGTGTTCCTTTCAGAAGTAGGACCATATACGATTATAAATAAAATATTGTATAAATTAGGAGCCGACAATAGCCTTCGCCAATGTTTAGAACCAACCGAGACGACCGCTGTAATAAGTGCATTAATGAGGAAGATTTGGGGGGTCACTATGCTCTTCAAAATACTACAAGAAAGATCCTTAATGCTAAATATTGGTGGCTTACCATCTATAGAGATGTTAAATTATTCATTAAAAAATGTGATGCATGTGAGAGGATGGGAAAACCCAACTTCATAGCACATTGGCTGCTTACTCCAATTATTCCCTTAGCACCTTTTGAAAATGTCGCGAAAGCGAAACTGTTTCTTTTTCATTTTCGTTTTCATATTTGTAAACGATTTTGTGTCTTTGAATTTTCTTTTGCGCGGAAGCTTCACAAGAATCTGGACACGCGACTGCACATCACAGAACACATTCCATTCTAGCAATCAAGACAAACGACGCAAGACAAAGAGATACACAAAAACTAGAACAAATGTATTATGAGTTTAATTTTTAGAGCGAGATCGTCAGTGTCTCGCTTGTTGGCGACTTGATGTTCTACTCTTTCGATGTGTTCTGCTCGTTGGCAGACTTTCATGCACAGCTCTATTGTTTCTAGTATTTTTTTTTCCTACTCTACTCACTACGTCTCCTTCTCTCTCTCTCTTATAGAAAATTTGTCTATTCTCTTCTTCTGTTTATGATCCAGAGAGAATAGTTTATATCTCCACTGTGTGGAGTTTACAAGATAGCTAAACGAAGAATCACAAGACTAGTTAACGCTAAGCAACTAATCAGTTACTCTCCGTCGTTGCCACTTGTTTTAGCTGGGCGTGAAGTCTACGACTCCAAGCCCATTGAGCTGCCAGCTGGCAGCGCGAAAGATTCTCTTTCATTTGTTTCATTTCCTTCGTTTGCTTTTGTTCTTTTCGTTTCTTTTGGAACCTTTCGTTTTGCATCCCTTTGCGGTTTGTGGTCCTAGAGGTATGTTTACAATTCACGAATGATTCACAAATCGTTCGTGCTTTGAGTCAAGGAACGTTGACTTTCGCGAATTGTTCTCATTCGACCTTCACTTCGTGTTCGTGTTGCGGCAAAGTTGCAGGAGTTCACCATTTCTGACACTCCCTCTTGAACCTTGCAGCTTTGCACGTTTAATCCAATTGCTTTTCTTTGCTTGGCAAAGAGTGGCTTGTTGAGCGGCTTTGTGAGCAGATCTGCAATCATGTCTTTTGATTTTATATACTGGACCTAGAGCTCTCCTTTCGAGATCAAATCTCAAATGTGATGGTACTTCAGAGGTATGTGTTTTGTCTTTGAATGGAAGACAGGATCCTGGGATAGATAGATGGCACTTTGAGAGTCCATCATCATTGTGCTTGGCCCTTCTTGTGGTATCCTGATTGCCTCTAGCATCATCTGCAGCCAACTACCTCATTGTTGGAAGTATTTCTAGTGAATGCGGTGGCTAGATCTACTTACGGGTGTAGTATAGGGATGTAGAGATTCGTCCACTTTTTAAGTTTCTACAATAAGCTTCAACAGAAATATGGACAGGAATGAGAGCACTAAGGCTTACCCAACTAGTGCCCGAAACGGAAATAAACTAATTAGTAACAACAATAAAAATCCTTGATAAGGCTTACCCAACTAGCAAGGTGACTAGACTAATCCTAGATTAACACCCGAAGGGTAATAAAATGAGATTGCGGCTAATACTAAACAAATAAGCAATAATGAACATGCCACAATAAAATCGATGAAAAGGAGGCAAGAGGAGGCCCGCACCTTCCCTCAAGCTATGCACCTTTCCAAGGGGAACACAAATGAAATAGAATGATAATTCTCCAAAATAGAGAGCAAGATAGCTTAATCTCAAAAGTGTCATTTACAATGCAAATACATCTTCTTTTATGGCAAGGATGGTCTTCCATAAGTGTCTACTAACTTATGAGACTAATCTGTTCCTAGCCTTTCTAGAACTTCTAACTTAGGATTTAGAATTTCAATTTTCTTAACTTAGGACAACTTAAGATAAAATATTTCTAATCTTAAGTTTCCTGAGTCTAAGTTCTAAATCTAAGTTTAAGCTATTTTATTATTATTTAAGCTTACTCATGGACTTACAAAACACATGCCATGGCTTGAAGTTTATTGACAGATACTCATACGTGATCTTACAAAACACATGCCACGGAGTTTTATTATTTTTTTATTTTCTCTGTGTTAGCACAATTGCTAACATTATCCCCCTCCTTATTGGATTGGTGGTCCCACAACAATCGACGCCTTTTCATCCTGGATTTTTTGTACTTCTTGGAGGCGAGACTGTTGCTGTCGAGAGTGGTAGATGGTTGTCCCGATGCCCTTCATCATTTGCCATTGTAATTTGTTTAGGAAGGGCATGGGTTTGTAATAATGGAACATACCTTGGAGAAAGTTATGGGTTTTCCATAGCTCCACCATATCAATGTGCAAGGCGGAAGTAAGTGTAGCGCGATAATAGAGCCTTGCAACGTTGATATGGTTGTCTTGCGTGCACAAGGGTTTATTGACGTCAAGGGCAATTGGGGGTAACCCTCAATCCCAAAAACTTCTGAGTTCTACCAGAAATGCCACCAGGCCGCAATTATCCGCAAAATATCGGACATCGTGATCAAGATTGCCATGGTGCTTCTGGTAGAAGACTCGGCAGTTGGTGACCATGTCTTCGGCTAAATTGTCGATATCGATTCCTGTGAGCTTAGGCCAAAAAATTCTGTTCTTGACCTTGGTGGTAGGAAACGGTTCTCGCCTCGCTACTGGATAGTAATAAGGATTGGTGCGCATGTAGGAGGGAGCTTCAAGATACCGTGCCATCGAGGTCTTACTTTGCAGGAAGAGCTGATGGCGCCAGAGAGGTTGTGGATCCAGGAGTTTGACTGTTGCTTTATGTGTTTGACACTGGTCCAAATCTGGCAGTATGTAGCCACCTCGCTCTTTTGTTGTTGGGTACTTCTTTGCAAACTCCTGAGAGATGCGCAACTCCTTGCTTGGTTCTGTGGGTGTGATTCTATGCCAGATGGTAGGGGCTTCAGAGGTAATCTTGTGTGCGATTTGTGGATCGAGATCGAGAGATAGAGGAGGCGAGGGATTAGCTTCTGCAATGCGTTGTGATTCAGTTGAAAAGTGTCGTGGAATGAAGGTGGGGTTAGTGGTGTCGAGGGGGTTAGAAGTGGTGGAAGAGAAAAGAAAATGTTGGGAGCTAGTAACCCCAGAGCCCGATGGATTGGTTGGTGTTTGAGCTCCTTGCCCCAGGGGTTGGCTTTGAAATGCAGAGCCTTGAGTTGCAGGAGGAGGCTGTTGAAGTCCTGTGCCATCTCCACCATCAGGTCCATCAAAGTGATGCCCCGAATCATGAAATCGGACGTGCTCTGCATGAACCGACGGTGTCGAGTGGGCAGCAGCCCTTAAGCGTTCTTTCAGGGTGGCTATGTGCTAGTTTAGGGCCTCGACGGAAGCAATGTATGATTGTTGTAATTTTGCGTGTTGCTCTGTCGTTGCTTTCAGCTTTGGCCAGTGTTTGATAGGCCACCACTAGAATGGCAGTTCCCTTAGGGATAGCTGGTGGTGCGAAGTCGTTGAAGTCCACCATTTCCAACTGTTCCTTCATAGCGGAATGTACTGCTTGTGAATCTGCTACAGCCTCATCCTTCTCAGCTTTGAGGGTATCGATGGTTTGCTGCATGTTGGATACTTTCAGTTGGAGCTGGTTCTGGAGATGGATTAGCATCTGCTGCTGTTGTTGATTGTAATTCGTGAGGTTTTGGATCTGCAGCTGTTGTTGTTTGGTTTTCTCCTCCAGCCTTGTTTTTTCTTTTTGAAAGCCTGCCATAGCACCATCGTCGAATTGCCACATAGTGTGTTGTCCCCCGAGGGTGTTGAATATATTGTATTGGAGCTCATTCACCAACCATACCGCTTTTTGGGCTATAAGGGGTAGCTGCTCCAAAGGACCAATGTCAGGGAGGTTGCTTGTGTAGTTAGGATACGACATGGGGTTATATGGTACAGGAGCAGGGCTAGACGGAGGTGTAGGAAAGGCATGGAGGGGTGATTGTGGATTGAGGGGTGGGGAGAGACTACGTGGCAGAGATTGTGAGATTGGGTTAGTGGTGACAGTGGTTGATGGGAGTGCAGTTAGTAATTGTAAGGCAAAATCATCTACATTGACTATGGAGTCAAGTAGGGTGGAGATTTGTACAGTCGAGGGCTTTTGTGGAAGTGTGGAAGGGAAGCCCATGTTGAGAGTTAGTGAGGGTGTGGAGGTGACAGTAAATGGTGGGGGTGGTGGTGGGATTGTGAGAGCAAGTGATGGAGAGGAGATTGCCTATGTGGACAGAATCACGCCCATAGGATCAGAGCCAGAAGTGCTTGCCGTTTCGAAGCTGCCTACTGCTGTAGCTACTGCTTGTCGGCATGTTGTTGGGCCTGGTGAAGTAAGGTCGCCTGCTGCTCTAGGACCTCCTTTGGGATCTGAGATAGTCTAAGGTTCCCTCCAGATTCAGCATACTCTACCTCGATGTCGCTGGATAGAATGTCTTGTGGGACATCTGCTTCGGTACTAACTGCCTTCCCTTTCTGCTTCTTAGTAGGTGGGGCTGGTGAGACTGGTTCAGCTGTCGGTTGGGGGGTGACTCGCTTTTTTGTGCTTGGATAAACAACATCTAGCTCCTTGATGGCAGCAGCCGCCTTAGATCCCAATTGCTTGGTGACCAACATGTGGAGGAGATACCCACATTTGGTAGTTGATTTGCGGGCTTTCAGGGCTCCGCACAGCTTCTCCGCTACCTTCTCAGCCCACTTATAATTTTGAGTGGGGTCGTCCATGGTGAGGGTTAGAGAGAAGAGATCGCTCGGTGGGATGTGATCCATCTTGGTGGTATTTATTGGAGCCATGGTGATGATGATCTCTGAGGCGGTCCGTAGATGGGGATCTGTGATAAATCGGATAGCGATCCCGTCATTGGTTTGGGCAATGGTTTTGCCGTCATCTATCAGAAACTTGATGAAGAACTTGGCATAATAATTGGTGCCCTTGCCATGGATTGTCTCTCCGAGATTAGGAAAGCCGACACTCTGAAAATCCCCCAGAGAGACGTTGATAATAGAATAATTGCCAGTCTTGATTGTAAGCCAAAAAGTTTGAAACTCATCCAAATAGGTCGAGTAAGCTGCTTGGATGAGGCTCTTGTTCTGATGGTCCCGAAAAAGTGTTAGATCAAAACCAAGGTTGGTGAGGATATCCTTGGCCAGTGTGAGCTACTCGGTGTAATTCTTAAGAGAGATCATGATTATATCCCCTGAATAAGGATGAGGGGGTCTACGGCGGCACAAGCTCAGTGAGGAATCACAGGAAGCCATGGCAGCAGTGATTTTAGATTGCTCTGAGAATTTTGAAAATTTTAAAAAAATTTGGCATCAACTCGAGAGCAGCAATCTAAAATGAACTCGTGGAGAAAAGGTGGAGACCTATATATAGACTTTTTTGGGCAGGAATTCGCAACTTCACCCAGAATTCGTCCTCAATGTCCACGATTTGATAATGATGGTTGTGAATTTCGAGGCATCATTCTGAGGGCTCGCGAATTCCTGTAAGTTATTTGTGTTGGCCAAAAGAGAGAAAATGTCTGATAGTGCAAAAATGTATCTGATCAGAATTTGCAGAGGTAATAGAGAAATCGTGAGGATCAATTTGAGCTCCCGCAAATTCTCTGCAAATTCTGAACATGGATATCTGATGAAGAAAACTCCATTTTTTTTGACTTTTTTGACATTTTCTTCTGAGACAAAATTCGCGGAGGCCAAAAATGAATTGTTCTCTGTAAGAAAGGAGTCAGGCAAATTCTATCTGAGATGATGTGAAAACATTTTGTCTGAAACTAATGACTTTTGTGGTTTTCTCAGAGAAGACTGATCTGATAGTATCTTGATGGGTGGAACAATAAATCACAACAAAAAATGGTGTCAAAATGGCATACAAATAATAAAAAGGGAGAAGAAGAAAAAAATAAACAGTAGAAAAAAAGTAGCTAATACATATCAAGATAAAAATAGAGTTCGTTGTACTTTCTCAGTCGACTCCCATTGACCAGTGTCGAGGACATCGCCTTGAAGGGTTTGGAGTTGAACATATCCAGAGGCAAAGATTTTTTTTATGACGTAAGGTCCTTGGCCTGAAAATTTCAGTTTGCCTTTGAAGGCTTTGGCCTAATATAGCAAGACCTTATTGCCCACCTGAAAATCTCTAAGTTTCAATGATCGATCATGCCATGCTTTTTGTCGTCATTTGTGGACTTTTTGAGCATGGATGCTGATCCGTCGTGTTTCACAGAGTTGCTCCAGATGAAATAACCTATTTGCTAGATTCTAAGGAGTATCGAGCTCAAGGTTGTAGGCTACTCGAAGGGAGGGAATATGGAATTCCACAGGCATAACGACTTCTTGGCCATATGTGAGCTGGAAGGGAGTAAGCTTGTAGCTAGTTTCGGGGTAGTGCGATAAGCCCACAGAGCAGCATGGAGTTTGAGTTCCCAATCAGATCAGCTGGATTCGACAGTTTTGGTGAGAAGGCCACATAGGATTTTATTGGTGGATTCTGCCTAGCCATTGCAGCGTGGATAGTATGGGGAACTTTTGCAATGTACCACAAGAAATTTGGAAAGAAGATCTGCTATGACAGAGTTAAAAAAATGTGTTCCCCTATAACTAATAAGCTCTAGAGGACATCCGAACCGAACTATAACCTATTCATAGATAAATTTGGTGGTGGAACGAGCGTCAACATTGCGAACAACTCTTGCTTCAGCCCATTTGGTGCAGTAGTCCATAGCTACTATGATGTAACGAGATTGTGTGTGTCGAGCAGCAGGACTAATAGGTCCAAAATAATCAACTCCCCATTTCTGGAAAGCTTGATCAGTGGTTACAAGGTGTAAAGACGTGTAGTCTATTTTTTGAAAGCATTTTGTGTGTTGGCAGACATCACAAGACTTAGTGTAATTATGCGTATCCTTGAAGAGTGCTGGCCACCAAAAATCGGCCAAGAGGATTTCCTTAGCAATTGTTTCAGAAGAGAAATGGCCAGCACCAATACCTTCATGAGTGAGGGAAATTACAGAGGAGATTTCTTCTTCAGTAAGACATCGTCGGATAATTCCATCTAACCCTTGCTTGTAGAGTTGGCCTGCAATTAACGTATAAGGTTTAGTTTTGAGGACCAACGCTCGTTGTTCGGGTTTAGAGAAGGAAAGATCCATCTGCCGTGAAGTTAAATATTTGGTAATTTCCTTAGCCCATACAGGTGTAGAGTCAACTTGGAAAAGGTTTGTATCTGGTAAATCATCGTTGACGCTCTGATCAGGGGTAGGAAGGTTAGGGATACGGGATAGATGATCTGCTAAAAAATGCTGAACTCCCTTACGAACCACGATCCTAAAGCCAAATTCTCTCAATAATAGGATCCATCTAGTAATATGACCTGTGGTGCAGGTCTTGTTGATGAGATACAACAATGCTTGATAATCAGTGAAGAACGCAAAGATTTTTCCTAGAAGATAATGACGAAACTTCTGAACCGCATATACCATTGCCAAGGCTTCGCGTTTGGTGGTGGTATAATTTACCTCAGCAGGTATCAATTGTCGACTAAGAAAACGAATTGGGTAATCCTATTTGAATTCTCCCGGTTGAGTGAGCACTGCTCCAATGGCATACTTGGATGCATCGGTATGCACATGGAATTCTTTAGAATAATCAGGAGCCCGGAGGATGGGTGCTTTGGTAAGGGCTTCTTTGAGTTGATTGAAGGCGACGTGTTGTTCATCCGTCCATTTGGGAACTACAACTACTTTGTAGATTAAGCGGGCTTTGTTAGCGAAATAAAAAATAAAGCACCGATAGTAGTTGGCGTGGCCAAAGAAGGAGTAAACTTCACGTACCGTACGCGGTTTCGGTAGGTTTTGAATGATAAGGAACTTTTCAGGATCAGTGGCAATGCCATTTCGTGAGATAATATGTCCTAATACAATACCATGGGTTACCCAAATCTGGCATTTTTCAGGATTAAGAGAGATACCGAAGCATTGACATTGGATAAATTTTTTTTTGAGTACAGACAAATGACATATTTCTTCAGAATGTGCTCCTAAATCGTCCAAGTAAACTTCCAAGGTATCGTCCATCTGCTGAGAAAAGGCCGCTTGCATAACACGTTGGAAGGTGCTAGGAGCATTGCAGAGCCCAAAAGGCATGACTTTCCAGCAGAAGGTTCCCCATTCTGTGGCAAAGGCAGTTTTGTGTTGATCTTCTTCAATGATTTGGATCATATTATATCCGATAAAGCCATCTAAGAAGGAGTAAGTCTCATCTCCTGCTAGATTTTCTAAGATGGATTCTCCGAAAGGTAATGGAAAATGATCACGTTCAGTGACGACGTTAAGTTTCTTAAAATCGACACAGATCCGGAGTTTTCCATTTTTCTTGGGGACGATGACAATTAGGGAGACCCACTCAGTATGTTCAATTTCATATATAAATCCCGCATCTAAAAGGCGTTGTAATTCCTCTTTGATCTTGGCCTTATAGATGGGATTGCATCTGTATGGACAACTCGCAGTGGGCCTCGCACCCGGTTTAAGTGGGATACGATGCACAGCTACTTGGGGTGAGATGTCTTTCATGTCTTTATAGGTCCAGGCAAAGATATGTTGATATTTTCGCAGGAGCTTTTCAAGTCGTCTTCATTGTTCGAGATTGAGATGAGCTCCGATGTGGACAAGATATTCGTTGGTTTCATTCGGCTCACTCAGGGAAAGGATTATGGTTTGTGTAGGGCCTTCATAGGGTGAATTACCAGTGGGCTCACGTTGAGCTTGGGGTAATTTGATTGTGACATCCTCAATCGTATAGTCCTTAAAGTATGCAAGGACATCATGGGCTAGAGATTCGAGAGGGGCCTTGCCTTTATCTTGCCGAGATGGTGCTTTTTCAGGGATGGGTGTAGGGCTAGAGGCAATCTCAGGAACTTCTTGAACAGTTGTGAGGTCACTCGGCGGTTGAATTTGAAGTGGATTCTTCATTTTCTCTTTCATAGTATGACCACGTAGTTGAGGTTTTGGTGGTGGAGAGACAGTTGGTATGTCATGGAGGATCTCGTCATCAATTTGAAAGATAGTCTCCTCCTCACAGAGATCCCATGGATAGTGTGGGCATTTGGGACGGTAGAATTTTGTCTCAGGTTTTTCACTTGCAACCTTGGCAACTATGTTGCGGATAGGTCTTTGGGGGAAGTGCTTTTATATAGTTGAGGATCTGAATATAAAAAATGTCCATATCTTCTGGGCAATTCTGAATTCGTAAGACGTTCTTGTCATCAATGTAAAAATCGTCTAATTCATTAGTAGGTAGCCATGCAACATTTAGTAGCTCATCATAATGTGAAAGAATATCAACAAAACTGATATTGATGATGGATGTATCCAGATCAGGGAACTGGTCGTGATCGATCGGGTGTGGAGAGGTACAATTATCCTGATGTTGAGCACAGTAATCGACATTCACACAATCAATGGTAGCTAGACTGTGACTCCAGTTTATGATATCAATAGATTTAACATAATGACCTTTTTCGTGGCTGGACTGGTATGGCTCAAATATTGAGTTGGTGGTTGAGGATCCCTAATGTTCATCAAGAACCACCCGTTGTTGCTCAAAATCAGCCTGCAGGAACTGTCATGTATGCGTGCAGGTTTGAGTTTACCCATTGAGTCAATTGTGACAAAATTGTCATGATTATCAAAAGTGACTCGGCCTTTGCTCCAGTCATGAACGACTCATGCATTGGTGAGCCACGGACGACCAAGTAGTAATTCATAAGAATAGGCATTATTGGGAATATCAAGTACTACAAGGTCAACAGAAAATTTGAGACCTCCTAGTTTGATCAGCACGTGCGAAAGAAAACTGGTAGGCCGGACCACACTTTGATCAGCCATTCGAGGGTGACAAGTAGGTTTGGCTAGCTTGTCTCTCAGATTCCTTTCCATCATGAGGGATGTGGAAATGATATTAACCCCGGAACCTCCATCGAGTACTGCTAAAACTTCACGGAATTGATGATGGGTAGCTGGGATTTTGATGTTGTCTCGTTCGCTGAGTGGATTGGTTAGATGTAAGGGCATTTCAGGCAACTCATCAATAGTGGTGGTGGTATTGGATTGGATTTGTTGTTTCCACTGACCAGCATGCTTCCAGAGGACATGGAAGGGAAGAGTGACATTGGCTTGTAGTAAATCTCCCCAAACTTCGGTACCTTCAAGGATTTTGCTTTCAAAGGGCTTGTGAGGTACTTTATGGGAAGAGGAAGATTGTTGGTTGTCATTACGGATTTGCTGACGATACTCATGATGCAGCCGAATTTCTTCAGATGGGTGAGGATAAACTATCGGGGTTGAATCATCACTTGGAGGAACAACCTGCGGTTGAGTTTTGTTGGGTGCAAGTGTAGGGGCTTGGCGTTGGGTTTGTGCCCGAGTCAAGACCCAAGCAGGATGAATTTTAACTGGTAAAGTTTCTACTTGCACTGAACAAACTGGAGCAATAGGTTTGGATGGGCATGGGCAGTCCTTCACGTGATGTTCAATACCACAATTTTCACAAGCTAGAGGGAAACGGAGTTTATTTGGGCAGCGAATACTAGGATGTTTACCTGCACAGATAAAGTATCCTTGTATTGCGGGTAGTTGGTGTGCGGCAAAGACAACTTGGTTTGGATTATAAGCTTGGGCATTGGGATCCAGTGGTTGAGCATTAGAATCATAGTTATAATAAACAACCATTTTAGTAGAGTACTACAGTTGAGTATTGTCTTCCACATAGTAGGTGGCCGGAATGAAGAATTTGGATCAAGATACTGGACAACATTTTGTGGGGCAGGTTGGTTAACAACAAACTGTTGACGTGGGGATGGATATTGATTTGGTGCATGTGGTTGTGGTTGGTAAACCCCTGGTTGTGGCACAGGTTGTTGTGGCGGGTAGGGGCGGTAAGCTCGATAAACGGTGGGTCTGGTGGCTACTGGGAAATGATTTTGCAGTTGAGGGCATTCATTAGCAGTGTGATGCTGTGAACAGATTGGACACCAGATATTTTCTCTTGCTGGAAAGGCTTTCTCAGCAATTTGTTTCATGGCGGCTTGAAAATCGGCAGTGAGTTTATCCATATATGATTGTTGAGATTTTTGCCAGGTTTTCATTTGATGTAGAAGTTCAGAAGATTGAGCAATATTCTCAGTCTTAGGATGATCCGGATTCTTAGATTTCTTTTTATGATGGTCAAAGTCATCATCGGAACCTTCGTCTTCTTCACGGATAGCATCGGTCATCATATCTTTAAGTTGATCATAAAGGTCAACTGGTTTGAGTTCGCAGCGGATGTTTTTAGGCAATCCAACTAAAAATAGTTTTATGGCCATGCGTTCAGTGATATTTTCATCAACATATTCTACTTTGAGACGTTTAAAACACTCAATGTAGTTTCAAACAGACTCTTCGCGACGCATCTTGATATGATTAATTTGAATGAACGGGCTCTGAGTCAGTTTGGATGGTTTGAAACGCTTGATGAGAGCATCCTTGAGGGTGGTCCAAGAAGCAAGATCAGGAGTTTCGAGATTCAAGTACCACTCCTTGGCGGTGCCATAGAGTACCATGGAAAATAGGCGAAGCTTTTCAGTTTCAGAGGTATCTCCATAAAAATGGCACACAATATCAAAGTCTTGGAGAAATCGGACTGGGTCAGATTCGCCATCGTACTTTGGTGCATCGATACCTGGAATTCTTCGTTCCATTCGTGGAGGAGTCGGATTAGAAGATTTAGCACAGTCATGAGACATGATGCAGAATATAGAGGAGCAGGACAGGACTGTACTTGACAAAAAGGACAGTTTGCTTGCAGAATGGATAGTGTAGGACAAAAACTGGTCTTTCTGATTGTTATAGAATCCACGGACAAGCTGAGAAATCGTGGAGAGGTAGATAAATCTAACTATAATACTCGCAAATTCTGAACAAGTATTCTGAATGTTAGAATAGTGATTTTTTTAGATTTTTTGGAAAAATTTGGCGATTCAAAATTGGCGGATAGTACAGGGAAATCGTGCTCTGTGAGGGTGAATTCTTAGGCTTGATGGCGAATTCTAACAGAGAGGTTTGACTGGCAGATAGGGAATATAGAGAAAGATGTGATGTTCTGTCAATAAATGGGTAAAATCTGTGAGATAGAATTCGCGGAGCTGCTGAAGGACTGATCTTAATGAGATCTAGCCTCAGTGAAGTCGGCGAATTCTAAGACAAAAATTTTGATGAGAAATAAGGGATTTTGATAGTATAACAGGCTGTTTTCTCAAACTCTGACTGTGGTAAGAATTCATGGAGGTGATAAAATGAAAGATTAGGGTCTGTTAGGGCTGCAGACAGATTGGCGAATTCTAATATACCTGTTTGGTTGTGAAAAAAGTCACTTGGATCACTTCTTTTGAAGAAAATGCCCAAGTTGATTCTTTTGTTGCTTCCCCCCCGGTTTGAGAAGTTGCTCCGCAGCTCGTGTAGGACCTGGAGAGACGACGCATGCTGTTTGTTGCTAGATAGAGATAAGCACACAAGCAAACATACAATATGGGAGCAAGAAATAAAAGAAAAAAAGGAGAAGAAGCTAGGTAGAAAAATACTTAAAAAGCGGCAACGGTGCCAATGTTGGAAGTAATTCTAGTGAATGTAGTGGCTAGATCTACTTACGGGTGTAGTATAGGGATGTAGAGATTCGTCCACTTTTTAAGTTTCTACAATAAGCTTCAACAGAAATATGGACATGAACGAGAGCACTAAGGCTTACCCAACTATTGTCCGAAACGGAAATAAACTAATTATTAACAACAATAAAATCCTTGCTAAGCTTACCCAACTAGCAAGGTGACTAGACTAATCCTAGATTAACACCCGAAGGGTAATAAAATGAGATTGTGGCTAATACTAAACAAATAAGCAATAATGAACATGCCACAATAAAACCAATGAAAAGGAGACAAGAGGAGGCCCGAGCACCTTCCCTCAAGCTATGCACCTTTCCAAGGGGAACAAGGAGGGTCTTCCATAAGTGTCTACTAACTTATGGGACTAATCTGTTCCTAGCCTTTCTAGAACTTCTAACTTAGGATTTAGAACTTCAATTTTCTGAACTTAGGACAACTTAAGATAAAATATTGCTAATCTTAAATTTCCTAAGTCTAAGTTCTAAATCTAAGTTTAAGCTATTTTATTATTATTTAAGCTTCTACTCATGGACTTACAAAACACATGCCATGGCTTGAAGTTTATTGACAGATACTCATACGTGGTCTTACAAAATACATGCCACGAAGTTTTATTATTTTTTTATTTTCTCTGTGTTAGCACAGTTGCTAACACTCATTCGCCACCTTTGAAGCTGCGACGTATTCAGCTTCGTAAGAGGATTGAGCCACCAAGGTTTTCTTTTTGCATATCCAGCTGATTGCAGCTCTGCACGCTATTGTACATCCTCCAGTTATGGACTTGCTGTCATCTTTGCAGCTCGTCCGCATCACTGTAGTGGTGTAGCTCGAATTCTTTTTCTTCATTTTCAGCTCTGTAGGTTAATCTGATATTCTGGGTATCCTTCAGATATTGTAGGATTCGTTCTGCCATTTTCCAATGTGCCAGGCCAGGATTGGAAGAGAGTTGGCTCAAGGCGTAAACAGAGAAAGTTAGATTGGATTTGATACAAATAGTGAGGTACATCAGACTACCAATTAAGTTCTGGTAGGGTATACCTGCCATCCTCTATTCTTCCTCTTCCCATTTTGGACAATTTTGCTTCGTGAGCTTGGCTCCAGCTATCATTGGTGTGGCCTTTTCCTTGCAGTCCAGCATGTGATACTGCTTGAGCACCTTTCTAGCATATTCTAACTGGCTCAAGTGCATTTCGCCCTTTGTTCGATCTCTTTTGATCTCTAGCTCGAGGCACTATGTTGCTTCTCCAAGATCTGTGATTTCGTAGATTTCAAAAATCTGACTCTTTGTGTCTTTTATCAACATCAAAAAATTTCCTATCCTTAGGAAATCATCCATGAAGATAGTCAGTATCACAAAATCTTTTCCTACTGTTTTAATGTAGACATTGCAGTCTTGTTGTGTAGAATCAAAGTCTAGAGACTTCAGAAGACCATCGAGCTTCTTATACCAAGCTTGTAATGCCTGTTTTAGACCATAGATGCATCGTTGCAACCAACAGACATATTGTCAATTATCGGGGTCTTCAAAATCTCCAAGCTGCTTCATGAAGATTTCCTCCTCTAGATCTCCATGGAGAAAGGCTGTTTTCACATCAATTTGGTGAATTTCCAGATTGTACTGTGTGGTGTATGCAAGGAGTAGTCGTATGGTTGTCATCTTGACCATCAGCAAATATGTGTCGAAATAATCAACACCATATCTCTATGTGTGGCCCTTCATGACAAGCTTTGGTTTGTAGCGGCCAATGATGCCATCTGATTTCATCTTTTTCTTGTATACCCACTTGCAGTCGACTATTTTTCTGTTTTTTGGCAATGGCTCTAAAGTCCACGCCTCATTTCGCCTCATCGACTTGATTTCCTCTGACATTGCCTGCTTCCAAAATTCTCCCTTTGAACTTTGGATAGCTTCTTGATATGTTGCTGGCTCTTTAGTGGAGCTGCAGTACTCAAACTGTGCGTTTTCACTCCATTGAAGATTGTCAGAGTAACAATTTGGAGGTCTTCTTTGTCTTGTTGACCTTCTAGGTTCGTTTCGTCGCTGTTCTAATGTTTCTTGTTCGTGGGATTGATCCTCTACTTCCTGCTGCTCTAGAGTCTGTGGCTCTGCATTCTGGTCTATCTCCCTCTTGAATAGACAATAGTGTGAAGATCTCATGGTCTCTTTTGTCTTTTAGTCCAAGGAATGTGGACTCATCGAACTTCACATCTCTGCTCGAAACAACCTTCTTCGTGGTTGGGTTGTAGAGCCTTACACATGTGTTCCGTTTGTTTGCTCTGATTTGTCATTGAGCTTGTTTCTTTTTTCTTTTGGAATGTACTTATATGCTGCACATCCAAACACTCGTATGTATGACAGATCAGACTTTCTGCATGTCCACATTTCGTATGGTGTTTTGTTTTCCAGCGTTGTCGTTGTTGATTTGTTCTGCAGGTGTATAGCTACAGCTATTGCCTCAGCCCAGAACTGACTTGTCAATTGAGCCTGTGCCATCATGCATCTGACTCCTTCGACTAGCGTTTTGTTTCTTCTTTCTACAACACCATTGTATTCTGGTGTGTACGCAGGGGTGAACTGGTGTTCGATCCCCTGTTCTTCGTAGATCTTTGCTTTTGTATTCACCTCCATTGTCAGATCTAAAGGATCTGTATCTTTTTTGAGGTGCATCGCTCTGCAAATGCCACAAACTTCTTGAAGGAATCAAACACTTCAGATTTCTTCTTTAAGTAGTAGATCATGGTCATCCGGTTGTAATCATCTATGAACATAAAAAAATACCTCGAACCTGAGAGTGAATCCATCTTCATCGGTCCACAGACATCAGAGTGGATGAGTTCAAGAACTTCCTTGGCTCTTCTTCCCTCATGTGTGAATGGATTGCGATGTTGTTTGCCTTTTCGGACAGGCTTCACAGAACTCAATTTCAGGCCTTGAAATCTTGAGACCTGTGATTATGTCTTTTCTGCTCATGTCATACAGGCTCCGCATGTTCAGATGATACATTCTCCTATGCCATAACTGAACTTCATTTTCTGATGCATTTAATATGTTATCAGGATTGTTGATTATCTTGGCCTGGTAGAGGTTTTCTTCTCTACATTCGAACGTTAGCAACTTGTTTGTCGTCTTCTCGATCATGAGGCATGTGTTGTCATCGAACAAAACTCGAATGCCAAGATCTACCATCTTGGAGACAGATAGCTGATCTTTTCTGAGTGAGGGCACATAGAGTGCTCCTGGCAACTCTGCTTGGCCTGACAATATTCATAGTTATAGAGTGCCGATGCCTTTGACATTCTATCTGCTCCCATTATCTAGAATCATTGTTCTATTGTTTTTGAACTCTCTGAAGTCGATCAAGATCTTCTTGTTGCAGGTGATGTGTGATGTTGCTCCTGAATCAATGACTACATCGTAGTTGTGCTCAGTGTAGCTGGTTGAAGCTTCATCAAGTATCGTGAAGGCTTCGTCACCTCTATCTGCATCCTTGAATGACTCTGCAACATAACAATTGTATTATGAGTTTAATTTTTAGAGTGAGATTGTCAGTGTCTCGCTCGTTGGCGGCCGGACGCTCTACTCTTTTGTTGTGTTCTGCTCGTTGGTAGACTTTCATGCACAGCTCTATTATTTCTAGTATTTTTTTTTTCTGCTCTACTCGCTACGTCTCTCTCTCTGTCTCTTATAGAAAATCTGTCTATTCTCTTCTTCTATTTATGATCTAGAGAGGATAGTTTATATCTCCAATGTGTGGAGTTTACAAGATAGCTAAACGAAGAATCACAAGACTAGTTAAATGCTAATCAACTAATCAGTTACTCTCCATCGTTGCCACTCGTTTCAGCTAGGTGTGAAGTCTACGACTCCAAGCCCATTGAGCTGCCAGTTGGCAGCACAAAAGATTCTCCTTTGTTTGTTTCATGTTCTTTGTTTGCTTTCGTTCTTTTTGTTTCTTTTGTAACCTTTTGTTTTGCGTCCCCTCGTTCGTGCTTCGAGTCAAGGGACGTTGAGTTTCGTAAATTGTTCTCGTTCGACCTTTGCTTCATGTTCGTGTTGTGGCAAAGTTGCAGGAGTTCACCATTTTTGACAGAAAAGTGGGGGATAGATTTTGTAGGGCCCATCAAACCAATCACGCGTAAAACTCATCGACGTTACATTCTTGTTGCTACGGACTATGCTACCAAGATGGTAGAGGCCGAAGCCAAAGTTAAAAATAATGCTAAGATTGTACCAAAGTTTCTATTCCAAAACATTATCACACGTTATGGATGTCTCTTAGAACTCGTTAGCGATAGGGGAACCCATTTCCTTAACCAAAATTGAGGCTATGTTGTCATACTTCTTCATTACACATCGCCAAACCACTCCATATAATCCAAAAGCGAATGGGCTTACGGAGCGAGCAAACTGAATTTTGTGTAAAATTTTGAATAAAGTAACGGAAATGCATTCTTCTGATTGGGATCGGAAGTTACCGTCTGTCTTATGGGCATACAGAACTGTCAAAAAGATTACAACTAGACAGACTCCATACTATCTTGTGTATGGAATGCATCGCATACTACCAATAGAATTCGAAGTTCTGACATTTTGCATTAGTAATGAAGAGCGAATGGATGAGCACGATAGTCTCCGGGAGCGGATGATAGCTTTGATGCAACTGGAGGAGAATTGTTGTCTTTCATTAATCAAGACTGAACGAGTTCAGAATAAAAGAAAAGAAATTTTTAATCAATCTATTAAAAAAATAAAAAATAAACGAGGGGACTATGTGCTTCTGTATGATAACAGACACATGCTGTTTCATAGGAAATTACATACCAGATGGATGGGACCCTACAAAGTCATAAAAGTTTTTAACAACGGATCACTTCAGTTAGCCGATCTTGAAGGACATTTACTTGATACTCAAGTAAATGGCTCAAGAGTGAAGTGCTACTATGACTGATTTTCAATGAATATGATGAAGTTTAGTTTTTGCGAAATTTGCGATACTATTCACATTTTATCCAGTTTGAAAAACCGTCACCCTCGGTCTAATAATTTCCACTAAAGTTTACAAAATTTGCGACACTTGTACCTTTGCATTTTTTGCCCATATGTTGTAACGAAATTTTTGACACTGTTCACATTTCATCTTAACTTGTTATTTCCACTTTTTTGTCAATCCTTTATATTCGCAAAATGTGTGAAAAAGGCGACACCTTCGCTACATGCCGACACCTTCGCTACATTGCTATTATTACTTGCAAAAAAGCCGACATTATCTTGGATTATGGTATGTTAAGGAAATCCGCTATTTTTGAAATTTTTCAGGAGCATTGGAAAATGCTGACACTATTCAACCTTCGCATTTTTCGGGATTTACCTTCGCTCCACCTTTGACCTTCGGGAAACTTGCAAAAAATAATAATTTGTTATGTACCTTTGTTTTCATCATGTTTCCATGTTAACAGCATATTGAAAATATGCAAAAAATGCGACACCTTTGCATTTTTTGCCAAATACTTTTTTTCGCCAATACATTTTAACGAAAAAAGTGATAGTCTTCGTACCAATATCATATACATTGTTTCATAGATTGTGTATATTATTTATTTTCGTAGTTTAATACTCATAAATATCGAGCTTTTGCGAACTGAACGAAGCACTTGTGTATTTTATCTATTTTCATTTATTTATTTATTTTGTTTTTTTTAAGGACTAAATACTTTATTGTCGAGTCTGTACCTTCAAAAGGAAGGACACGCCTTCATTAAAAATTTGTCTAATCCGCCGATATATTATCAATATACCAAAAACCTCAAGTACTTCCGTTTTTTTTGCCATCTCTTTTCCATCACTCTTGCTTTTTGATTTCGTGAAATTTTATGATCAAGCTCTCTACAGCTATCGCTAGTTTACCACTACTATTGTTATGGCGATCATGTTCAAAATGCACCCAAAACTAGTCTTACCAGTTTTACAACCATTAGCCATATGAGCACGGATTGAAGGACTCCAATTCGATCCATCAGTAATTCTTACAGATGTATGCCATGAGCTGATCTAAAATCTGAGTGAGACAGAAGAGGGATACATTTTAACCATTGTCCGAAATCAAGAGATCATTATCACAGAAGGATTTTATGGTCGTGCCTTAGGTTTGCCTATGAACGGCAGTATGCCAGTTACTAAGCCCGACTTCATTTCTGAGAGCGGAGCTTTTCAGGAGGAAGCTTATCTAGAGAAAAGGGGATATAAGCTTTCTTATATCAGAGACCCCAATCTCAAGAGCTTCGTGCGATTTGCTCTTGTTTCCATATTCTTACCGGAGCAAGAGTACACCATTTCTAATACAAATATGGGATACATGTTGAGAGCCTTGAACAGAAAACACATTGCCTTCGACAGATTGCTTTTAAGTAATTCTGTAAGTTAATAAAAAGCAATCAATTTTTCAGGCTTGGTTTGCAGTTTGGTATTCTATGTATGCATGCCGGTGTTCTGTCTGTGCAGGAAGATATCAGAATTGCACCAGTGCTGCTAGAATTAACCCCTTCAATCCAGGCTAATTCACAAATGCGAGTATCAAAGGAAACTACGACAGAGATGGCATCATCATCATCAAGCCAACATGTAGAGTCTTTGATCTGCTATAGTAATAGCCCTCCCGCCTGTCAACAAGGGTTAGTTCACTGGATAGGCACCTAACTATGCATAGATGCTACTTTTAGTTAGTTCCCTACTTTTCATCTAACTCTACCACACTAACACTACTCCCACTAACTCTACTCCCCTAAACTACCTTCATCATGATTGTAGGTGAAAGGTAAGGGAAGATTCGAAGAGATTGAGAGAAGAGAAGAGAGAAAGAGAGAGATAGAGAGTGAGGGTGGAGGTTAGCTCAAATGCTCCTTATGCTTGCTAATGGAGAAACATTAACTAAGACAACCAATAACATGAAAATAGATAGCAATAGAAAACACAATCAAAAGCATTAGCAAGTAGTGAATAGCAAATGAGGATGCTTCTCTCCAAAAAGTGATAGAGTTTCCTCCTCCTCATTAAGCATGGAAATAGAGTACAAATGGTGGCTTTTTATAAAATGGGGAAGGCCCTTGCCCCAAAATCCTATTGGCTAATATTTACATTGATCCTATCCATTCATCTTGGACCCAACTTGACCCAAGGGTCCACAAAAAGTACATTGGAAATCACAAGATTCATGTGAGTCCAAAATTGGACCCAACTCTAAAAAGTAAACTCTAAGTTTAAAATTGACTTTGGGCCTCAAGTTTTATTTTAATTACAAGGGGCCCAAGTCTATTATTTTATTTACAACTCAACTTGCATGCTCATTGGGCCATGGGCTTATACACGTAGAATGTCATGCCCTCGCAACACATTTTATTGGCCAATATTATCTATTTACAATTGATGGAGATGGTTGGTTCGTGAATGAGAAGGACATGCCAGTCATATGGCACAACCGTGGGGCTAGGGAATTCCAGGAAGGACTCCACTATCTGGCTCAACAACGTGGACTGGATTCCGTCCTTGCGAAATATTGAAACAACCAGAAAGTTGTTCAACAGATGCACAGTCGTCTGTATTACAAGTTTCGTGATAGCATCTATCAGGTAACCATTGTTAGTTTGGATCAGAATCTCTAGTGTTGTTTGGGCAACAAAAGGTTTGATCAGGGCTTTTTCTTGATGATGGAAAATGGGCTGACGGTCAGTGGACATAATGCCAATGGTGACCATTGAGTCCCTGTTAATCCTGACCTTGTATGTGATACCTTGGTACAGGAAGTGAAAACATGCTTTCGGTGCTTCCCAGGTGGCGTAAGCATGAAGGGCGAGGCCCATGTACATGTTAGAAGTGAAAAGCACCGGAAACAAACCCATTGCCTCTAGAAGTGGACCAGTAGTCTAAAGCCATGGTTGAATCTAAGTATTAGAAGGTAAGGGCCAAATCTGGGTGGTGGAGGGTATCTCGTGCTGGATCACCTGCTTGGTGCCAGAGTCTTCAAAAGATGAGGAGGCCATGTTAGCAGTGATAGTTAAAGTGCAAAAAAGTAAGAAAAACTGTGGAAAAGGTAAAAAGAGGTGGAAACAACAAAAATTGTGAATAACAAGTGTTAGATAGTAAGAACTGTAGTTCAGAACACAGATCTAGGTTTATAATGTGCAGATGATAGCTTGTATGAAGTTTGGTTGCAATTAGAAAACTTGGAAATTTCAGTGAAAATTTGAACAGAGCTTCGCCAACAAAGGTGACAAATGACTCGAATTCAGCCCTTATATAGCAGAATTTAGAGTGCGTATTAGGTGAAATCCACTTTCCCTTGTTTAATTCCATCCAAATTTTGATAGGGACCTTCTTTACAAGATTCTAAGACCTTAGAGAAGTCTACGAGAGTTCAGAAGATGATTTAACTGTCCTTCGAAGGTTCTGTGAGGGTTTAGACTGTCTGCGAGGGTTCAACTCTTGTAGGAGGTGATCTCTCCCATAACATATTTTTGTGGTTGGATTTTCAAGATTTGACCATGCAAGCAGACTAATTTCACTGCTCTAAGTCCATTTATGCACCTTGCGAAGGTTGGTAAGATGATCTTGATGCTCTGTGAAGGTTTTGAAGGTTCAGCTTCTGGGAACCCTCGAATACACTCAAAATTGATGATTTCTCCATCAAGAACTCTCGCAAATATCTTTATGGATGCATCTAGGTTAGATATAGTGATTGTTCAAGTTTCAAGAGCTATCTCCCAGGGGATCTCCAAAAATCATGAAAAAAGTGCTCTTTTGGAGTGTTTTTTGACGAGATCTTGAGATTCTCTGATTTTTAGCTTTTGCAAACTGGTAATCAACTTCATCCATATTACATCTGACTATTGGTAGTTCTCTGGAAGTCTTGATAGATATTTGGTAGCAGATCCATCAGTTTTGGGTGAAATTTGTCCTTAATTTGCCATAGTTACTGAGATCGAGGTCTCTGATCTGCAAATTTGGGGAACTTATTGGCATAATTTGATGATCTGCTTTTCTCTTGATCCCATCTGGATCTAGGTCCCTCTTGGATCCTGATAGATTTCCCCGATCTTGTCAGATCTGGCTGAATCTTGATGGATCTAGCTTGATTTGGCTTGATCTTCCTAGATCTAGTTGTGGTGGCCTAACAGAATAGCTTTTCGTAACACGCCACCACCAATCTGGATCTATCTCACTGCGGTGGCCAGTACTTGTGCAACCGGCTACCGTTGATGGGTGTGTCGAACGGTGTCCATGGCTCCATGATTAAGAATTTCTTTGATCCGATAAGGACCTTCGCCTATGAATTTTAATTTTTCCTTGATCGCCTTGGTTTTATACATCAGGACCAAATCTCTGGAACAAAGATCTTTCTTTTGTAACCTGCGATCGTGCCATGCTTTGCGTCTTTCCTTTTCAGCTGCCAGTGCATGCACAACTAGAAGCATGTTTCACAGAGTTTATATAGAGCTTTGTGCATAGTTCTAGAGATTTGGATTCATTAAGACGTTGCATTGTGGCAATCCTTAATGAAGGGACTACTCCCTACAATATCTGCAAAAGGTCTTGGAATGTGCAAGTGCAACACCTCCTACAAAAGTGGGACTATCAAGTGGTGATTTATCACGTTCTACTGGTTTGGTGTCCTCTTTCAATGGTACCATATGGTTCATAGTTTTCATTATGGCTAAGATGGTTTGGCATTCATTTGTAGCAAGAAAGGCCTCTTTTGTGGTTTTGGCTCTAGACACTGCTTCTTCAAATGATGTCACCTAGATTGGCATACTTCTAGCTGGATAGCTGGTTGTAGGCCCCTCAAGAAAAATGTGAGTACTAATTGAGATGATACCTCAGTCGCTAGCCCTATGTTCAATTGGCGAATGAGCTACTTGAGTCGCTTAACATATAGGCGTACTGATTCTCTTGGTTCTTGTTGTATCGTGGTCAGAGCGAACATCAAACTATCGACATTGTATTTGAGTCCAAACTTTGCTATAAATAGTCGTAACAGTTCCTCCAAGGTGGTAATGGAAGATTTGGATAAACTATAGTACCAGCGCCTAGCTTCTCCTACCAAAGTTGTGAAAAATAACATCATCCTATGGGCCGGATTCTCAACTGTGTTAACAACCATTAGTGTCTCAAAATCTTTGAGATGATCATGGGCATCTTTGTCATTATTTTCATGGAATTGCGATAGGGAGCCTACTATACTAGGTGCTCTCTTAGTGTCATCAGGAATGACTATTGGCTGAGTGACTCTCCTTGTCACTGGTGTGATAGGTATAGAGTCAGGTGTTTGCACAGTTGGTGTTTGAGCTCGCTTGTCAACTTTAGCTAAGACTTCTTCGTTTATGTTATGATCATCATGATTTGCTTGATCGAGATCCAGATCTGACTCAACCTCCCTTTCATTCATTGTTTTCGATTTTGACACTATGTCATCACCTACCATCTCTTCCTCACTTACTACTTTATCACCTGCCACCTCATTGGGCTCTGGCTCTTCATCCTCAGATACAGTCTCCCACTTAGATTCATCACTATAGCTCTCCACTAGTTTAGCTGCCTTCCAATGCGTTTCCGTAGGTGCTGTCATAAACTGACTTACAATGCCAACAACATAGCATATATCTGGTCTAGTCGTGGTAAGGTAAATCAAGCTCCCTACTAACTATCTATATAGCGTAGCATCAAATGACTGTGACTCATCAAGCTTAGAAAGCTTTTTACCTGGTTCAATAGGAGTATTCACTGGTTTGCAATTCTGCAACCTAAACCTGTGCAGCAACTCCCACTTCGTGTGCTTTTTGCCACACCTCTACTCCAAGGCAATAATGCATCAGGCTGAGATCTGTCATCTCGAATTGTTCCATGAGGTCTTTCTTGATCATGTCTATCATCTCTTGATTATTTCCCATAATAATCAAGTCATCAACATAAAGAGCAATCAAAGCAACCATACCATCAAAGCATAAGACATATAGATTTGGATCAGAATGTGTTCTCACCATCCCATTTGAATGAAAGTAGGCATCAATCCTGCTATACCACGCACGTGGTGCCTGTTTAAGACCATGAAGTGCTTTCTTCAAGCGACATACCTTATTTTCCTGTCCCTTCGCTACAAAGCCTTTAGGTTGATCCATGAACACCTCTTCTTCCAACTCACCATTTAGAAAAGCAAATTTCACATCCATCTGATGCAAAGGCCAACCAAAATGTGAAGCTAAAGCAACAAGTAGACGTAGAGTATTCCACTTACATACCGGCGCAAAGGTCTCCTCATAGTCGATGCCTTTACTTTGTGCATACCCTTTGATCACCAATCTTGCCTTGTGCTTTGCTATACTTCCATCTGCATGGTACTTAGTCCTGTATGCAACCAATGGGTTTCTTGCCAACTGGTGGTTCTACTAAGTCCCATATGCTATGCTTAGCAATTGACTCCATCTCCTCTCCCATGGCCTTGACCCAAATGTCATCATCCTTCACTTCACCATAAGTCAAAGGTTCTTTGCTTTGAATAATGCTAGATAAGAGAGCATAATTTGCTTATACCTTTCAGGTTGTGTCTTCTCTCTTGTTGATCTTCATAGCTCTCCCTGGCTAGATGATCCTAGAAAGTCATCCATGTCGTGGCTCTCCAACAATCTCTCAAACCACTTAGGGAGCTTCCTGTCAGGTGATCGGCTTCCTGGTGAAAATGTATCCCACGGTACATCCTTCGCCTTGCATTTGTCACCTGCAATTTCAATCCTTCTTGCTCCAAAAGGTTTGTCCCTACCTCTCCAACTTGTCTCTTGAGGTTGAGTAGTGGTATCTTGAGATGTATCCTTTTTTTCATCACTTGGAAGGTCAATGAATGGATCATCAAAAGGTGGTATCCTCACTATACCATCTTTCTCACTGGATGTATCTATCTTCTCAGCATCCTCGTCTTCATACATCTTGGATTCATCAAAGATAACATCATGGCTTACATGGATTTTGTTTTCCACTGGATCAAAACATCTATAGCCCTTCACATGATCATCATATCCTAGGAATATACACTTGATAGCTTTTACACCAAGTTTACATCTCTCTTCCTTAGGAATGTGTACAAAGGCCTTACATCCAAAGATTCGCAAGTGGTTCACCTTTGGCTTCTTCTTCATGAATGCTTCCTTAGGTGTTATCTTTGGTATGGCAATGGTAGGACTTCTATTTTGAAGATAGATTGCCGTACTGCATGCTTCTGACCAGAAATATTTTGGTAGTTTTATCTCAACTAGCACAGATCTGGCACTTTCCACAATCGTACGATTCTTGCGCTCAGCTACACCATTGAGAGCAGGAGTATGAGCTTGCGTAAATTGTCTTTTAATCCCACATTGATCACAAAGATCATTGAAGTCATTAGACTTGTACTCACCTCCACTATCTGATCTTAGGACTTTGATCTTCCTACCTGTCTGATTTTTGACCAATGCTTTGAAGCTCTTGAAGTTGTCAAATGCATTTGATTTCTTCTTCAAGAAGTAGATCCATGTCTTACGTGACATATCATCAATAAAGGTCATGAAATAGAAGGTTTTACCTAAGGACATGGTCCTCATAGGCCCACATAAATTTGTGTGGATCAAATCCAAGATGTTCTCTACCCTTGCAACACCACCTTTATTGAACTTCTCTCAATGCTGCTTCCCTTATACACATGATTTGCACATCGATTTAAGTGGTCTTCTATAGTAGGCAATCCTGTTACCATCTCCAATTTCCTCATCAAACTGAGGCTTTCTAAGTTCAAGTGACCAAGCCTCTTATGCCACAACTCAGTTTGCGATGGAATGGACGATATGAGTCCATGTTGCCCCTTGATTGTAGCATTCAACCTGTATAATTTTGTATTGGGCTCCCTTACTCCATCCGCAATAACTTTGAACTTTTGGTTCACATCCTTCACAAAGCAACGATTATGGGCAAATTCTACTTTCAACTTTTGATCAGTAATGACTCCAACAGAAAGTAGATTTTTCTTATGACATTCACTCTTCCAATGGCCCTTTTTACCAGAATGGAAGCACTTGTCTTTCTTCTTGGTCTTACTAGAAGATCCCTCATCCTCCTGAGTATTGGCAAATTGTTGCTTAGACTTCTTGTTGCCCTTGCCCTTGCCTTGTTTTTGGTGTGTCGCAAGTGCCTGATCGTCAGTATTTTGACGTCTAGCTTTCACCATTTCTCGTCGTTGCTCTTTCTGCATCAAGATTCTTGTGAGCTCGTCAAAGGTTGGCAATATTTCTCTTGATGCTATTCCGCTCACAAACATTTGATAGGGTTCTGCAATGTCGCACAATGCATTGTGCACCAGCTCCACATCACGTATGCGCTCACCAATAGAATGTAGTTCATCCCTCATTGTCTTGATTCTGGTCATGCACGTCTGAATGTGCTCTCCTTATTCCATGCAGACACTATTTAGTTTTGACTTCAGAAACATGATTCTTGATGGATTTGACATCTCAAACTGCTCCTTTAGCAATCCCATGTCTGTCTAGGTGTAACAACATCACAAATGTGGGTAATGATGTGATCCTTCACTGACAAGTTAATGAAGGTTAAAGCTTTCCTCATGTTTTTGTCAAACACTTTGATATCCGCTTCATTTGGCGGCCTTCTCTCATCACTTGTGACGACTTCCCACACATCTTTCTCCATCAGTATGTTTTTCATTTTGAATCTCCACACTGCATAGTTGGAAATCCTGTCCAATTTGCTACTTTCACTCAAAATGGACTTTCCCATGTTTGCCATCGCAGAATTGCTTGAAACTTCTGCTGTAAGCTAAAAATAGTATGCCGAGGCCAACTGTGATGTCAAAAGTTGAAAATAATGACCTGCACTTTTTCCCTTACCAGGCCACTCACCACTTTTTCACCAATTTGAAAGCCAAATCAGCGTCGCCTTCCGAAATACACTCAGTCGTCAACTCCCAACTACGTGCCCAATGGAATGGTGAAATTGCTTTTGGCGCACTCCGAACACTTTCTCCACTGCAATCACTCTGTTTTGCTATACCGTCTTGCAGGTACAGTCCGGGTGCCCTTTGTTTCGAGGTTATAGCCTTTCGTTTGGGTCAAAACGGGCAAAGGACCCAAAAATAGGGATTTTCTTTGTTTTTGAATTGTTTCTTCACCTTGAAGAAACTTCACTCTTCACTTGTGAAGGAACCCAACTCCCATTTCAATATGAAATTTTTTAATGAAGTTAAAGGCCTAATTGCCCTTCAAACTCTCACAGCCCCTTTACTTGCCATCCAATGGCTAATACCGATCCAATGGCTCACACTGCCTTCCAAAATCACGATCTTTATCATTGATCTTCATAGGGACTCATCCTACGGTCCTAGATGCTTTTCTGTGCTGATCCATGCACCTGCAACACGGCTCACTCCGGAACGCTAGGGTTCTCCCTTGGTTCTACGCGCGAACTGATCCGCGACTCCCCTGCTCACGACCACCTACACTCTTCATTTCTAGCTATGGCTTCACTCATGAATCCTTGACCATCTCCCTCTCTCTGGGTCGCGGCTGTCCACGGCCTCCTCTGGTCTGACTCGCACTGCCAGGGCGCCCTCCTCTGTGTTTTTACAGCTTGGAAAATATATCAGTATAGAGTAAAAGCTTTGTTTTTCTGCTTCCAAACCCTAGGCCAGGGTTTTTCTCACAACTTTGGTCTTGGCTTGTTTTTTACAGCTCTCTGGTTGGCCAAATTAATTGCTCTGAGGTCGTCCTACTACTAAAAAGCTGATGCTTCAATCCGTTTGTGAAACGGTGTCCGATTGAATGCACACTGACTGCAAACACCAAATAGTCTGCTTCAAAATTTCCATTTGCTGAGGTTCTGATTCAGCCGACAACCCTTGTCTCTGAATCCTCACACAGTCTCAAGCTCACCAAGCTTTTGTGTGCCAAACTCTCTACACCAGTGTTTTTCCTTCCGTCTTCAACCCACCGTAAATCTCGAACTCTCAGAAGACAGTTCTCCCGAAGCTCTCTTCAATGGCGATGCTGTACTGTGTACACTCCCTGTACGGCTCTGATACAAACTTAGAATTTGCTTTGCACAAGAACACAGATCATACGACATAGTAACACAGACAAAAAACACTGTCCACAACAAGCTCACATAGCAACTATATTTCTCAAAATGAAATTACACTGTACATATACTTGTTCACTCAAGCAACCCATGCATGACCCAGGTTGCCATTGGTGGGATGTGTGTCCCGTCGACTTGCCTCGTGGCAAGGCCAACTGATCCTTATCAACTAATAGGACTTATAGTACAGTAGCACAATGATTCTACTTTAATTCTAACTCATGCTCCCACTCTGTGGCCCACTCTCTACCTACGGATCTGCACCATTTCCATTGGCTGCTCCCTACTAGCTCGTTGGCCCTGCCTACTACCATTTCCAACGGTCCTGATTCGCGGTTTCTTGCTACCTGCGGCCCTTTTCATCATTTACTTGTGTGGGTCATGACCCATCCACAACCTCTGTCTACGATCTCTCTGTTCATTGAAATCTGTCAGATGTGAGGTGTGAGATTTGTGGTAGTTTGATTGGCCACCAAATAATAAGCGCTAGTCTGGTTACTTGCCTATGAGAGAACCTGTCTATAGCAGACCTTATGCATTATTGTGATTTGGAAACTCCTATAATCAAGCTTCAATGCCCATGAGTTATAAGGAGTGTATTGCCGAAGAACCAAAGTTTAAAGTGCCAACTATTGTGATTTGTGACTATAGTATTGAAGATTTGAAACCCTAACTTTTGTTACTAAAATGGCCCAAACTTCGGCTATGAGATTCATTTGTTGTGATAGTCTATTTGACTGCTCAATTTGTTGACTAAATCTCTTTCATAATGATTCATAAGGAGATCTATCATGCTACCTAAACAACCATCAAGCTATAAAGCCTTTGGATGCGAGTGTAGTAGCTAATCAAGGTTTCCTTGTTGACATGATATGCTTAGTCCTTGAGCCTATGTACCTCCAATAGGAACAATCACACTCTATCTCTTTATTGAGCTTTGTCAGTTCTCAGCCACAAACTTCTCTAAAGCCCTTGTCATTGATTGACTCTGTGCCCAATGAATAAGGCCTTTGAGTGTCTTCCATTTGGGCTATTTGTGAGGCGAGGAGTTGGTTTGATTATTTGCTGCATCCGAAAGGAAGTTTAGACGTTTATTGAAAGTCTAACCTTGTTTTACCTCACTTGTTAAGTGAATCTCAGCTTATTCATGAGTCAGGCTTGTACGTCCTATCGGTATCTCAAAAGCCAGAACTTACACACGTGATCTCTTGTCCATTTCAAAGTTCCGTAGGCTATTTAAAAATTGTCGGTAGACTGCTAGAAATCTGCCTTGTCGATTGCCATTAAAAGTGCTTGTGATCATGAACGGCCTTATTTTTGACTCCATACCCAATGGAACTTGAGCTGTAATTGCGGTATAGACCGACTTCCGTTAGTATTTCCTTATATTGCCAGTCTATTTGGGGGTCATTTTATTATCCTTCAGCAACTGCATAGGGTGAGCGTGGAAAGGGTGCGACGTCAGGTGAACATTGGTGATGATTCAGAAGTGTGTCGCTCTTACAAAATGGCCTTAGGATAAGATTTACAGGGTGCCTTAGCTTCTAGGGCACTTTCGTCATTCAGTAAGATAGTGTCACCTTTTTGCATGTCACCATAAACTGTGTAACAACACAATGTCGCGATTCATTCGCCTTTTCTTCGTCTGTGCGAATTTGTGTGTAAATATGCAGACTGCGTGACAACGTTAGTAAATATGCAGCATGAATGGAGGCAGATTAAAATTGGGATTTAGGAGAGTAGGAGGAATAAATCCAACAACTAGGTGGCACTAGAAGTTTGTGTTTGTAGTGCAGCTTCTCGGTTGGTGGATTTGCGTGGTCATATGTAGGTTGCCGATTCAAACAGGTAGGAGTCATAACGGCTTTTCTTGGATCTCTTAGTGGACAATCACGACATGGGTGATTGATGTCGCATTGTTCACACCAAGGATAAAAGGAAGACAGATCATTTCGGTGTGGACATTTTGATCTATGATGTTTACCTCCACATCTGAAACACTGTACCATGTGTAAGATTCTGTCACCTCTCAATTGATGCATGTACACCGGTATCAGGTCTCCTTTGATCCCTTCCACGGAATATAATGGTGAGCCAGTTTGAACTTCCCATGCCTAGGATGATCCGTTCCAGCGAAAGTCTTATGATGAGGGATGATAATAGGAAAAGCACTTATGTAGGTTTTTTGGCAAAGGGTTAGTTTTGCTTCAAAAACCACTTTTCGGCACCTCTCCGCAAGTTTATAGAAGGATTTTTCAATACCAACTATAACTCGCTTTAGCCTTGGTGGTCTTGGGAGGAGTCTATCAAAGACAAAGTCACTCACCAAAGAGGCTTGGGCTAAAATTATTATAATATTTTTTTATAAAAAAGGGCCTTTGACAGTCGTGGGAGGAGCTATCAAAGATAGGGTCACTTCCCAACGAGGCTAATGGCCCAATTTTTTTTTTTTTTTTGAAAATAAACCCTTGCAGATTTTTCTGTCCTGGCCCATTCAACCAAAAAGCTTTTAGCTTGTGGCGCAATCCGCAGTAATTCTCCGAGAGATAAACTAACACGGCTCGCCAGTAAGCTTGTGAGCCTTTCAGTGCACGGTTCGTCGGGCTCCACCATGTGGAAAGGTGGTTTATGACGATGCAATCAATCGTCCTGATCAGTGCGTAATGGCAAGTCCATTCGTGGTACCCGTTTGCCATCAGCAGGAGGTTCCATAGTATTGTCCTTTTCTTGCTCCCCGCTAGAACTGTTGTTTGTTGTATTGCAATGAAGTTCAATGGTGCGCTGGTTCCAAGTCTCAATAGACAATTATTGTAGCAGTGTCCATAACCGCATTCTCGACAGAAGGATATATATTGTCCCTTGTAAGGACATTCTTCAATTCTGTGTCCTTCGGCACATCCGTAGCAGCCGTAATTTCTTCCGCCTTGACGTTGAGTCAAGGGTCCTTGCCCACTAGAACTGAAAATTTTAGTGTCTGCGAGGGTTCTTTGATATTTTTCCATCTTTTTTCCACTGAGAACTCTCGCACAGGCACTTAGACAGTGAACTATCTTCTCTGTGCCCTAGTCTCACTAAGATGGAACTTTAGAGGGCTTTGCGAGAGTTCTAGTGAAGATTTGTATTTTTTTGGATTTTTACAAGGGTTTTTTCTCTGATTTTTGCAATCTGTTTGGAACTAACTCTTGCAGGCTTCTATGCAAGTCTGGGATAGTACCCTGGAGTTGCTGCCAGTCATGCGAGGGCTCTTTCTCACTGGTTTTGGAGATATTAAAATTTGATGAGATTTTAGACTCTTTTTCCTTCCAAAATACAGATTGGTGTGTTTTTTTGAGTTACCTCAGGTTTTGGTTTGGATGTCAAGCCCGTAGAGGCTATTCAAGGCCTCCTCTACCCTCTCAGACCTCCTCCGCTAGCTGTGAATAGTCCAAACACAAAGAAATACAGAAAACTAACTCTAAACACCCAAAAATCTACCTAAAACTACTCCAAAAAACAAGAAATAGCTAAAATGCAGCTATACTAGTTAGTGGAAACCTATCCCCGGCAACGGCGCCACTGTAGGGTCATAGATTTCGAATAGTAGTAGCCCTCCCGCCTGTCAACAAGGGTTAGAACACTGGATATGTGCCTAACTATGAATAGATGCTACTTTTAGATAGTTCTCTACTTTTTCTCTAACTCTACCACCACTAACACTACACACCCCTAACTCTACTCCACTAAACTAATCTTCATCATGATTTTTGGTGAAAGAAAAGAGAAGAATAGAAGAGGTAGTGAGGAGGAGAGAGAATGAGAGAGATAGAGTGGAGAGGGAGGTTAGCTCAAAAGCTCAAGATGCATGCTAATGGAAAAACCATAACTATCAAAACAACAACATAGAAATGAAAACAAATAGAAACACACAACAAAAAGCATTAGCATGAGTGCTTAGCAAATGAGGATGCTTGGCTCTCCAATTTGGTAGAGTTTCCTCCTTCTCATTAAGCATGCCAATAGAGTACATGAGGTGCCTTTTTATAAATGGGAAAGGCCCTTGCCCCAAAATACTATTGGCTAATATGTACACTAATGAATATGTGTTTATATGTGTGTATGTATGTGTAGGGTATGTGTATATTTATGTATGTGTATATGTGTGTATGTGTGTCTTTTGTGGATGTATGTATTTGTGAATGTGTGTGCATATGTATGAGTGGAACTGTGTATGTATGTATGTATGTATATGTGTGTGTATGTATATATGTGTATGTGTGTGGATGACGGAGTTAGTTGTCACGCGTAGGTTCGTTCCCATGAGAGCAATAGTATAGTTCAGATTTCAACATGAATGGAGGATCTAACACTAACATCCATTAACACTAAGCATTAACACTACATCCATTAACCCTACTTCCATTAACCCTAAATCAACAACAATGATATAAACTTACTCTTTTCCTTCTCCCTTTCTCTCTCACAAAAAGCATAAGAAATAGCAATCCCAATAATGATAAGATCCAACAATTAGCAAAATCCAAAGAAAGCATGAGAAATGAAGGAAAAGAGAGGAAGAGCAAGGACATTCATCAATCCATTTCTAAAGAGAACCAATCTGCTTTATTGAAATGAGGAAATGAACATGAGGAGCAAGTCGAGTTGGTCCCTTTTAATAGTAGAGAGGAGGACCCTAGCCTCTGAATCCTATTGGTCCAGTCTTGCCTCTCTTTTTATTCAAATTTAAAAAAAAGTGTGGGAACCATCGAAATTGGAGGGAAACCCAACTTTATTCACTAACTTGACATTTAGGCCCTGCGACATTAAAAGTCTCGCAAAAAGGCCTAAAGTCCTTTTATTAACATTCTAATTATATGTGATCATTGGGTTGGACTTACACACACATGGTTCCAAATCTCTCTCACTTATTAACTAGGGTTAGGGTTTCCTTGGGATCCGCAAACCCTCCAACAGTATCCTCCACCAAAACTGGTGGCAGGTCCCACGACACCTGCAATATGCAGTTATTGGGAACTTTTATTGGCTTCGCGCTGAATCTTAATTAAATGATACTGCACCTTCTCCATAAAGTCAAGACGTGCAGTATTGAAATCCAAATTATGTGCCAGGAAACAACGGTGGGCTTCGGCAATCCACTTGGAAGTTGTCCATGAGGTGAGGCGGGATTTCCAAGAGCTTCCCATCATAGCCGCACAAAAATACAGTCGAGCAATTGGCAACTGATCTTTGATTTGCTCTGAGGCCATCGGCTTATTTGGATCAAATGCCAGGGTAGGAAGGCAATCGTCCCATTTGGTTGCCACTGACGCCAACAGAGTTAGATCTTTTGCAAACATTGCCGATTGTCGCAACGGTGGATCCGGAGAGTGGACATACTCTCTCTGATATGCCTGTAAGGCCCGGTGAAAATCCACTGAAATATTCTAGTTGTAAGGCTAGTGGATGATTGGCCAATTGGGTGTATGGATGGTGATTTTATCCATAGCCAATCCCAAATCTCTCCATTTTTGTCTTCGTGGCATTGGCACGTAATAAGGATCTACCCGCAACTGGCGAGGGCTGGCGACGTAACTTCTAATTGATTTCGGAGTTTTCTCAAAAATCTTGATTCTCCATGCCAGCTGCTCTCCCAGTGCAGGAATTTTGACCAATTCTTTGCCGGCCTCAATCTCAGAGGTCTTAAATTTGAGAACCCATCTACCACGTGAGGACTCATGTGGATGCTGCTTTAAGAAGGTATGGATCTGGTCCTCGACGATGATGAGCCTATTGAATAAATGGCTTGTCCTTGATGAGGATGGACCCGTTTGTATTGCCAGTATAGTTGGCGGTTGATCTGCTAGATCTAGAGCTCTCTCCTGGTCCATGTTCGAATCAACCCCTGTATCCATCTATACAACTTCTTGGCGTGAAGGGGAGAATTTCGGCATGATTGGGACAGGGATTTGTGGTCCGGCTTACAACACTTGAGCGGCGACTTTTTCATAGGCGTTGATGGTCTCTTTTGCCTTTGCCAACTCTGTTGAAGATGCTCCTTTGAACCTATCAAAGCGGCCTTGGAATCCCTGAAGGGCCACTTTGTATGTTTCCACTTTCTTGAACAGATATGCAATCTTCGTCGGTGTGACCGGATGATCGGGTATTTGTGTTTGCAGATATGCATCATGCTCAAGGGTGGTCGCATCCAATTCACCTTGAAGCCATGTGCGATCTTGTTTGGCCATTTGTAAGTGCCCCTTCAGCAGCTGCACCTGTTCCTTGGCATCTTGCACTACCTTATTTACCTGATCATGTGCGGTTGTTAGGGCATTTTGCAGGGAGCTGATGTAGGTTTCCAAGCAATCAGCTTGTTGCTAGGCCAATGTCTTTTCGCTTTCAGTCTTTTCTTCATATTGCTTGGCTATCTTCACCTCTCGATCCAGCTGGACAATTTTTTGGCTGATCAGAGTGTTTTCGGATCTTAAATCAGAGATCCACTGCTCCATTTCCTTCTTCTTATCCAACATAGACTGGATCACTTGCCCAAGGCTTGAAACTAACCCCAGAGCATCACCAGAATCGACAGTCATGGAGGTGGCAGCAGCAGGAGACCCTGATGGTACTGTCCGTGGTAGGCGTGGAATAGGTGCCAAAGTCTCTTCTTCTTCAAAAATATCCTCGTCTTCAAACCCTTCAGGCACTGTGGCGTCGACCTGCTTCGGTGACTTGACAGCTGTGTCGACCCAAAGTGTGGCTGGGCTACCCTGTGTGGGTGGTTGCTGACTGGCATCTTCGACACCAACAGTAGCTTCATGGATATGCCCAAATCCTCTTTCAGGGGATTGGAGCTCAAAGGGTGCTGGGCTCTGGGGCATTTCAAAGATTTTGGTGGCCCCAAGGGGATCGGAATCATCGAACATATCCATGAAAAACTATGTGTTGGGCGAGGTTGCTTCGGTGCGCAGGGGTGAGGCAGTCTGGGCAGCTGTGATGGGAATGGTAGGCCCAATGGTCATAGACTGTTCTTGTATGGAAGCAGAGGCAAGAGAAGCATCAGAGACGAGGGGAATGGGAAGTTCAGTGCGAACAGCAGCAGGGGGCGCAGCTGACGAGGTATGTCTAGTACGACGTCGTGACGCGAAAGGCGAGTCAGGAATTATGATCTCGCTTCGTGGACGACGACGACTATGAGAACTTGAGGCCTGGTGAGATGACTCGACCGGTGCTTCTTCGTAAACTGAAAGCACAGAATCTAGGTGGAAGCCATGGATTTTGTTTTCTAAGTGAGAAGCGGCTAAGAGGGACAATAGAGAGCCAGCGGCGAACTGCTGGTTTGCATTGGCCTTAATAGCTCGCTTGAACTCACCAGAACAGTCTTGAACCAGTTATATGGTTCAAGAGGGGCTTTGGCCAACTTTATGTGGGACTCCACTATCCTGTGAAGGATTTGAGATGTGATGCAGTCTTTCTTGAGGTTGCCAACCATTAGAAAATGATTCAATTATTGGGCAGCGGCGTGGATGGAAGACTTAGTGATGGCTTCCAGAAGGTAGTCATCATTAGTCCAATGCAGATCGTTGGTGAGGTCAATGTACGGCTTGATGGCCTGTTTGGCGTGCTTGTGATTGGGTGAGGCGTGCGTACCAGATGAGATTTCTATAGCTGCAAGTGCGGCCTCAGTGATGCGTACCTTGTGTGTGGCTCCTTGGAAGGTGATGTAAAACTTGGATTTCTCTTCCTTCCACGTACTGAAGGCAAGAGTGATGAAATCCATATTGATGCGTCCCGAAAAGACTCTCTCATGAATACCCATTGCAGTAAGTAGAGGCTCCACAAGGGTCATCCACTGAGTGACCATGCTTGTGCTAGGAAGAATCATGATGTCCATTGCAAATGGGACATCACGATGGATAGTATAGCGCAGAGATTGGGAAGTATCAGTAGAAGACATGATAATCAGAAAGAAATTATAACTGCATGAGAGTGTATCAGAAGGCAATGCAGAAAATTTGGAAGGCTTTGGTTGCAAGAAAAATTCGCAAGAGCTTCGCTAGCATAAGTGAGGAATGAATCAAATTCAACCAACTTATAGGTGAATTTGGTGGGTCCATTACACTGAATAGTAGTTGGGTTGATCAGTTCTGAACAAAAATTTGCAGGCATGTACAGTACTATAAAAATAGGCTATAAAAATCTCGACGAAGGTTTCTAGGGATTTGATCTTATCAGGCAAACGTTTTCTAGAGCTGGCAAAGGATGAACCTTCGTCCAGGTACTGTCATAAATGTTTTTTTCCACAATCTGAACCTATGGGCAACCTAATTTTGACATTTTAAGATCATCTAGCAAGTCGACGAAGGTTCATAATGACATTATAATGCTCGACAAAGGTTTCCAAAATGGCATATCACTGAACATTCGCCTGTCTCAAAAATTAAATTTTCTCTTGTCAGAAACCTTCGCCCACCTCAATTTAGATAAATCAAGGGTGGATGTATAGTCTGAGAGCTCAACGAAGGTTTCTGATACTATACTGGCCAAATTGGCCCAAAACAATGGTTTTCTAAATCATTTTCCATAAAAATATTGTACTTCCGTTTCCTTGTGCTGATGACTTCCTGACTTTTGCTCATCAGTCTTTCCTTATTTTTTTTTTTCAGCTGTCTTTTTCCAGAAAAAAGTCAGCAAATTAAATACTGAAAACAAAAAATAAACAAATAAAATGAAAAAATATATTGAGATCAGGCTTGCTGAACTAGCGGAGTAGGCTGCTGAAACTTGCGTAATCGACTGCCATTTATCGGAGTATCAAATCGTTTTTTATCCAAGTGCTCAAGAATTACTGCGCCATAATTCAGGATTTCCTTCGCTTTATATGGGCCTTCCCTAGTAAACTTCAACTTACCCTTGATCAGCTTGGTTTTGTACATCAATGCAAGATCTCCTGCTTCCAAATCTTTCTTGTGGAATCATCGATCGTGCCATGCCTTGTGGCGGGCTTTCTCTGCTGCTAAGGCATGAACTGCCATCAATCGAGTTTCACATAATTTGTGCAACGCATCGTGACGACAACATAATCCAGTCCCCATTTTTCAAATGGTGCTTGCGATAAAACTGGATGTAAGGGTTCATAATTCTGTCGAGTAGGCCGTCGTGCTCGCTGGCAGACATCACATGTCTGAATAAAATTTTTTGTGTCCTTATGAAACGTAGGCCACCAACAACCGGATTGCAAAAGTTTGCGAATAGTAATATATGTAGAGAAGTGTCCTCCACCCATGCCATCATGTGAAAACATGATTAGATCTGGTACTTCATGCGGTAAAACACATCTTCGTAAAATATTATTTGATCCACGACGATACAATTGTCCTACAATTAATTGATAAGGTTGAGCCTTATGAATCAATTGTTTTTTTTGTACTTTTGTCAAAGAGTCATTCGGTTGTCCTAGCATTAGGTACTCAACAACATCTGCTGCCCACTCAGGTACTGTTTCAACATAGAACAATGCAGCATCTGGCAGTTCATCATCCACTTCAGTATTAACTGGTGCGGATTCAATTCGTGAAACGTGATCGGCTAGATAATGTTGCTTCCTCTTTTTGACCACTATTCAAAAGTCAAATTCAGTCAATAATAATAACCATCTTGCAATACGTCCAGTATTACACGTCTTATTTACCAAGTAAAGTAACAGTTGATGATCCGTATAAAATACAAAGTGCGTTTCCATGAGATAGTGATGAAATTTTTGAACAGAAAAAATCATGGCTAGCGCTTCACGTTCTGTTGTTGAATAATTCTTCTCTGAATCTGTAAGCTGTTTGCTTGCAAATCGTATAGGATAATCCTTCTTATAGTCACCTGGCTGCGTCAAAACTGATCCAATGGCGTATTTTGAGGCGTCCGTATGAACATGAAACTCTAATGTCCAATCTGGAGAACGCAGTATTGGTGCTGAAGATAATGTTTTTTTTAACTTTTCAAAGGCTTCTAACGCCTCTACTATCCAAATAGAAACAATAGTTAATTTGTATATAGGTCGCGCTAAATCCGCAAAGAAGATAATAAAAATTTGATAGTAGTTTGCATGACCCATAAACACATAAACTCCTCGAATTGTTGCTGGCGGTGGCAATTCCACAATAACTTTGATCTTAGAATAATCGGTGGCAATACCATGTCTTGATATCACATGTCCAAGCACCACTCCGTGAGAAACCCATATCTGGCATTTTTTTGGATTTAGAGAAATCTGATATTTGTGGCATCTTTCAAAGACTTTCTCCAATCGATCCAGGTGGTCTGTATCTGTACTATGAACTCCCAAGTCATCCAAGTAAATTTCAAAAAATTTCTAAAGGCAAATTGCATTACTCTTTGGAATGAACTTGGTACATTATAGAGTCCAAACGACATTACTTTGTAAGATAGGTGCCCCACTCTTTGTAAGCATAGGTATGGTATGTTCAATGACTGATGTCGGAATACCCTTCAAATCTTGATAAGTCCATGCAAAACAATCTTGATACTTAATAAGTAGCAACCGGAGTGCTTGATACTGTTCAGGAGTAAGTTGTGATCCCACTTGTACAATATTTTCTGGTACTCCTAGTTTTGCAAGATTCATTGGCTGCGTCCTAGCTGGGCCATCGTAAACCTCTTTAGATTTCGGCATGTGTTCTTCAGGTTCACGATGTGCTTTAGGTAACATGATAACCACATCATCCAATGTATAACGTTTAAAATGCTCTGGCATATCATGCTGGACTACATTTGCTTGTTCTTTTCGAAAGGACTTGTCTTGGATCTTCATTTAGTCTTCTTAGCAGGAATTGAGCGTGGAGGTGATGACTTTCGGGATGATAAATCTTTCTTCTCGGGTGAGGACTTCCTAGACGATGATGTCTTGCTAGAGATCTAACTTGAAGAATCATTCTTGACTTTTCCTTTGCCTTTATCCAATAGAGGTGGCACTTCCTTTGAATCAATCTTTTGAGGGGGATTTTCCCATTTCAGGACCGTATTATAATGTTGCTTTGCTTGTTTCTTCGTCATCGAACCTGTCATCTTGTCTCCCTTCAATATAACTGCTTTGGGCAATTTGATTGTTGGTTCATCAAGAATATTATGCACTCCAAATCTGGTCGGATCCATATGATGTAGAATCTGTTCATCCGTAAGTTTTGCATTGCCATCATAAGTTAAGGCATGGCTCATTGAGATCATCCTCAATTGGATTTGGTATAGGTTCCGTTGATATCCAGACTACATTCAGCACATTTAGTGAAAACGTGATTGGCGTATCCAAAGTTTGATCTAACAAGGAAATCTCGCTCATCTCTGATTGAATATCTTGTTGACACATATATCCTGCTGTACAATCAATTGTTGCAAGAGCTTTGTTCCAATTGACAGTATCCGTTTGAGAATCGTAGTGAACTCCCAATTTTTTCTCTAGTCGATCACAAGTGTGATCCGTTGTTGATGAATTGTCATCCACTTTTGAACCACTGGCTTGATAGTCCAAGTCGTAGGATCAATTTTAACTGCACGTTCACGATTTTCAAAAGTGATTTTGCCGGTACCCCAGTTATGAATTACTTGCGCAACTCGTAACCATGGACGTCCTAAGAGAACTCGGTAGACATTTGGTGCTTCTGGTAAGTCCATCACGACTAAAGTAATGACAAACTGTACTCCTGCAATCCTGACAGGTACATCTTCCACCATTCTTCGTGGACGAACCGTCGTTTGATCAGCTAGTTTAATAGCAAAAGTAGCAGGCTTAATCTTTGTAAGGCCCCATTTTGTACATAGCTTTGGAGAAATCAACTTAACTCCTGAACCGCCGTCTATCACAGCTGCTTCTTTAGAAAATTGTCTATGTTGTATTGGCAGAGTGATTTTTTTTTGTTCACTTTCCCAAGCTGCTCCAACATGTAGTACATCGTTAGATTCTTCAAATCCAGCACAAAAAAGTGGCTCCTGATGGTCTTCTGATTCTTCTTGAGCTAACTTTTGCGCTAAAACTTCTTTTGCTTTTGGCACCAACTTTAGGAGCTCTCCCAATGAAATATTAATCTTGCTAGACAAAATATTCATGAGTAATTTTGTATGCAGTGCTTCCGGTTCTGTCATCTTGAAGGGTTCTTTGTAATGATGTAATTGATCATTCATATCCGTACGTAAATTTCTTGGAGGCTGCAATGGTGAAGACCGAACTTCAGCTATTACTTTAGCAGCTTCAAGTTCCTCTTCTTCTTGCAGATGCTTAATCCATTGTCTCATATCCTGATATCTTCGTCTTTCTGCATTAAGATTTGGATAAACTTTCAATGCTGTTGGTGTATCGTTCAATGGTATAGAATCAACAGGTAATGAATCCACTACTGGTTTTTTTTGTTTTTGTGCTCTAGTGACTACCATCAAGGGTGCACTTGGTTTATTATGAACTACCAATCCTTGCTTGATTGTTATCAAATTTACAGGTGCTATAGTTGGTGGTGGCTTCGGTCTTGCTGGACAGTCTTTATAGCAATGCCCATATCCACAGTCACGACAGAATGGTACAAATTTTTCTTTATTTGGACATTCTGCAACTCTGTGATTTTCTCCACATGCAAAACATCCAAGTGGTGCTCTGGCCCAATTTCTCGAGGCTTGTTGTTGAGCGGCAGCATAAATGGCATACTGTTCTGAAGATCCACCTTCCTGATCATTACCATAGCTCCATTGCTCAGCACTTCCGTAAGGTTCTGGTTCCATCAAACTGGCAGGAGGAGCGGAGTGCTTTGGTGGGGCAGACAAAGTTAGATGCTCCAGGGTATCCAAGAGTAGATTGTCGTAGTCTTGCTGCTGGATTGCCTCCATACTGTGGATCTCGATATCCCATCTGGACATACCGTTGCTGAATCATCCGAGGGTTGAAGTTGAAAAAGGCAGTCTCATGGTCAGGTGAATTACACAGATGGCAAACATTGATTTCCATTCATTTTTTCAATTGAGGACACTCGTTCACTGTGTGATTTCATGTACAAATAGAACACCAGACATTTTCCCTGGTAGGAAAAGTCTTTGCAAATTTCTCAGGTTCCTTGTCACTTCTCCGTGGAAATTTTTCAATGCTTTGATCTTCTCATCAAATTGCAACTACAACTTTTCCATCTGTTTCTGTTGGGTCTTCCCAAGTTTCTCGAACTCATTGAGCATCATTTCTACAGTAGCATTGGCATTCGTTGATGCAATAGTGGTGGATGTCGTAGTAGTCTGCCCTGCTGTATAAGACAACATATTGACATTCGGCTCATCATCTGAATCTTCATCCTCCTCCCGAAGTGCATCGTCCATCGCATTTTGCAAAAGTGCGTACTCATTATGGCGTTTCAGTTCACGTCTGATCTGTTTAGGTAGACCTGTCAGAAACCACATAATCATGGCATTTTCATTAATCAGCTCAAGCTCACATTCATGTCTAAGACGTTTATCCTTTCGATGTAATCTTGAACCATTTCCCGCTTTCCCATTTTAATTTTACTTAAAAGTAGGAAAGGGTCTTCCATAAACTTCCGCGGTTTGAACCGTGTGATAAGGGCTTGTTTAACAACCTCCCAATCTGTACGCTCAGTTTCATCTTGGTTAAAGTACCAATCTTGTGCTGCACCTATTAAGACCATAGGAAACAGCTTAAGTTTATCTTGAGGATAAATCTCAATATAGACCTCACAGGATTCAGCATAGATCTGAAGAAATCGAACTGGATCTGTTAATCCATTATATTTGGGTAGATCCAATCGGGGTGCTCTTCTAACAATAATTGGATTGACCTCATGTGGAGCACCTCCAAGAGCAGCTCCAAGGGCAGCCATTTAGATAAAATTGATCATGTGATTGGATATAGATTTTTCCAAAAACTATCTTTGATTAGATTTGCTAGCTCTATTCCACTTTTCAAGAATCTGATTCTATATGATGAAAAACTACCCAAAATTCGATCAATCAATACTTCTCAAAAATGATAAATCTCTCAGAGTCCAATTCAGAATATATCAGATATGATCCAAATTTTGACAGAGACTTGATCTAGAAAATCAGAAACTAAAAATAGGACTGGCGAAGGTTCTCTAGGCGAAGGTTGGCTCGGCGAAGGTTCAACAGTGCTATTTTGGGATAAAAACTCTCTGAACACTTTTCTAGAAATTTCTTGGAAAATAACCTTCGCCGACTTCTCAGATGGAAGATCTGACACAGATAAAACTATGGACAACCGGCCGAAGGTTTCTGACACAAGAAAATACAGTTTTTGTGATCTAACGAGGGTAAAAATCAAGATTTTTTGTGATCTGATCAAGATAAATCTTCGCTGATCTCAAAAATAGTATTTTTATATAAATAGAATGTTTTGAAAACTCGACAAAGGTTCTGGCAAATGATCAAGAGTAATACTGATAATTTTGCAAAAAAGTGACTTTTTTGACAAAAATATGACAATATTACAACTGATCTTCTGAAAACCTTTCTATTTTTGGTATTATTCTTTGTCGACCTGGCAGTAGATAGATCTGAATCACATCTAAGCATAATGAATTGGGCGAAGGTTTTTTTTTTGTATTTTTTAGGATTTTGATAATTTTTGGTGTTTTTTGGTGGTTTTTCTGATGTTTCTGGAAATCTGCTGGGAATTAATCTTCGCCCTTCAAACTGAAGGTTTTGTAAATAAAATCAAAGGTGTCTGCAACTCGGCGAAGGTTTCCTGAAAGAGGGTAAAAATTTCTGGGCTCTGATGATGCTTTTTGTCTCTTTTTGACCAAATTTGACAAATTTGACCGATTTTTGTTATTTTCTTTGATATCTCAGATCCAAATGGATCTTAAGATTAGTGATCTGAATAGATTTCCCTATTTAATAATCAGATTAGATTTTAAACAAGCAAATCCACTCAAAATCTAGCAAAATCAATCCCAAACTAACCCTACAATGTAGTTTTAACACTATTCATGCCATGACAAGATGCCTAATGCAAGCTAACCATCAACCAAACATGCTGCAAACTGAAAAATTGGTGTAGCTCCTCGGCAACGGTGCCAAAATTGTAGTGGGTTTTTTTCCTTGCCTAACCTGAATCCAAGATCTAGTCAATCTAGCATCAAAGAGACGGAGTTAGTTGTCACGCGTAGGTTCGTTCCCATGAGAGCGATAGTATAGTTCAGATTTCAACATGAATGGAAGATCTAACACTAACATCCATTAACACTAAGCATTAACACTACATCCATTAACCCTAAATCAACAACAATGATAGAAACTTACTCTTTCTCTCTCTCTCTCTCTCTCTCTCTCTCTCTCTCTCTCTCTCTCTCTCTCTCTCTCTCTCTCTCTCTCTCTCTCTCTCTCTCTCTCTCTCTCTCTCTCTCTCTCTCTCTCTCTCTTTCTCTCTCACAAAAAGCATAAGAAATAGCAATCCCAATAATAATTAGATCCAACAATTAGCAAAATCCAAAGAAAGCATGAAAAATGGAGGAAAAGAGAGGAAGAGCAATGACATTCATCAATCCATTTCTAAAGAGAACCAATCTGCTTTATTGAAATGAGAAAATGAACATGAGGAGCAACTCGAGTTGGTCTCTTTTTATAGTAGAGAGGAGGACCCTGGCCTCTGAATCCTATTGGTCCATTCTTGCCTCTCTTTTTATTCAAATTTAAAAAAGTGTGAGAACCATCAAAATTGGAGGGAAACCCAACTTTATTCACTAAGGGTTGGACTTACACACACAGGGTGCCAAATCCCTCTCACTTATTAACTAGGGTTAGGGTTGCCTTGGGATCCGCAAACCCTCCAACACCCAAGGACCCCACAACAAAATGAAGTGGCCGAGAGGAAGAAAAGGATTTTATGTGGAAGTGCCAAATCCATGAAGTTAAGTGCTAACCTTAATAAGCCATTTTGGGATCAAGCTTTGTTGTGTGCCAATTTCTTATGCAATAGGTGGCCGAGTGCTATTTTGGATGGAAGGACACCTTTTGAGATGCTATTCAAGAGGAGGCCGAGTGTCAACTTTCTTAGAACTTTTGGATGCCCATGCTATATCAACATAACTCTTGATGATTGGACAAAGGAGGATCCATCTTCAAGGAAAAGTATATTTGTTGGATATAGTGAGGTGAGTAAAGCCTACAAGGTTTACACTCCTTTTACTAATAAGGTGATTATTGGTAGAGATGTCATTTTTTATGAGAGAAACATTCCAAAAGTATCTTCAAGTACTATTGATAGTGATGTGGATGGATCTAACATTCTTGATGTTGATGTAAAGGATCCTACTTTAGATGGTGATGATGATGGACCTTCATCAAGTCCAAAGCCAAGGAGAACATCAAGAGAAAGACAAATGCCGTCAAGGCTCACTTATGATGAAAAGGGTAAACAAGTAGTTGCTAGAAATTACTTTGCTTTCCTAACCTCTTTTGATGAACCTACATGTGTAGATGAAGCAAGGAACAAAGAGGAGCGGATCCAAGCAATGGATCTTGAGTATGAAGCTCTTATAAAGAATGGAACTTGGAGATTGCTAGAGTTACCTAAGGACAACAAAGCTATTGAATGCAAATGGATCTTCAAGGTGAAAATGAACCAAGATGGATATATCAACAAGTACAAGGCAAGGTTGGTGGCAAAAGGATATGCTCAAGAATATGGCATTGACTATGATGAAACCTTTGCACCCGTGGCAAAGATGGTGAGTATTCGGGTCATTATATCTCTTGCTACTCTTTATGGATGGGATCTATGGAAATTGGACATTACAAATGCATTTTTGAATGGTGATCATGAGGAGGAAGTGTGTACATGGAGCAGCCCGAGAGCTACATTTCATCTACAAAGCCAAATCATGTGTGTCTACTACAAAAGAGTTTGTATGGCCTTAAGCAAGCACCAAGGAGCTGGTGTGCTAAGCTTAACACTTTTTTACTCTCTCAAGATTTTATTATGAGTGAGTATGATCATTCACTTTATTATAGGTTTTTTGGAAATGATGTTACCATCTTGCTAATCTATGTGGATGATATCATCTTGAGTGGTGGAGACAACCAAGAAGTGGAGGATATCAAGAGTGCTCTCAAGAGTGAGTTTGAGGTGCATGATCTTGGTCATTTGCATTATATTTTAGGAATAGAAGTGATTAGATCTTCTCATTATACTTCATTTGTAAAGAGAAGTATGCTAATTCTATTCTAGAAAGATTTCATATGGTAGATGCAAAATCTTGTGATACACCTATGAAGTCAAATGTAAAGCTACCTATAAGAGGTAATGAAAGATCCTTTGAGGACATTACTCTCTATAGGAAGATAGTTGGTTAAATCATCTATCTAACTATCAAAAGACTAGATTGTATTGAGATATTGAGCCAATTCATGCAAGATCCTAGTGAAGAGCATTCGAAGCTAGGGAAACGAGTTTGTTGCTAGCCAAGGATCAAGATCAAGCCGTAGATGTGTTGAATTGACAAGCATGACACATATCACTATACTACAAGTCGATCGAAATTCAAGAAGAGTAGTAGAGGTTTTGTCGACTGTAAGTTGATAGGAATCTGCTAACATATCGCACTCAAGCGCGCCCTTTGCCATTCACCATCATACAAACGTCCAATTGTGCTCGACTCTGATATCATCTGATATCACTCTCGACCGCAATGCCTCCTTTAGTTTTTTCTGGTCTAACCTTCTGCGTTTGAAATTGATATCATCCTCCTGATATCCTTTTCAAGCACACTTTTTGTGTATGTTTTTTTGTTGTTGTTGCCTACTACCCTCGAAAGCTTCATGTGAATAATGATGGCTCGTGTCAAGTCCATAGCTCACCAGCGTAGCATTGTCCAATCCTCCTCTACCCGTATTCTCTCTGGTACTGGCCATCATCATGGGCAAAAGTAAGTATGACTGAGTGAGATTAGGAAAATAAATAGATCAACTGAACTTTTGATTCTTGAAGCTCCTTTGAGCCGATCTGTTAGAAATGTCACACTATCCCTAGGGGTTGCATGTGAGATTCATTGCTACTGCCATGCAGGCCCTACAAGGTGCTACAGAGGATTACCTGGCCCAATTTTTTGAGGATTCTTGTGTCTTAGCCATGCATGGTAAGCGTGTTACTGTCATGTCTAAGGATTTTGTAATCCTCAGACAACTTCGGGCACATTATTCAAATTTTCACGTTGATAATGCCAGCACCTCAAGGGACCTACAAATCACATATGGTGATTGGCTGCATTCCAAGTATACATTGAATACATTGAATACATTGTCTTTTTTTATTAACATGTCATGCATTACTTGTGAAGTTTTGTGATGCCATGAAATTGTAAAAAATTGAATATCAACATAAATATGGCATGATATACTCAAAAATGAAGATATGAGCCAGATAAATATAAATCATGAAGAGGCCTAAGTCATTTTTTGAGAATACATCTCCTAAGTACTTGCCTTGTAATCAAGGACAAGACCTTTAAAAGGAAAGACATTGTCTTGGATAGCCTTTACCAGGTCATCCACGCGAAACGACTAGATATGAAAAGACGTTAAACTAGAGTAATTTTAACTCTTAGTTAAATATACCTCTTATGGTATAATTGAACGTATTTTCAATCTAATTGTTAACTAGACCCTTTCGCAGGAGCGACGCACCTGTTGTTTTAGAGGTGTGTTTGTTCGTCCCGTAGAACATATATTGATCTCACACTTCAGTCTCGAGCATCGAGAGGGAAGAGTTTATGCAGAGTGCTGAGAGTTATTCTCTCTTATCTCTGTTCTCCACACTATTGAGTGTGAGTGATCCTGAGTCTACTAGCAATCTCTAATGCATTACATGAATTACTCTCTAATCAGACAGACTCTCTAGCGCATTACAGTCGTTTGCTATGTATCCGTAAAACATGCTCTAAAGAACTATCTTAAAATCATCTTATTCGTCTGTCGCAAATACTTTCTTTTCAGCACTTGAATAACGACTACATTTGGTACAGTCTAGCACGATCATTGAATAAAGTTGTATGTATACATATGAGATGACAGTCCCTGTCTGAAGAATTGAGTCTTTGATCAGTGTTCTTGATTGTAATTGACATAAGTTTCTAACATGCTCTAAAACCATTTGTGTCCTTTAACCATTAATCTGGACTTAAGTTGTTGAGGACTTCTATCTAGAAACGAACAGTTCGTGAACGCGATTAATTAATTGTTTGCACAACCATGAATACATCGAACATTTCTCGACTCTCTGTTGACACCTTAATCAGCCGGAGTGTAGTACTACTGTACTACTCTGATAACATCTCACCTGTAGAACACATTTCATTCGATTTGATAGAGGCCAGATTGTTGTTATGAAATTTTTAACATTATATTTTTCAAACACAAGTAATACTGGTTACTTTCTAATGTCTGTCAACAACTAGAATAACACTCAAAACCACTTGTCATAATTGTACCAAATACATAACTTTCTAACGCTGTCCTTTGTGGGAACGACATTATTTACTACAAAATCTATATTAACCTTGTTGATATAGTACGACAAGTTTTTAGCAAGTGTGAACTTCACCACACACCTTACAGGATCTTTATGAGATGTTGTGATTGCACAAGAATGATCAATGGATAGATTCCTTAAAAAATCCAAGGCAAGAGCACAATGGCATACAAAAGACGATAAAAACTAACTTCTTACTATGAGAGATAGCTATAAGAAAATATTCTAAATGCTCATTATGGAAACAACAGCCTGTCCTCGGGTAGAGAGAGAAAATCAATACATAAAACTCAGGTAGAGAGAGAATGAGCCCAAAACACCAAAATCTCACTATTCACAATATGGCAAGACAAGCCAATTTTCCTACATCAATGAGGCTCGAGTTCCTACTATGGAGTTGCATAAAAAGTCCACTTTATTTAGTTTACTCAACTATCATAGATCCACATGTAAAATTGCATGCATGGATATTGCATGTACTGCATGTCAACTCTCAAAATTACCTAAACATGTGTAGATCACGAAAACTACTTTGCATGTTACTTGCATGCACTCTGAATACTTTGCATGTAATCTAAACTTTTGCATGACATCAAGATTGAACCTACGTAACTCAAACTTGACCTATTCTAGAAGGTTATGTGCTCTATTCACATACCTTTATGTACAATAGAACATACAATGGAAATAAGATAGGCATGGCCCCCAAACTCGAGATAGGAAGATATAATTTTACTAATCTTCACACTCCTCCTTAAAATATATGTTCCTATCCAACATAGACTTTGAAATTAGGCCAAGGTTAGACCTCATCTTGATAATAACATTCTTGAGCAATGGCTTGGTGAGAAGATCTGCAACACAGTTTGAAGATCCAACATGCTCCAATGAGATCTCTCTCCCAATAACTTTTTCTCTTACAAAATGATGAGCTACCTCAATGTGTTTGCTCCTTGCATGGAACACAGGATTGTTTGCAAGAGCTTGAGCCGAGATGTTATCATTCTTGATAATTGAAAGATCTTCATCTCCATAATACTTTAGCTCCAAGAGTAGTCTTTTGATCCATAAAACTTCCTTTGTTGTGGTTGTAAGAGATTTGTACTCAACTTCACAGGATGATAAAGATATAGTTGCTTGTTTTTTTTATAGCCAAGAAACCAGATTCCCTCCAAGAAAAATCGTGTAAGCACTTGTAGATTTCCTATCCAACCTGTCTCCTACAAAATATGAGTCTGAAAAAGCAACCAAAGTTAGATCTTCTCCTTTGTAGATCAATTCAAAATCTAAGATAGAAGATACATATCTCAAGATTCTTTTGGCCAACTTCCAATGATATATCTTTGGATCTTGCATGTGTTGGCTTAGCGACACTAAATCTTAGATCAGGCCTTGTCACTGTTTATCATATAAGTGAGCCAATAAGACTCCTATAAAGAGTGATGTCCTCGAAAGATCTTTCATCATCTTTTATAGAAACTTTTACAATGTCCTCCATTGGTGTATTTATGCCTTTACAATTTTCCATTTGAAATTTCTTAAGCATGGAAAGTGCATATCTACTTTGACTTTTGAAAGCATAATCTTTCCACAAGTCAATTTCTAGGCCTAAAATGTAGTGAAGATGTTGGGGGTATTCCCAACAAAGTGTAAATAAATAAAATCATCCAATAAAATGTGCTGCGAGGGCATGACATCTTGCGAGTATAAGCCCATGGCCCAATGAGCACACAAATAAAGTTGTAAATAAAATAAAAATGACTTGGGCCTTGGAATTAAAATAAAACTAGAGGCCCAATGTCATTTTTAAACTTAGAGATTACTTTTTAGAGTTGGGTCCAAATTAGGACTCACATGAATCTTGTGATTTCTAATGTACTTTTTGTGGACCCTTGGATCAAGTTGGGTCCAAGATGAATGGATAGGATCATTGTGAATATTAGCCAATAGGATTGAGGGGCAAGGGCCTTCCCCATTTTATAAAAAGGCACCATTTGTATACTATTTTCATGCTTAATGAGAAGGAGGAAACTCTACCAATTTTGAAAGAGAAGCATCCTCATTTGCAATTCAATGCTTGCTATTGCTCTTGTTGTTTTCAATTGCTTTCAAGTTCATGTTTTTTGGTTTCAATAGTCTATGTTTCTCCTTTAGCAAGTATAATGTGCATTTGAGCTAACCTCCACCTTCACTCTCTCTCTCTCTCTCTCTCTCTCTCTCTCTCTCTCTCTCTCTCTCTCTCTCTCTCTCTCTCTCTCTCTCTCTCTCTCTCTCTCTCTCTCTCTCTCTCTCTCTTCTCTTCTCAATCTCTTCTTTTCTATATCCCTTCCCTTCACTCAAATCATGATGAATGTTAGTGTAGAGGAGTAGAGTTCAAGGAGAATAGTGTTAGTGGTGAGTAGAATTAAGGGAGAAAGTAGGAAGCTAACTAAAAGTAGCATCTATGCATAGTTAGGTACTTATCTAGTGATCTAACCCTTGTTGACAGACGGGAGGGCTATACTACGTGAGATCTTCGACCCTACAGTGGCGCCATTGTTGGGGATAGATTTCCACTAACTAGTTTAGCTGCATTTTAGCTATTTTCTTGCTTTTTAGAGTAGTTTAGGTAGATTTTTGGGAGTTTAGAGTTAGTTTTCTGTATTTTTTTTGTGTTTGGACTGTTCACAGCTAGCGGAGGAGGTGTGAGAGGGTAGAGGAGGTCCTGAATAGTCTCTAAGGGCTTGAAACCCAAAAAACACACCAATCCGTATTTTGTAGAGAAAAAAGATCTTAAAATCTCATCAGATTTTTATATCTCCAGAATCAATGAGAATTAACCCTTGCATGACTGGCAGTCCCAGGCCTGCATAGAAGCCTGCGAGAGTTAGTTCCAAGTAGATTGTAAAAATAAGTAAAAACTCATAAAAAATTCAAAAAACCCTTGAAAAAATCCAAAAAAATTCAAATCTTCATAAGAACTCTCGCAGAGCTCTCTGAAGTTCCATCTTAGTGAGACCAGGACACAAATAATCTTGCAAGAGTTATTTTGATATCTAAGTGCATGTGCAAGAGTTCCCAGTGAAAAAAAAGATGGGAAAGTACCAGTAAACCCTCGTAGACAACAAAATTTTTAGTTCTAGTGGTCAAGAACTCTTGTAGAGGATTCTGAAGTTCCATCTCAGTGAGACCAGGACACAGAAGAGCTTGCGAGAGTTAGTCTGATTCCAGTGAGTAAAAAATTGGATTTAAGTGCTAAAAAATCACTAAAAAGTAAAGATCTAGCAAATCCTTCCAGTAAGAACTCTCACAGGCCCTCTAAATCGATTTAGAATGTCAATTTACATCAGTGATAAAGCTTGTGAGAGTTAGTGTGAAGATTTGGTGAAGATCCAGTCAAAAAAATGGTTTTGAACCCTCACAGACAATGAAATTTTCACTTCTTGCGAGAGTTAACTCTCGCAGAGAATTCTATAGTGAGATTTGACCCAGATCCAGCTACTGTGAACCTTGCGAAAGTTACTTCCTAGAGATCTGAAAGATATCAAGTTTTTTACTTGAAAAAATAGCTAAAGAACCCTCACATAGCCAACCCTCACACAAAATAACCCTCGCAGACCAGATCAGTGGAAAGATTCGCATCAAATCCAGCTAATGTCAAAATCTCAGGTTAATCAGTGCAAGGAGTAAAAAGTTATCAAGAAAAAACCACTGTAAAAGGCCTAAAATTCACTTTCGACCGATCAGATCGATCAGATCCTTGAAGATCCAGACTGCATCCTATTGTATAAGCAAGATCCAATCACTTTGGAATCCACCATCGGATGCATCGAGACGATCAATAGCACGAAGGATAGGAAATCAGGCACCACACCTTCCCAGATTAGCAACTGTGCAACAAGAGCCAGAACCGGAACCAGCACCAATGGATCCAATGGGCCAACCCGTACCTGTCACTCCCTTGCAAACAGTCCGAAGAGCACCATGGATGGAAATACCAAAATACGATGGATCATCAGATCCCATCCGATTCCTCCAGATCTACGAGCAAGCTTGTGAAATCTACGACGAATGAACACCTATGGAGAAGCTGATGCTATTCGCTATGTCCTTAGTGGCAATGGCTCAGGATTGGTTTTTCAACTTGTCAGAGGAATAAAAATCCACCTGGGAAGCGGTTAAAGAGGCTCTCATCATGCGCTTTAAACCAAGAAAGTTTCTAGAAGACCCGTTTCTCCTGTTGAGCAAAGTCAAGATGGGAAAACGAGAAAGAGTCCGAGACCATATTGAATAGGTCAAACATCTACGATCCGAGGGTAGAACAGTCCTAACTCCCGATCATGCGGTGATCATGTGATTCCTAGCCGGATTACCACGAAGCATCAGAAGAGAACTGAAACAATGGAAGAAGTACGCTACTCTGCAAGAAGCTATGGAAGATGCCATCAGGGAAGAGGATGAGAAATCTGACGACGAATATCCTTCCACCCACACTCCTACTCCGTCGATCGCATCATCATCATCAAACGCATCCGTTCTATCCACAGAATTGTTGTTGGAGCAAATGACAAAATTACACAAACAACAGATGGTGCAACTTATGGCGTAGTTTGACCAAAAACTGAAAGCCTTACATGGAACTGTAGCAGTAACTCCACATCAACCGGAACCAAACCAACTGCAGTATCCTCGACGGAAGAATGTATGGTGTTCAGTATGCATGCATAACCATACAACGAACGAGTGTCTAGGTCTAAAGTAATATCTGAGACTGACACATAGATTCTGCCATCTGTGCAATGCAACATCACACGATACGATATTTTTTCCGTTTAACCCCCGGATTATTCAATAGAAGAGAAGTCCTTATCAGACTTCCTATCCTTATCATCAAGGAGCACCCAACGCGGCAGCAACGTACGGCGCACCAAATCAACCACAGCGTATGGCCTTACCTGCTCCACTAGGGCCAGCCAATCAACAAGTGGCCCATGTAAATATGACAACTGTAGAACCAGAGATGCAAATGCACCTCAACCTGAGCAGCAACAATGGTACGGACCAGATGAACCATTTATGGATCTTGTCATAAATGAATATGTTTCGGCCTATGCAACTCAAACTCAGCGCCAAGGCGGAAGAAATTACGACTGCTACAGATGCGGCGAAGGACATAGAATAGCAGAATGTCTCTACAAGGGACAATATACAACCTCCTATCGAGAATGCGGTTACGGACACTGTTACAAGAAATTTCCATTTAAACCTGGAACCAGTGCACCTCTTAACCTCGTTTTCATACATCAACCAGCAGTTCCAGTAGGGATGGAAGGTCGACAATTCCACGCTCCTGTGTTAGTTATTACGCGAGCACAGAAGAGGAAGGAAGTGGCTCCCTCACCACCACCATCAGTCATTGATGACCAACCCTCAACTTCAGCGCCATATCCAAATGTGAGGGAAGAGAGAAGACAGTACCAGAAAATAAGACACTGGATACAAAAAGCACAAGTGGAGGAAAAAGAGCAAGAAAGAGACAATCCCACAGAATCTCCAGTCGGGATCGAACGAGAACTGCAAGCGGACTCACCACTGCGCACTGATCAAAATGATCGGTTGCACCAACATGAACCACCTTTTCACATGGTGGAGCCCGAGGAACCATGCACTGAAAGGCTCACACTTTTACTGTCAAGCCATTACCACTCGGAGAACTACTGCGGATTGCACCACAAGTGAAAAGCCTTCTAGCTGAATGGGCCAAAGTGGATGAGGAGCCAGTAGCGCCTGAGCCCATATATTGTGTGGGCTATGATGAAGCAAATAACGTCCTCCACATTGTCAAAATATTGAAAAAATCTATTTAATGTTGTGAGTAGGGGTCCTAAAAATGCCAAAGATGAATTAAGCTCTTTTGGCTTAGCAAAACCCCATCTTAGAATAAAATATTCAAGGTAGGTAGAAGTAGAAACTCGAGCTACTATAGGAATTGCCATTTGTACTTTACATGCCACATTTAATGCATGAAAAGACTAGGTGGCACAATTAGACATAGTGAGGTGGCTTGAATAAGTCTAGATAGCTTGAGAGGTGGATTCACAACTCCAATTCAACTCAAAGAAGGAAAGGAGTCCATGGAACTATATATATGTGATGTACTCTCATTGAGAAACTGATGAGATTTGTGTGTAATGCAAATTTGGAGACAAGCTCTTTGTGCTCTCTCTCTCTACATGAGTTTTGTAATTTCTATTTTCTCTCTCTAGCCGAGTTGAGGCATTTATGATGCTTAGTCTTATGTTTTGTTGACAGATCTTGCTTGTAACACAATAATATTTCTTGTATGATCAGCTTTTCTATTGTCAACCAATGCTAGTTTGATCTTTATGGTATTTTCGGGCTTAGAAGATCAAAAGCACATGTGTAGGGCATCCCACACGTGTGAATTCAGCATGGTATTAGAGCCTACCTAAGATTTACAAGCAAATCTAATAAAAAAGTTTGCAGATTTGATTAGATTTCAAGCTAGGAATTGTCTAGATTCTACTTTCTAGCTAGTTTGTAGTTTTCTGGTGATTCAGAGCTTCAAACCACTTTGAATAGTCCAGATCAGGTACTGTACGGAATTTTAGGTGCTGGCACGTGTGAAATCCGCCCATTTTCAGTTTGGTGGTTCTCTCACACCTCAAATCCAAATTTCATGCAAATTAGCCCACTAGAAAGCTAGAAATGGTAGAATCTGTTGCAATTTGAATCATGACAGTTGGATAAGCCAATCAAAAGTTATAAGCTTTTGAAGAGTCGTAGGTAGGGTGCCTAGACCTGTGGCAAATCTTGAGTACATGTCATTTATTGCTTGAATGATCACAAAAATCATCCAGAAGTTGACCAATCTCATCTATATGTGATTTAGGCAAAATTCAGAGGATCTAGGCAAATTGTTTTATACAAATAGATTGTATTTGAGTCAATTTGACATTTTTTGAGTATTTCACACGTGTGAAATTCAAAGAAACATAACTTTTGCCATACTTCATCTTTTTTTATGAATTCAAATCTTGTTTTAGAGAGATTGTCAAACTAATGAGACCTATCTCACAGTTTTTTGCTTAGTCTTATACAGGATTTGGTTTTTTGCCCTTGATTGGTTCCTATAATGAGAAGATAAGCAATTTTTTCATCCATCTTTTTTTATTTCCATCATTCTTTATGACTTCAATGGGTGTCTTTCTATTAGAAGCAAGTGAAAGATTGACAACCTCCAATTAGTCAATCTGGAAGGTTAGGATGGAATCTGTCTTAATACTACAAGATGTGATGGATATTGTACTTGGAATTGAAAAAGAACCACAAATTCCTCAAGAAATTCCAAAGTACAAAAAGAGAGCTAGGATGGCTCTGCATTATATTAAGATGAATGTCTCAAATGACATCTTAAGAGAAATTGGTGCTTGTACTAATGCCAAAGATGCTTGGGATACTCTCAAGTCCATCTATGAGGCAAAGAATACTTCTAGACTTCTAACCCTAGAAAACCAAATTTTTCAAAGTGTACAGAGAAGTGATGAATGTGCTTCAGCTTATGTAATGAGAGTTAAAGACCTCCATAGAGAATTGTCATGCATAGGAGACTCCATCAACCAAAATGAACTTGTTCAAGTCATACTTAATGGCTTAAAGAAGGAATATGACAACCTTGTTCAGAGTTATGCCATTAAGGAGGAGCTACCAAGTTTGGAAGCACTCCAAAGTGTGCTCATTTATGAAGAATCAAGAAAAGAGTATAACTTGAAAATGGAAAGATTGTCTCTCAACATTGATGGTAAAGCCCTCTTTACCAAAGACAAGCACAAGTCAAGAAGTAAGAATCAACACCAACCCTCTTCAAGCAAGAACAATCTTGTTTCCAAGGAGAAAGGAGAAGAAGATGAGTCATCTCAAGCTTTCACATCCAAGAAGAAGAAGAAAAACATCAAGTGTTTTTTTTGTGGCAAGAAGGGACATTATGCCACCAATTGCTTCAAGAAGAAGAGTCAATTCAAGCAAGCCAACATCTCTAGTGAAGAGAAGGAAGATGCTCATGCAAGTGATGGAGAGGGATCTCTTATGGTCTCGAGTTTTTCTTCATCACCTTTCAAGAAGGATGGTTCGTGGTACATCGACAGTGGAGCTTCCTCACATATGTGTAGCTGCAAGCATTCTTTTTCATCCATGACACCTTATGAAGGAGCCAAGAAGTCCATCTATACAACAAATGATCATGAGTGTGCTATTGAAGGCATAGGGACCATTCCCTTAAAGCTTTCGTCATCAAAAGTTATTTCTCTGTCTAAAGTACTTTTTGTTCCTAAGTTAACAAAAAATCTTATTAGTGTTGGGCAATTGTTTGATAGTGAATTTCAATGTTGATACATGTACAATCAGGAAGCATGATGAGATCCTTGCATTTGGGTCTAGATATGGTGGAATTTACAAGCTTGATCCCAAAGAGTTTGCTAACTCTTGTGATAGTGCATTTGCCTCTCATATGTCTTTGGAGGAACTATGGCATAGAAGGTTGGGACATCCTAACTATAATTCTATGGTGTCCATGGTCAAGAAAGCCAAAGCTATTGTCTTTCCTAATCTTATCTCCAAGAATTTCAAGCCATGTGAGGCTTGTGCCATATCTAAGTCTCATAAGAAGCCTTTTTCAAAGTCATCTATCAAGACTACACATCCATTGGAGCTCAAACACTCGGATGTGCACTTCTCATCTTCAAAGAGCAAGGGTGGTGCTACTTGCTTTGTAGCTTTCATTGATGATTTTACTAGATTTACTTGGGTATATCTTCTAACTTCAAAGTCTATGGTGTTTGACTATTTCCTAAAGTTTAAAGCTAAGCAATTTTCATACAAAATCAAGATTCTTAGAAGTGATGGAGGTGGTGAGTACACTTCCAATAAATTTCATGATTATTGTGAGCTTGAAGGCATTAAAAGGGAGTTCTCCTGTGCATATACACCATCTCAAAATGGGGTGGCTGAAAGAAAGAACAGAACATTGTGTGAATGTGCCAAGACCATTAGAATTGAGGCATCCTTGCCAAAAGACTTTTGGGGTGAGGCCATCAATTGTTCAAACTATCTTTGCAATCGACTCCCTCATGTAGCGCTTGTCGGAAAGTCACCATATGAAGCACTTTATTTGAAGAAAACTAAGGTTGATCACCTTAGAGTATTTGGATGCATATGCTTTGTCCATATTCCCTTGGAAACGAGAAAGAAGGATGATCCTTGTGCAAGCAAAGGAGTAATGGTTGGATATTCATCCAACAAGAAAGCCTATTGAATCTACATGCTCTCTACTTCTAAAGTAATTGATAGTAGAGATGTAGTTTTTTATGAAGAAGAAAAGTCCAATCTTGGAGGGGCCAAGATCTAGCAACCTCAAAATCTATCACCTTTTGTTATTGAAGACAATCAACATATGGAGGAGTCGAGATTTGAAGATGGAAGTCCTCGGATTTTCACTCCTAGAAGATCCATGAGGGAGAGATCCGAGCCCAACAGGCTCACTTATGATGACAAAGGAAAACAAGTGGATCTTGATTCCACTTATGCTTATTTTGTTTCTCACAAGGAGTCCAAAGATGTCCAAGAAGCCCTCAATACCAAGGAGTCGTATGAGGTCATGAAGATTGAATATGATGTCTTGATCACCAACCACACATGGGAGCTAGTGGATCCACCACCTAACATGCATATTATTGGATGCAAGTGGGTGTTCAAGATCAAGTACACACATGATGGCTCCATCAACAAGTACAAGGCAAGATTATGTGCTAAAGGCTTTGCACAAATATATGGCCTTGACTATGAAGAAACCTTTGCTCCTGTAGCAAATGGTGATAATAAGAATCATAATCTCTCTTGCCTTATTTTTTAAGTGGAAACTATTTCAACTTGATGTCTCCAACGCTTTTTGAATGGCTATCTTGAGGAGGAGATATACATGGAACTGCCTCAAGGATTTATCAAGGATAAATCTAAGGTGTGTTTGCTATTTAGAAGTCTTTATGGCTTAAAGCACCTCACCTCATGGTATTCAAGACTCAACAACTTTCTAATTTCATTAGGATTTGTGCTTATTGAGTATGATCCTTCTATGTACTTAAAGTTCTTTTAATCTATGTAGATGACATTATTCTTAGTGGAAGTTGTTTGATGCTAGTTCAAGAAACTAAAGATGCATTAGGAAGAGAATTTAAAATGCAAGATCTAGGAGAGATCCATTACATTTTAGGCCTTGAGATTGATTTTCATGAAGAGTATGCTTTTATTTGTCAATCTAGATATGTCTTTTCTATGTTGAGAAAGTTCAATATGCAAAATTGTAAAGGCATAGATACTCTCATGGAGCAACATGTAAAAGATCCTATTAAAGGTGATGAAAGATCCTTCGAGGACATCACACTTTATAGGAGTCTTATAGGCTCTTTAATTTGGCTTACTATCCCTAGACCCGATTTGAGCTATTGTGTGCACAAATTGAGTCAATTTATGCAAGATCCTAATATCCAACATTGGAAGATGGCCAAGAGAGTTCTAAGATATGTATCTTCTACTCAAGATTATGGTTTATTGTACAAGAATGAAGATCTAACCATTGTTGGCTATTCGAATTCTGATTTTGCAAGTGATAAAATGGATCGAAAGTCCATTAATGCATATACTATCTTTCTTTGAGGCAATCTTGTGTCTTGGCTTTCAAAGAAGCAATACCATATCTCTATCTTCTTGTGAGGCCGAGTACAAAGCACTCACCACAACAACTAAAGAGGTGCTTTGGATCAAGAGGTTAATCATGGAGCTAAAGTGCATCAAAGAGGATGATCTTCCCTTGATCAAATGTGACAACATATCGGCACAAGCTCTTGCAAACAATCCTATTTTTCATACAAGAAGCAAGCATATAGAAGTGGCACACCATTTTGTAAGGAAAAAGCTCATTGGAGGTGAAATAAACTTGGAACACGTCGACACATCTTCATGTGTTGTTGATCTTCTCACAAAGCCACTTTGCAAAAGTGCCTTCTCAAAGCATAGGTCTAATCTTGGTCTTATCTCAAGATCGATGCTCGATCCACATTAAATACATTTTTAGGAGGAGTGTCAAAATATTGGAAAAGTCTATCTAATGTTGTGAGTAGGGGTCCTAAAAATGACAAAGATGAATTAAGCTCTTTTGGCTTAGTAAAAACCCATCTTAGAATAAAATATTCAAGGTACGTAGAAGTAGAAACTCGAGCTACTATAGGAATTGTCATTTGTACTTTACATGCCACATTTAATGCATGAAAAGACTAGATGGCACAATTAGACATAGCGAGGTGGCTTGAATAAGTCTAGATAGCTTGAGAGGTGGATTCACAACTCCAATTCAACTCAAAGAAGGAAAGGAGTCCATGGATCTATATATATGTGATGTACTCTCATTGAGAAAATGATGAAATTTGTGTGTAATGCAAATTTGGAGACAAGCTCTTTGTGCCCTCTCTCTCTACACGAGTTTTGTACTTTCTATTTTCTCTCTCTAGCCGAGTTGAGGCATTTATGATTTGTCTTATATTTTGTTGACAAATCTTGCTTGTAACACAATAATATTTCTTGTATGATCAGCTTTCCTATTGTCAACCAATGCTAGTCTGATCTTTATGGTATTATTGGGCTTAGGAGATCAAAAGTACATGTGTAGGGCGTCCCACACATGTGAATTCAGCACACATTGGAGTAGCATGGGAAAGTGAGGAACACAACATCACTTTGCCAATCAAACACAAGAGATACGAGGACGAGGTGGCAGTGGTAGATGGAGGATCGGGTGTCAATCTGATCTGCACTACTTTATATAAAAAATGGGCTTTACAAGGATTGAAGCCAACAAGATTCGCCATCAAGCTAGCAAATCAATCCTGTGTGAAACCAAAAGGTGTAGTTGCTGATATTCCCATAAAGATAGCAGGCATGCAGTATGTGATTACTTTTGTGGTCATGGATATACCTGAATCTCCATTTGCATACCGTGTTTTATTGGGAAGACCATGGTTGAGGACTGCGGAAGTAGTACACAACTGAGGTATAGGGAAACTCACCTTTGAGAACAGAGAACAAGCTATAAAGGTTGATCCAACCACATGGGCGGTGAGACCTATTGCACCCAAGGTTGATGACGGATCATCCGCGACAGATCATACGATTGATCGCCCAAGGCCAGCCAAGGGAGGTCACTATCATTCAGAGATAGATGTCCTGAGATGGACAGATGCATTAGCAACTATTGACTGCCAAGCATGTCAATATGAATCAAATTCAGAACCTAGTACATCTTCACCCAAATGTTACACTATGGACACACCAATCACATTTGGGGTGAATATGATAAATGTAGCATGGCTGTCAGCGGAGCCTATTGAGAACCCAATGGACGATGATCTAGTCCCTAGGCAACATGCTCTAACTTATAATAAGGAGATTGAACTGACTGATGAACAGGTCCTACACCACATGGACTCAGATCATTACGGAACCAAGAAGGTACCAGCTCAACCACCACAAAAGTCTACTATGGCGAAAGTCTCAAGGACCGATCCACCCAAGGCACCTGCGAATAAGAAGAATCAATTAAAGCAACGCTACAACCAGGTGATCCGATGAAGTGACCTACCCGAAGAGGCGATAGCTACAGTGGACGTTGATATTCGCAACCATGAGGCAAATGTCACGACAATCTCGAAGAAAGTCAACAAGGATGAACCCACCAAAATGAAAAAAAGGAAAAAAAAGAAGGTGTTGGATTTCTTAAAGTCAATCCAGTTGGACTTAGATACAACGTCATCTTCTACACAGGTGACAGAAAATAAAAAAATGACCAGTCGGGCCAAGATCAATATGCTGAAAGAGGAATCTCGACGAGCTCCAGTTCACGAGATGCTTGATACTTTCAAGAATTATACTTTGGACGACGTGGAAATCATGATGCCGCAAGCCCAGTGAGAACCTGATCAAAGTCAGATACCAGCGGAACAAGTCTTTGAGGGACCTGCGCGAACACAGCCGATGAATCAGAACCAGGAGAAGAAGAAAAAATAGTGCATGTTGGAGAGCAGTTAACACCCACGCAGTTCAAGAGACTACGATCCTTGTTGGTGGAATATAAAGATTGGTTTGCTTGGAGATATAGTGATCTAAAGGGCATTCTGCCAACAATAGTCCAACATACCATACCCTTGGTGGACGGAGCAGTCCCCAAGGTGAGCCGTTACTACCGCTGCAACCCGAATTATACAGAACTGATCAAGCAGGAGTTGCAAAAGCTGATGGACGCAGATCTCATTTACGAGATCGAGCACACAGAATGGGTATTGTCGATAGTTATAATACCCAAGAAGAATGGCAAAATGCGGATCTGTGTGAATCTGAAGGCGCTAAATGCAGTCACCAAAAAGGACCATTTTCCTTTAAAATTTACGGAAAGTGTCCTCAACAGGGAGCTGGGGCCGAAGCCTACAGTTTTCTGGACGGCTTCAGCGGCTACAAGCAAGTGAAAATAGCCCCCCAGGACCAGCACAAGACAACATTTGCCACGTAATGGGGAACCTATGCCTATAAAGTGATGCCATTTGAACTTTGCAATGTCCCAAGCACTTTTCAACGAGTCATGTAGGCAGGCGGCATTCAAAGATTATTTGCAAAAAATTTTGAAAATTTTCTTGGATAATCTATGCGTGCATGGACCAGATTTAGAACACTTATCCAATTTGGAGAAGGTGTTACAAAAATGCTACGAATACCAGATTTCCTTGAATCCAAAAAAATGTCAATTCTGGATGACACGTGGCTTGATTCTCGGCCATATAGTGTCAAGACATGGGATCACCACAGATTTATCAAAGATCAGGATCATTATTGATCTATCACCACCGGGGACGATCCGTGAGGTCTACATTTTCATGGGTCATGCTAACTATTATAGGATCTTCATTCTTGATTTTGTGTAGTTAGCCAGACCAATCTACAAACTCACAACGGATCCACATTGGAATGAGGAGGCTCTATAGGCTTTCCAAAAGCTTAAGAATGCATTGGTTTCAGCACCAATCTTACGCCCACCCAATTGGTCCATTGAGTTTCACGTGCATACGGATGCATCGAAGTATGCAGTTGGAGTAGTCTTAACCCAGCCAGGTGAACAGAAAAGAGATTTTCCAATGCAAGCCAACAACTCAGTGATACCGAAATGAACTATTCAACCACAAAGCGAGAAACACTGGCAATGATCTATGTGGTTAAGAAATTTTGACATTACTTGATGGCCACACATTTTGCTTTTTATACAGACCATCAACCCTTGCTCTATCTCGTTAATAAAACTTGCAACACCGGAAGAATCACCAGATGGCTACATCTGTTATTGGAGTTTGATTTTTGGATAGTAGTTTGCAAGGGAAAACAACACTACACGGCAGATCATGTGTCACAAATCAAGGGAAAGAAGATTGCAACCCAACCCGACGATGAGTTGGCAGATGCTGTCTTATTTTACGTGGACACAATACCAAAATGGGCTGCCGACATTGTTGATTATCTAATGCGGGGCCAACCTGAAAAATCACTACCAAAGGCAGGGTCTTGATCAAATTCTTCGGCGGTGTATTCTTCCTCATGAGACCACCCAGATCATTTCGCTTTCACATGAAATCATGGGTGGGGGTCATTTTGCATCTGACATTACAGTTCGCAAGATCCTGCAATCAGGATGTTGGTGGCCAATGATTCATAAAGATACGGAGGAATACTTGAAAAAGTGCGATGTGTGCCAAAGGGCAAGGAGACCAACGAGATTGAACTATGATCTACTGCACCCAGTCTTAGCCCAATCACCGTTCAAAAAATGGGGATTGGATTATATTGGTCCAATTCACCAGGCTCGATGTCAAAGGAGCTTCAACCTTGTGAAGCTTGTGTTTTGGCAAAATCACATAGAAGTCCTTTTCCAAGATCAAGCATCAAAACACAACATCCATTTGAACTCATGCACTCTGATGTTCATTTCTCTTCAACCAAAAGCAAGGGAGGAGCAAATTGCTTTGTTTCTTTTGTAGATGATTATACAAGATATTCGATTTACATGCTATCTTCTAAAGCCATGGTTTATGATGTTTTTCTTACTTTCAAAGCTTATGTAGAAAAATAGTTTTCTTTCAAGTTGAAAGTTTTGAGAAGTGACAGTGGAGGTGAATATACCTCTAACAAGTTTAAAGACTTTTGTGAGAAAGAGAGAATACAAAGAGAAATTTTTTATTCTTATACTCCTCAGCAAAATGGAATTGTTGAAAGAAAAAATAAAACTTTGTGTGAATGTGCAAAAGCCATTAGGCTAGAAGCATCTCCACCTAAAGAATTTTGGGGAGAATCAATTGCATGTGCAAATTATCTTTGTAATAGACGTCCTAATCTTGCAATAGAAGGAAGAACACCATTTGAGATGTTGTATAAGAAAAAGCCTAAGGTAGATCATTTTAGGATCTTTGGTTGTTTATGTTATGCACATGTACCTTTATAGACCAGGAAGAAGGATGATCCCAATGCTATTAAAGGAGTTTTTGTTGGATATGCATCTTCTAAGAAAGCATATAAAGTTTATATTCCCTCTATTGACAAGAATGTTGTAAATAGAGATGTGATCTTTCATGAAGATTAGAAGTTTAACTTGGATGAAGCAAAGATCAAGGAGTCTCATGCAGGATCTACAGTCATCAACTTTGATGCAGTTCAAGAAGTGGTGAGGCCGAGGCTTGAGGAGGAGCAACTTCAAGCACCTACACCAAGAAGATCCACAAGAGAAAGATCCGAGCCAAGAAGGCTCACTTATGATGAGGGAGGAAGGCAAGTGGAAGGTGAAACTTCTTATCATGCATTCTTCATATCAGATGAAGAGCCTAAAGATCTCCAAGAAGCACTTCAATCCAAGAAATGGGTTGAAGCAATGACCCAAGAGTATGAAGCCTTGATGTCAAACAACACATGGGAGCTTGTGGAGCCACCTAGCAACATGCATGTCATTGGATGTAAGTGGGTATTCAGGATCAAGTACAACAATGATGGATCCATCAACAAATTCAAAGCAAGACTTTGTGCCAAAGGTTATTCACAAATCAAAGGTCTTGACTATAAAGATACTTTTGCACCTACGTCAAAAATGGTAACTATAAGAATTCTCATTTCTCTTGCATGTTATCACAATTGGAGGATGTTTCAACTTGATGTTTCTAATGTCTTTCTGAACAGTTACCTTGAGGAGGAGATTTACATGGAGCAACCACCTGGTTTTGTGAAAGAAGGTGAAGAATCAAAAGTTTGTCTTTTGTGCAAAAGTCTCTATGGACTAAAACAAGCACCAAGGTCTTGGTATGCAAGGCTCAACTCCTTTCTCATATCACTTGAATTTTATCTTAGTGAATATGACCCTTCACTATACATTAAGTTTGTAAATAACTTCGTAGTTATTCTTCACATCTATGTAGATGATATCATTCTTAGTGGAAATAATGAGGAGCTAGTTGAAGAAACTAAACATGCAATTGGTAGTGAATCTAACATGCAAAATCTAGGAGTTCTTCTGTTGGGAATACCCCCAACATAGTATAGCCCTCCCGCCTTTGCTGGATGAGGTAGGTGGTGACGTCCTCCATAAAGTTGAGGCGGTCCAATTTTTTCAAGTCCTTTGGCATGTGAAGAGACTTGTGGACCCCCCACAGCCAATCTTGGTCGACCCATGTTTGGAGTCGGCGTGTCCATGGATCACCCAGAAGCGCAGCTCGGTAATATACATGAGTGATTGGCAGCTGATCTTCAACTTTGTCTGAAGGTAGCGCCTTATTAACATCAAAGAATATGGATGGGAGAAAATTGTCCCATTTAGTTTCGATCCCCATCAGATGTTCTAAATCTTGGGCATAAGTGGCTGCTGCGCGGACTGTGGGATCAAGGCAATTGATGTATTGGTTGGTGAATGCAATGAGAGCCCTTCTGGTGTCTACATCCGTAGTCCACCCATATTCTGATTGTACGACCGGCCAATTGAAATTCTGAAGTGTGATCTTGTCCAGAGGGGTGTCGCATTCCGCCCAATTGGATCTTTGTGGACATGGCAGGAAGTGTGCTTTCACCCGTAATTGTTGTGGACTCGTCACGTAGGCCCTGATGGCCACAGGGTCTCTTTCAAATAACTGCTGACGCCACTCTGGTTGTGGTTGGAGGGCGGGCAATGCTTGCAGTTCATTTCCCTTTATGGTCTAAGCTGAGAAAGATATCTACCAACCACCTCTTGATGACTCGTGGGGATACTTTGATAAAAATTCATTGATTTTCTCCTCCATGGACTTCGGTCTTTGGAAGGCCCAACTGGCAAATATCATACGCGAACCTTTGGATGATGTTGCTTGGCTTTGGCTGGTGGTTGCGCCTTGGCCTTGGTCTTGCGTCTCAGCAGCCGCATCCATCTGCCCTTGGTCTTGGCCTTCGAACCCTTGATCTGGTTGAGATCCCCATGCTGCCCTGATCTTGGTTGGTACTAGCCTGTGTAGCATCAAAATTAGGTGGCGGTGGAATTACCATGGGGTGGGCTGGGCTCTCGCATCCATGAATTTTTGGCACGCCTTGAGGGCTTGCTTGGCCTGGGCGAGCTCATGAGTTGCTCTTGTCCAATACTTGCTGAACTCTGCTTGGTAGCTATTTAAGGTTTGGCTATAAACCTGCACCTGACGCTATAGAAGATTCATCTTTGATTGAGAAAGTGGCCTTGAGTCCGATGTAGGTTGAGCTAACCAAGCAAGCTTTTTGTCTTATAGGGCTTTGACCTCCGTCCCTAGGCGCATATTCTCTGCTTTCAAAAGGGTAAGTTGCGTCTGGATGGGGGAAAGCCGTTGGGATGCTTCAGCTTGAAGCTCCCGCACCTTCATGGAGGCCTCAGTCAGTGCGTTGGAGAGACTTTGGATATATTTGTTGAGGCCCTCCTCCTTCTGCTGCAGCTTGGCAATCTCCTGGTGCCCTGCTTGTTCGTGTTGCTGAGCCAAAATCAGCTCTTGCTGCAGCTTGGTGAGGTCTGCTCGCAGTTGTGTATTACTTGTCACCAAGTGTAGTACCCTGCTTTCCATAATAGCTTTGGCCGCTACCGCATCCAGGATGTATTTTCCCAGAGTTTGGTACGTCGTTGTTAGATTTGTGGGAGCAGCCGGTACACTGGCACTGGCAGGGGCTTGTGTTGTATCGGCCCCGACGACTTGTGGAATCTTGTCGTCATTCTATCAGGTTCTCATTGGACCTGATGCCATCTGGGGTGGTAGGATCAGTCCGATCTGGCAATGGTACAAACACTGTTTGGACAAATGCGTCATCAGGCAACGGTTGGTTGCCCTCGACAACCTTTGTTGGTGAAGCGGGTGGGGTTTGAGAAGCAACTGTGAAAACATGGGTGAGGACGGTTTGTCCGAACGAGAGGATGGGAGGAACAGAGGAAAACTGGAGGGTGGTGTGGAGAAGAAGGTGAGGATGGAGCAGAAAGTATATGGCGTGGGGGAGAAAATTTGATAACTTGTATCCATGTCAGAGTGTCGGGGGACAGTTGTAAATCAGAAGGATTGAATGGAATGGAAGCAACGGTGGTGGCAGGAGTGATGGAAGATGTGATGGTGTCTTTGGTAGTCCAACAACTTTTCCTTCCTTGACCCTAGATTGCATGGCTTTGAAATTGGGATGTCCCAACCTCTTATGCCACAGATCCTCTTGATGAACCTTGGTCTCATAAGCAATATCTGAAATGTTAGCATTCTCCCTAGAATCTAGTTTGTACAACTTTCCAAGCCTAGATCCTCTAGCAACCACTTCATTTTTTCTTGAGATTATACATTTGTCAACATGAAATTTGACATCCAATCCACTATCAAACATTTGTCCTACACTAATGAGATTTTTGGTTAGTCTAGGTACATAAAGTACATCATGCAAACAAAAATATTTTGATGATGATGCATGCAGTGGAATACTTCCTATTCCTTCAATTCTACACTCTACATCATTAGCACTATAGTTTGATTTTTTTTCATCTAGATATGGCATGAGACTTGTGAAAGAGTTTCTAGAACTAGACATATCCCACTATCTATCCACCAAATTTCTTCATTCTTGAATGGAAAAGATAAAAAGGTAGACATCATTAAAGAATCCTCTCTTTCACTCTCAATACCCTCTCACTCTTCCTCATTAGTAAGGTTAGATTGCTTGGATTGGTTCTTCTTCTTGAAATAGTTTGATGCATAGTGGCCCTTCTTGCCACAAAAGAAACGTTTGATCTTTGACAGCTTCTTCTTGCCACTGGATGTTGCAGTTTGTGAGGATTGATCCTCACCATTCTCTTTGGCCTTGTCCTTTGGACATTAGAGGAGTTCTCAATATCAAAAAGACCCTTTAAGGGATGCCATGTAGGATATACAAAAATATCAAAATAAATAAAACAATATTGTTTATTTGTTTGCCCACACCACTCCCAAGGCTGTCCCAACTCCCAATGATCTAACCACAGTGTCTATAGTCACAGTTAAGAACTGTTAACAGTTCGCAGTATAACTTGACTAAATTCAAAAATATTCCCTCCATTGGTTACAAAAAGAGCAATATTTTCACTGGATCTAGAATATGCCGCCATCCCCAAATTCGAATTAGAAAAAATTGCAAAATGTTTACATATGCATTCCTTTCACGAGAATGGAAATATGAGCGCCAACTACCTATTGGAATGAAAAAATGAGCGGCATTTCCAAATTTGAATCAAGCATACAAGCATCAAATTGGATTGATCGTACATAGTATATAATATAATCAAAGATGAGTATTTTGTTTTGCTTCATAGAATCTGGTCATAGTACTTTGATGCAACTGATTACTCTATTATTTTTTTGATGATGACATTATATCATCTACATGTGGATATTCCTATTGATTTGGCACCTTTGTAGGGAAGAGGAGGCAAAGGAGTTCAAATATCTGCTGAAGATCATTCTCGTTATAGGGCAGAAGGAAAGAAAAACATGGATTTGTGGACAGATGGAACATTTTATCCACATGATCCAAGCACTTTGACACATCCCACATTCTCTTCAATAACTCATTTAGTTACATGGATATGTAATGGGCATAGTGGATTACTAGGATATTGTGAAAGATTGCAAAACCATGGAAAACAACTTTATATGAATAAAGTTCACTTTTTAGAATGTGAGTTAATTCGGATATCCTCTTATTGTCAGAATAGAGATTGTCATCTCCAAAAGACATTAGAAGAAAATGAACAACGTAAAAAAAATAATGAATCATTACAGAAGATAACAATCAATATCAAATCAGAACTAGAGCAAATGCAATCATTCTTACAGTCTATTCATATTGAAAACTTACAATTACTGAAAGATATGGATTTGGTAAAGAAGAAGGTTGAAAGTAATAAGCGAAAGCGACAAAGTTGCAAGGATATTCAAATGCTTTCAACAGGAGGTTATCGAAATAGAAGGATCCGTGCATTCAAGTAAGCGTATTCTAAATTTTGTAAGTTTTTCAATGACATTTGGATTTAATTTCAGCTATGGTTATATTCTGTTAACTATCTGTTTTTTTTGCAGATCTGCATTAGTAGCTCCTCGGAATATTAAAGACAATGCTTCACTAGGAATGTCATTGGACACAATATTGACTTGCAAATCCACTGAGCATATCATGATGAACAATAGGATTTCAAATGTAAAGTGTAAAATAGCAGAGTCTTTGATGGTGGACATTCAAAATATTTTAGATAAGACTATAGTTCAGGGTGCTTGTGATTTTGCAGGTATTAGTAGGGAAGCATATGCAACAATATTTAAACTAATTAGAGAAGCTTTTAAGCAAGTTCAAATTAGAAATTTCCAATCCCTAGGACATATCACTTGAAGAAAGAGAGGGATACATTAAACATAGGTATGCATAAGATCACTGGAACTCCATTTCATATTGAGGAGGTGTATGAAACTGATGGAAGATCGATATTCTATAATTCATCAAACAATTTATTTGTTGATCTAAATTACTTGTTGAGATACATCGTCACATTCTATGATATAACCTATGAAAAGGTGAATGAAAAAATAATCATAGTACTTAAGTTAGATGAGTCAGAAATTGTGAAAGGGCAAAAGATGGAAAGGGTTAGTATAACTCTCATGAATGGTGTTCTATTCCAAACAGAGAACCAAGAAGATTTCAAATTCAGTGTCCAGTCAGAAAATGATATATGGTGGTTGGCAGCATTCCAGGTAACTAGCCTCATTATTACATTACATTCATTGAATAATATTAATACATTGTAAACTAAGTATGATTAATTCTTTGGACAGGTGCTGAAAGAGGATCATGATATATTATCATGGATATTCTCAAGGACATCTTATCCTAGGATCATCAAGGACCATATGGATGGAGGATTTCTCAATGTTTCAGGAGTTGGAGACTTCAATGTTGAATGGCACTTAGCAGTTGATTTGAAAACATTGAAATGTATGTATAATGTCTCTCACGGTGCTACATCAAAACACCCTTGTTTGTACTGCATGAAAATGGCAAAAGATGTAACTAGGAGTACAAGAATTACTAGAGAATATGCAGATCCAAACTGGAAGCCTGTGCTGCCTATCCCCTTAAAAAATGTGCATGTTTGCACTCTTCATGCAGAAGTTAGATTAATAGAAAAGATCATTTATCTTTATATAGTTTTTGCTTGGAATACTAAGCCAACATCATTAGCAAAGGAAGCTATCTCTCGATTAGAAGATGTTTTATCAAAAGCAGGACTCCATAAAGGACATGTGAAAATTCAAAAAGATGAAAAGCTTTCAAGAAAGAATGGGAACATGCCAACTAAGCCAAGCATAGGAGGAGCAAAAGCACGACGTTTTCTATCAAATCATACTGGCAAGGCTTCTAATATTCAACACTCAGTCTGGATAGATATTATTGCTGCCACTCAGGACTTCGAGAAAGACGACAAAACCAGAGTACTAAGAGTTGATATATGGAAAAAGCTTGATAGTATGATTGCTATTTTAAGAAAAGAAAAATACTCTGATATTGATAAGAAAGCTGTCCAAAGGACTTGTGTCGAGTTTGTTAATGCAATATCAAAAACATGGGGAGAAGATCACATCACTCATTACATGGTTAGTATAAAATTTTCAAAATGCTTTCAAATTTTCATATATATTTAGATCTAAACATAAGACTAACATTATGATTTTGACATATGCAGCACATACTATGAGATCATACGGCATTTTTTGCAAATACATATGGAAGCTTGAGTGTATGGTCATCACAAGGGATGGAGAAGTCACACTGGCAAGCATGAGCCGCATTTCATCGAAATACACAACATGGAGGAACCAATGAAAAACGAAACTACATTTGTCAATTGTTTCAGTGGTTCTACCACAGAGTTCAGATTCGACATATAACAAAGTCCACACAATACAACAAGTTTAGAAAAGCATGCAAGTTCATACAGAAAGAGAAAATTAGATGATTGCTGAGTAGAAGATCATCATTGTTGAGTAGAAGATCATCATGACATATTTAAAATTGCTTTGCAAATTCATTGAACAAGAGAGGAGAAATATCCAATGTAAATGTATTGATTGTATTATACAAAGTGTCAACTATTCATCATCAGATCTTGTATCAGATTCTATGGTACTATTGTCATGAAGAAATTCTCTGCTAGCGTATGCATCTAATAGATGTGCATTATCCTTATTTCCACTAAGCTCAATATAAATGGAATACAATGAATAATGGGAGCTCCTTAAAGGAACATTCCCATCAATAAAGCCTAAAATGTTCAAAACATAAGATCTTTTGACAAAAATGATCTTATTTGTCTTAACAAATTTATGTCCTCCTAGATAAAATGATAAAGCTTTAACTGCCATTATAAGACTCTCCCCGAGTGGGCTTAGCTTGGAATGAGCAATACAGATCTCACTCTTCAAGAAATGTCGAAGATAGTGGCCCAATCCACTGTCCCTCTGGAACGAGGATGCATATTGTCTGAAACCACCTCGTCTTGCAGCAAAATCATCTATTATGAGAGAATCCTGCAATAGGAAATATGTTAGCAAAAACACATTCAGTGATTGAAAACATTCAAATGCAAGGAAGATTAACACTTACACATTCATCATCATCAACAGCAACCAGATCAGGATGACCAATATAATGACCACGTACTAAAGTGGAATCATCAGTGAAATGCATTAATGATGGATGAGGGAAACCCATCTGGGACTGAAATGCGGTGAATTCTTCATCAGATGGTCTGCCTCGCCCATCCTCAGCTATATTTGATAAAGTCTTATTCAAGCATTCTTCACCGGTCATAAGACCCTCCTCATCATCAAAATCAATACCAGTAACAAGATCATCTGTCTCAAAATCTAAAAAGTCAGAGAATTCAAAAATTGTGCCGGATAATAAACATAGAACCTCGTCCTCACAATAGTCAAAAAATTTACATAAATCAGCAGTAGTAAAATATACATCATCATTAATATAATATACAAGCAAATTGAAAAGACATTTCGAATCCTCCATAGATTTGGATTCATCATCAGATGTATTTTGGCCAATGAAAGAATCCCGGAGAACATCAGTATTTAAATCAATGAAGTCACTTTCTTTATCAGGAGTGTGGATAAGAAAGTGACTAATATCCTTAATGGCTGACTAAACAGAGGAGGGTGCAAAAAGAGGGTCAGCAACAGGAACTTCATCATCATCTGGTATCTGAACTAAAAGAAAAAGTACGAAACCACTCTAATATTCAACCAATTGACATTTCTTGTTGCAATATGGACACATAGAACTACTATTGAAAAGATCAAACAATTTGGTGAACATTCTATCTAGTCTATGTCTAAAAGCTGGGAAGAAATGAACAAGATCAGTATAATGCATGTACTAGAGTTGACCTCTGGAGAAAACAAGCTTGCTAAGTATATCTCTGAATCTAACATAATGTTCATAAAATACTTCAAAATTTGGTTGTGCAGTCTTGAAAACATGTAGATATGGTTTGAATAGGCTGTGGAAGTAGTCCAGATTTTCAGTAATCCCAAATTCACTCAGAAATGAACTCAAGCCTGATTCTTGTGAGGATGATGAGGAAGAGGCCATGGCAGTAGCGTGAATATCGCACTTGTGCGCGCGGGAGAACTGAACCAAAACTAACTATCAAAATGGCGCAGAAGATGGATATGTACGGCAGAAAGATACAGAATATCGCACTTGTGCACGAGTAGGTATACTTGCAAGCAAACGGACAGTAATGAGCGCGCACAAAAGCGATATGTCACGAATTTTGAGAACGCAAAAGGTAAAAAATTATTCGGTTTTTGTGCCATTTATACTAAGTTTTGCACGTGTGGTCAACGGACTTATGACACGTGTCTACTTTCAATTCGACAACAAGCGCAAGCACGTGTGAGATGACACCTGCACACGTGTGAAATGACACCTAGACACGTGTTGCGTGTTCATTCGATTGCTCATAAATACGTGTTGCTCTCGCATTCCAATGTACAAATCCCACACATGTAGTGTGATAGGGTGACAGGTGTTGCTCTTGCATTTGTCTGTACAACTCCCACATGTGTGACAGGACATTCTTTCGCACGTGCGAACCCCTATATAAAATCACAAATTTTGATGAATTTTTTTTACTTTTTTTTTCGCTCCGCATTCCCATTTGTGCGCGCCCTTCACAATCAAAATTCCTCCTACTACCTTCCATGCGCACAGGTCCGATACATCTGCCTATGTGTCACCCCATATCACACTTGTGCGTCTTTCCTCAAATCTAATCGTTCTCTCTGATATTCGGCTCGCATAGGTCCGATATACTGTACATTTTGTCCGTACATAGCGGTCCTCTACGAATTCTTTATCATCCCTTCCTTCTCATCCTAACCTTCACGCACAAGTCCGCTATCACATAGTTCACGCCCATGGATAGGAGAAAGCAGACAAGGAGAGACGTCTTCTCTCCTGGCTCATCCTCATCTCCTACGGTTGTCATCACACCACCTGCTAGACCTAGAATGCGCAACTACAGCAGGTGGCTCTCTGAGATACGCAAGTATCAGAGGTCAACAGCTCTGTTGATCCCAAGAGCTCCATTCTACCGTGCTGTCCGAAACATAACAAGAAATGATCTCAAACAGCACGGTAGATTCACACCGAGTGCTCTTCAGGGCCTTCAGGAGGCTGCTGAAGATTATATTAGCCTTTTTTTTTAGGATTTTTTTTTGCTTGCCATCCATACCAAGAGGGTTACCATAATGCCCAAGGATTTTTAGCTTCTGATGAGAATGAGGGATAGGTACTGTAGGTTACAGCCTGCTGCTCCTAGACCAACTCTTGTAGATAAGACTCATCTTCCTACGAAGCATCCTAGGAAGCAAACAGCCCCCAAGCATGCTCCTAAGAAAGTGAAGCCTATCCCAGAATCCATTGTAGATAATGATGTTGTTGATAATGTTGTAAATATAGCTACCTCTGTTTTGGATACTCCTATAATTGTTGTAGATACTGTGATATCTAATTGCCATAGATCCCAACCATAAAGTGTTCCAAGAGAAATAATAACCCGAATGCTTACCATCTTTGCCACGGGGGCAAAGGTCTCATTATAGTCAATACCATACTCTTGAGCATATCCTTTTGCCACCAATCTTGCTTTGTACTTGTTGATTGATCCATCTTGATTAGTCTTCACTTTGAAGATCCACTTCACCCGTGTAGTTCCTCAGCAAGACGCCAAAATTGTAGTGGGCATTTCCTATTCTACCCTCAACCCTAGATTCAAGCACACAAGCATCAATGAGATGAAGCTAGTTGTCATGCAAAGGTTCGTTCCCATGAGAGCGATAGCATATTTCATAATCTAGCATGTGCACGTTAACACTAAGATCCATTAGCACTAATCCACAAAGATAAAAACTTACTTTTCTCTCTCTCCCTTTCTCTCTCACAAAAAACATAAGAATGTTCAATCCCAATAAGCATCAAATCCAATAAATAGCAAACACAAAGAAAGGATGAAACGCAAGGACATTTCTTATCCATTTCATAAGAGGGCCAACTTGCTTGTATTGAAATGAAGAGAACATATAAAAATGATTCGAAATTACCACTATATATAGTGGATTGTAGGGTCTTGGCCTCAATTCCTCTTGGCCAATCTCTACCTCCCTAACTATTCAAATTTGAAAAAGTGTGGGAACCCATTCAAGAATCGGACGGAACCAATTTGAAATTGAATTTTGCTGGGAACCTCTTTTCTATTCAAAAACTTGACTTTTAGACCCTACGACATTAAAAGTCCCGTAAAAAGGCCTAAAAGTCCATTTATTAGCTTGTAATTAATCAAATATTTATGTGATCATCGGGTTGGACTTACACATGCAGGGTGCCAAATTCCTCTCACTTATTAACTAGGCTTAGGGCTGCCTTGATATCCACAAACCCTCCAACAAAGAAAATTACATCTGTACAATGTTCAATGTGGCATCCTACTCACACAACCTTAATCCAATAAGAATAAAGCATCCAATGATTGTTTGCTAACTTTTGTGTATTCATGCGATAGGTTGCTCAGGTTGAATTCTATGAAAGATTCAACTAGTTTGATCATATTTGCTATATTTTCATATTTGGCATATTGAGACCAACTTTGTTTTTAGACTTAGAGATTGACTTTTCAAAGTTCATTAGTCTAAATGTCATTTGAATAAACACTTTTTGAAAGTGTGGAAAAGTGACGAGTTTGAGTAGATTCAAATTTGAATGTTGGGTACTTTGAATCTAGACCCAAAAATAATAGGATTAGCATTTTGGAGGGAAAGCCAAGTGGCCAAATAGGGTTTGGACCTACTATAAAAGGATGTAACTCATAAAGAGACATATCTTCTCTCTTCTCTATCTCATTTCAAAGTAGATTGGATCAGATTTCACATATTGGATTTGGCCGACTTTTGAATCATTGGATCAGCCTTAGTAGTGGCTATTATATTTGTACATCAAATTTTCAGCACTTGCATGTAGATTTGGAATAGTCAATTTTTTGTGATTTTGTCAAAATCCTAATTTTGATTGGATTTCTAGATAGTGAGGTTGCTGGACTTCATTTGAGTGTGTTTCAATCTTAGGAAGTGGCACAAGTCATCAGATTGAGGATAGATCATAGGTTGATCAAGATTCCATGATTCTATGTGTTGATTTGCTTGGTATAAGTGCTAGAAGAGAATTTGTGAGATAGTTTTAAATCTTTGTGATTTCTTTTGAAAGAATTTGTTGTTGTTCAAATGAGTGCTTTGTGCATTGAAATAGGTTGAAAAAGAAGATCTGGTCATTGCTACATGGCCACCTCGATTGGAGTCATGTTGGAAGCCAATGATAGGCTTACCTCAAGTAACTATTCATTGTGGTAAGTGAGGATGGAATTATTTCTTGAGATGAATGATGTTTTGGATATTGTTGTAGGCTTGGAGGAGAGACCAACAACACAACAAGATCAAGTGAGATATGACAAGAGGGCCAACAAGGCTCTACACATGATAAAGATGAATGTTACCAATGAGCTTCTCAAAGAAGTTGGTAAGTGCACATCATCTTTGGAAGCTTGGGATTAATTGAAGAAGCTTTATGAATCCAAGTCTACTTCTAGAATGTTGACTCTTAGAAGGCAAATTTTTTCTTGTTTGCAAAAGAATCAAGAAAGTCCAAGTACTTTTGTTTTGAGGATGAAAGCATTGAATGATGAGTTGGCTTGCATTGATTAAAGCATTAAGGAGGGAGAGCTTATTCAAGTAATTTTTAATGGCTTGTTGGATGCTCATGCTAACATTGTTCAAAGTATTACTATTCAAAAGACTTCTGCAAGTTTGATGGATCTTCAAGAGATCTTGATCAATGAAGAATATAGGCTAGAAGCTCTTTCACTAGTCTCATGCCATATCTAGGTGCAAAAAGATCAATCTATCCTGCTAATGATGTAGAGTATAGAATTGAAGGAATAGGTAGAATTCCACTGCATGCATCATCATCAAAATATTTTTGCTTACATGATGTCCTTTATGTACCTAGACTAACCAAGGATCTCATTAGTGTAGGACAGTTGTTTGATAGTGGATTGGATGTCAAGTTTCAAGTTGACAAGTGTATAATCTCAAGAGAAAATGAAGTTATTGCTAGAGGATCTAGAATTGGTAAGTTGTACAAACTAGATTCTAGGGAGAGTGCTAACATTTCAAATATTGCTTATGAGACCAAGGTTCTTTAGGAGGATCTGTGACACAAGAGATTGGGTCATCCCAATTTCAAAGCCATGCAATCTATGGTCAAGGAAGGAAAAGTTGTTGGACTACCAAAGACACTGTCAAAAGATCTTCTACCTTGTGAAGCTTGTGTGCTGGCAAAATCACACTGAAGGCCTTTTCCTAGATCAAGCATCAAAACAAAGCAACCATTTGAACTCGTGCACTTTGATGTTCATTTCTCATCAACTAAGAGCAAAGGAGGAGCAAATTGCTTTGTTTTCTTTGTAGATGATTATACAAGATATTCTTGGATCTATATGTTGTCTTCAAAAGCCATGGTCTATGACGTTTTTCTTACTTTCAAAGCTTATGTAGGAAAGCAGTTTTCTTTCAAGTTGAAAGCTTTGAGAAGTGATAGTGGAGGAGAATACACTTCCAATAAGTTTAAAGACTTTTGTGAGACAGAGGGCATTCAAAGAGAGTTTTATTGTTCATATACTCCTCAGCAAAATGGAGTTGTTGAGAGAAAAAATAGAACTTTGTGTGAATGTGCAATTGCTATTAGGCTAGAAGCTTTTCTGCCTAAAGAGTTTTGGGGAGAGGCAGTTGCAATTGGAAACTATCTTTGTAATAGGCTTCCTAATCTTGCAATAGGAGGAAAAATACCATTTGAGATGTTGTATAAGAAAAAGCCTAAGGTAGATCATCTTAGGATTTTTGGCTGTGTATGCTTTGTGCATGTGCCTCTAGAAACTAGGAAGAAGGAAGATCCTAGTGCAGTTAAAGGAATTTTTGTAGGATATGCATCTACTAAAAAAACATACAAAGTATATCTTCCTTCTACTGACAAGAATGTTGTTAGTAGAGATGTGATCTTCCATGAAGATCAAAAGTTTAACTTGGATGATGCATAGATCAAAGAGTCTCATGCAAGATCGATCATCAATCTTGATGATGCTCAAGAGGTGGTGAGGCCGAGACTTGAGGAGGAGCAAATTCAAGCTAGCACACCAAGAAGATCTACACGAGCAAGATCTGAGCCAAGGAGGCTCACATATAATGAAGAAGGAAGGCAAGTGGAAGGTGAAACTTCCTATCATGCTCTCTTCATATCAGATGAAGAACCTAAGGATGTCCAAGAAGCTCTTTAATCCAAGATGTGAGCTGAAGCAATGACCCAAGAGTTTCAAGCCTTGATGTCAAACAACACATGGGAGCTTGTGGAGCCACCAAACAACATGCATGTGATTGGATGTAAGTGGGTTTTTAGAATCAAGTATAATAATGATGGATCTATCAATAAGTATAAAGCAAGACTTTGTGCCAAAGGCTACTCAAAAATCAAAGGTCTGACTATGTAGACACCTTTGCACCAGTTGCAAAGATGGTAACAATCCGAATACTTATATCTCTTACATATTTTCACAATTGGAGTATGTTCCAGCTATGATGTTTCTAATGCATTTCTCAATGGTTACCTTGAGGAGGAGATTTACATGGAGCAACCTCCAGGTTTTGTGAAAGAAGGTGATGAATCAAAAGTTTGTCTTTTGTTCAAAAGTCTCTATGGACTGAAACAAGCACCAAGGTCTTGGTATGCAAGGCCTCATGCATCCCTCATCAAGAGGTGTTTTTGGTAAAAAGAGAAAATCAAATATGGATTATAGGAATTTTTGGAAAGCTAGAATTTTAGACTTCAAAGTTTCACTCGGTAGTCGATCCATTTCAGAGGACTTGATTCAACATGTCCAAATGCATAAGGAGATTAGAGTGAAAGTTGTAAGTTCAAATGATAGACTCAAATGCAATTGTAAGTTTTGGAGAATTTTTTGCTTTGCACTTTGCATTAATCATTTAGACGTGTATCTGAGTATTTAAATGACATATAGTTTTATGGATTTGTGCAGATTTGTATCCATCAAGCATAATCGAATGGCAACCTATACAATCCCTTGTCGGCATCATAGATGTTATTCATTCTGATATTGGACTTCTGCAATAGAAGAACCGCTCCACGAGATCACTTTTGGATTCTTGTATTTTCTTCTATGATTCATTTTACACACCATCCACTTTAGGTGGAAAATTAGAGGCGATATCATTACCCTCTTTCTCAAGCGAAGAATGGATTCCTCTAGATTCCACCATACATAGAGCTTCCGATCAAGGTTTTTTATAGACATTCAAAACTGTATGAAATGTAGCACAGGTTCAAAAAACAATAGATTGCAATGGTTTCTGCCTTTTGCAATATTTGTAGATTTTTTCGTTGAATGTAATATTTGTAGAACAGCGACAATGTTTATTTGTAGTGATTTAACAGACAATATGTTATCAAGCCTCCTTGATGATCATTGGGATAAAAAGAGTAATGGCAATATCGAGTGCATAGTTAATAGATCGTCAATGAAATTTAGATATCTTATAGAAAAATAAGTGCTTTCTTTAACATTTTATTATAGAAGATGATCCAAAGTTGGCAATGGATGGAAAGCATTGGATTAGGATTTTACAGTGAATCATCAAGATCAAATAGAAATCCAAGTGAGGCAAAATAATTCTATTGTTACAACAATTGAGGTAAGACCAAGACAATAAAGTCACATACAATGCAATGACTTAAATAGAAGCGTAGAAATTGTTGAAACTGCATAAACATTGGGATGATAGACGAGCAACAACAATGTACTTTTTCGAAAAAAAAAAAGAATACAAAGAAGTCTCAAATGACTTCAAGATTTCATCGAACAATTTGTATTTAGTATTTTGAAAAATGTACATTGTTTCTAAAATCGATATAATATATTCATGGCATTCAGTAATAGCCCACTTTCTATTTGCCTATCTGGTGTTCTATGCATCATCATGTGATGATATATTTCTATGTGTCTATCGGAACTTATGTGACAATATTTACATTTCAATCAAAGGTGCCTGAGGCATATACTCGAGCACTGCAACTTCATTTACAGATCCCCTGACAGGTTCATCCGAGGCACCTTCATGCTTGTAGGGCCTTGCACATGATTTCCAACATTTCATGCCGATACTGATGAATCGCATTTGTTGATACCTCAGGACATTGGAACTACAAGATAAAATATTGAGTGTATGTATGTATAAGCCAATGTTTTAAAAAATGTAAATTCACAAAGTTAACAATATATCATCAGGATACTGGAACTTGAGAAAAATACTGTGAAAAATACAGATCCTAAGTGGATCTAAACTCCAAGATCATTGGCTTGAATGCTTGCACTCCAAACTACATAAGCTAGGAATTGGCAACACATTCTATGCTACCTAGAATGCAAAGAACTTGATCAAAAAGCATTTATCACAAATGGAAACTTCCATAAACATCAAGTGCGGCCCAAAACAGCATTATACAGTCCATAATACATCAGCCTACCACTTTTGGAAAGCACCTAAGATCATACACAATAGCTTGAAGACAATACACACAACAATGCTCTCAATGGAGGAAGAAACAATGACAATGATCTATTGATCTCAATGAAGCATACAAAAGGTTTCTCCAACCTGTTTTCCACGACTTCCCTACTATTTATGGATGAGGAAGATGACTCTCTCTCCTCTCTCTAGAAGGTACTTGACCCTAGATATTCCCTATATAGGAAAAATAGCTAAAAATGGCTTATGACCAAAATACATCAAAATGGTCTCATTTTGAAGGGTATGAAGTTTGACACTTCATCATACTGAAAAAATACAGTAAATAAAAACATTGTGGCCTGGTTCACACGTGTGAAACTCCAGAACCAAAACTATTTACAATTTTAGCCAATTTAGGCCTCAAACTAGCTAGGAAATGTTGACAATTTTCACACTCCCTCTTCAACATTGGATGCTAGTTTCAACATAGTCTTTGAGCACATTCAAAGATTAGATCTATGCATTAAATATAGGTCCTTTCCCAATGGTTTGGTGAAGATATCAGCCACACACTCCTTTGAAGAGACATGTTGAAGCTCCACCTCTTTGGCAATGACTTGATCTCTCACAAAATGGTGAGCAATCTCAATGTGCTTGCTCCTTGCATGAAAAACAGGATTGCTTGCCAAGCTTTGGGCTGAAAGGTTATCACAAAGTATGATTGGAGTCTTCTCTGGTTCCAGCAAGTGAAGATCCAATAACATCCTCTTGATCCAAAGAATCTCCTTGGTGCATGTTGTTAATGCCTTGTACTCGGCTTCGGTGGAAGATAGAGAGATAGTTGGTTGCTTCTTTGATAGCCATGAGACCACTCCATCTCCAAGATAGATTGCAAAGGCACTTGTTGACTTCCTATCCATTTGATCACCTGCAAAATCTGAATCTGAAAATCCACAAAGGTTAGGTGTAGTACCTCCATACAAGATGCCAAAATCTCTAGATCCCGAGATGTATCTAAGTACTCTCTTTCCTAGCTTCCAATGAGCCTCACTAGGATCTTGCATAAATTGACTTAGTTTACCAACCACAAAGCTTAGATCAGGTCTTGTGATGGTTAACCATATAAGAGATCCTATTAGCTTTCTATAGAGAGTAATGTCCTTGAAGGATCTTTCATTACTTCTTGTAGTTAGCTTTACATTTGATTCCATAGGAGTAGAAACAACTTTACAATCTTCCATATGAAACCTTTTTAGAATAGAGTTAACATACTTTTCTTGACATATGAATGTAGATCTAGAAGTTCTAATAATCTCTATTCCTAAGATATAATGAAGTTTACCAAGATCTTGAATTTCAAACTCTCTTTTGAGTGCCATCTTGATTTCATCTATATCTAGATTGTTACCACCACTTAAGATAATGTCATCAACATAGATCAAAAGTAAAGTGATATCATTTTCATTCAATCTAAAGTAGAGAGAATGATCATACTCACTCATAACAAAGTTTTGAGAAAGTAAGAAGGAATTGAGCTTAGCATACCAACTCCTTGGTGCTTGCTTTAGCCCATACAAACTCTTTTGGAGATAGCACACATGATTAGGCTCATCATGTGAAACATAGCCCTCGGGTTGCTCCATGTAAATATCTTCTTCAAGATCACCATTCAAGAAGGCATTAGTAACATCCATTTGCCACATATCCCAATCATAAAGAGTTGCAAGAGAGATTAGGATTCGAATAGTTACCATCTTTGCCACGGGTGCAAAGGTCTCATCATAGTCAATACCATATTCTTGAGCATACCCCTTTTCCACCAACCTTGCCTTGTACTTGTTGATTGATCCATCTTGATTTGTCTTGATCTTGAAGATCCACTTACAACCAATTGCCTTCTTGTCCTTTGGAAGCTTTACCAACCTCCATGTGTTGCTTTTGATGAGTGCTTGATGCTCATGATCCATGGCTTGGATCCATTCCTTCTTTTGAATTGCTTCACCTACACAAGTTGGTTCATCAAAAGAGGTAAGAAAAGCAAAGTTAGAGTTGTCCACCACTTGCTTTCCTTTTTCATCATAGGTTAGCCTTGATGGCTTAGCCCTTTGCCTTTGAGTCTTCCTTGAAGTTTGCTTTGGAGTGGCATCTCCATCTTCATCCAAGACATCTTGCACATCATGATGATTAGTAGGCACATCAACATCAACATCAACAACATTGGAAACATTCTCTTCATGAAAGATGACATCCCTACTTATGACAACTTTCTTTGTAGAAGGAATGTACACTTTGTAAGCCTTGCTTACTTCACTATAGCCAACAAACACACCCTTCTTTGATGAAGGATCTTCTTTAGTTCTATCATCAAGTGTGATATTGACAAAACATGTACATCCAAAGATCCTACAATGCTTGACACTCGGCCTTCTACCATAAAGAACCTCATGAGGAGTTTTACCATCCAAGGAAGCACTTGTCCATCTATTACATAGATAGTTAGCACATGCTAAAGCTTCCCCCCAAAAAGACTTAGCAAGATTAGCATGTAGTCTCATTGCCTTGGCACATTCACAAAGGGTTCTATTCTTCCTCTCGGCCACTCCATTCTGTTGTGGAGTCCTAGGACTAGACATCTCCCTCTTAATCCCATGTGCTATACAAAAGTCTTTGAACCTATTTGAGGTGTATTCCCCTCCATTATCAGATCTTAAGCATTTGATCTTTGTATTGAATTGGTTTTCCATTTCATTCTTGAACTTGACAAATGCAGCAAACACTTCATCCTTACTTTTAAGAAGATAGATCCAAGTATACCTACTAAAGTCATCAATGAAAGTTGCATACATCTTTGCCCCACCATTGCTAGTTGTACTAGAAGAATGAATATCAGAATGCACAAGTTGAAAAGCTTCTTTAGATCTAGAAGTAGATCTAGAATAAGCAAGTCTATGAGATTTGGACAAGGCACAATGTTCACAAACACTATTGTTTGCAACAAGACTTTTAGGGAGACCAAGAACAAGCTCTTTCTTTGCCATTACCTCCAAAGATTTGAAGTTGGGATGGCCCAACCTCTTGTGCCAAACTTCTTGGTTTGTCAATTGCTCCCTAGCCATACATCCTTCATGATTAGAGATCACACATGCATCAAGCTTGAAAAGTTTACCATGCCTCCTACCTTGAGCAATCAAGGATCCACATTTACTTATCAAACATGCATCTCCAATGAACTCCACATCAAGTCCTTTGTCAATCATTTGACTTACACTAAGCAAATTCTTAGTGATTGAAGGAATGTACAAGACATTTTCAAGATTTGCTTTCCTATTTGTTGAAAGGGAAATAGGAATAGTGCCTATGCCTTTGATGTCACATTGACCATCATTTGCAGTGTAGATGATGTTACCTTCTCCCTCATAAGACAATAAGGATGTAAGGTATTCCTTATGTCTTGTCATGTGAGATGAGGCTCCACTATCAATCCACCAAGGATCATTATCATCTATGTTGGCTAACAAACTTGAAGTCATAACAAGTGATTCACATGTGTTATGTTCTTCCTCATCTATTGTAAGATTTCCTTGCCTCTCTCCTTGCTCTCTTTTCTTCTTATAACATTCATTTGCAAAATGACCTTTTATCCCACAATAAAAGCACTTGAACTTTGACTTATTGTTCTTAGTAGAAGAGGAAGAGGAAGAGTGATCATCATGATCAAAGTTACCACCTTTGGACCATTTCCCTTTGCCTTTACCTTTGCCCTTGAATTTGCCTTTTGTGAAGAAAGCCTCTTCACCTCCACCTTGCCCTCAACCCTAAATCCATGAGTTCATTCAACTCAAGTAAGGACTCCATCCTCACTTTCCAAGTAGAGTAGTTTGATGAACTCAACCTTTCACTAGACTCTAGCATGATCCCACCATTGGAAGCCATGATTCTAATGTTTCTTCAACTTTTAGGTTCTGTCCTAAAGCACTTAGCACTCACTTTTCTCTCAACAAATGATAGATAAAGAGATCTATGAAGATTTAGGACCCTAAAACACTTCTATCTTGAACCTAGATGGTTTCCAAGCATAGAAAGGAAGATTGAAACACATGCAACACTTTGCACACACTAAGAATGGATTACAAAATCAAACCAACCTGAACACACTCTTGCTTAAGCTCTCAAACTTTCCAGCAAGTGACCAAATCAAGTTATGGTGTGAAGAGTTACTTGCATTCTTAGAAAATACCCAAAACTAGGATGCCAAGATTACCTAGCAATGAACAAACTTGATCAACATATGATCAACACACTAAGATATTGATTCAACCTGTAAAACCACATGTAAACCACACTTCTAAAAGTTTATAAACTCCAGCAAGTGATAAATACAAGATTTAGAGGTGAATGAATGAGCACACTTAGTGAATCACAAGACTAGCTTCACTATCTTGTCAAATCTTGGTGTTTAGATGTAGATCTAAGATCACTTCACATGAGAATGTTCCTCAACCTGTTAAGAACCTGAAAACACACTTGCATAATGGTTAACACCTTCCAGCAAATGCTCCAATCAAATTACATAAGGAGAGTTACTTACATGCTCAACAAAGTACACCAAAATTTATGCCAAAATTGATGACAATCTTTACAATATGCTCTTCACAATGGAGCTTACAATATGTTCACCCAAAAAAGGGGATCTTTCATCCAAATGGGAGCTTTGCTCAGCCTTTAGGAGAATTACAACTCACTCAAAAGAGCATTTGTCATCCACTTAAGGAGAAGTTTCATCCACTTAAGGAGAGTGTTCATCCAAGAATGGAGATTGTCAACAATAGGATTGAAAAGAACATTGTTAGTATTGAATATGCACAAGCCTCACAATCACAAATGATTAGGTGTTATGATCTGATCCAAAATAGTTTCTTTTCAGCCTCTGATCTTCAATAGACCTGAAATATGCTTTTGATCCACAAGTTCAACTCACAAAACAAAGGTTAGTAAGATTTGATCAACAAAGCAATGCAAAATCATGCTAGAACTTGATCAAACATCCAAATATCACCAAAAATGGAATACTTACTGTAAATAGAAGCCAACCAGCTCTGATACCATGTGAAAAATACAGATCCTAAGTGGATCTAAACTCCAACATCATTGGCTTGAATGCTTGCACTCCAAACTACATAAGCTAGGAATTGGCAACACATTCTATGCTACCTAGAATGCAAAGAACTTGATCAAAAAGCATTTATCACAAATGGAAACTTCCATAAACATCAAGTGCGGCCCAAAACAGCATTATACAGTCCATAATACATCAGCCTACCACTTTTGGAAATCACCTAAGATCATACACAATAGCTTGAAGACAATACACACAACAATGCTCTCAATGGAGGAAGAAACAATGACAATGATCTATTGATCTCAATGAAGCATACAAAAGGTTTCTCCAACCTGTTTTCCACGACTTCCCTACTATTTATGGATGAGGAAGATGACTCTCTCTCCTCTCTCTAGAAGGTACTTGACCCTAGATATTCCCTATATAGGAAAAATAGCTAAAAATGGCTTATATGACCAAAATACATCAAAATGGTCTCATTTTGAAGGGTATGAAGTTTGACACTTCATCATACTGAAAAAATACAGTAAATAAAAACATTGTGGCCTGGTTCACACGTGTGAAACTCCAGAACCAAAACTATTTACAATTTTAGCCAATTTAGGCCTCAAACTAGCTAGGAAATGTTGACAATTTTCACAAATACCTCATGGATATTAGTATCTAGAGGTTGCACCATATACCAATCCAAGAACGATTTGACATTCCAGATTGAATACCATCCACAGCTGAAAGCATCGTCTTGTTGCGAAGACTGAAAAATCACAACGAAAAATTGTTAAATTATAATTCAATATAATTCTAAACTCCATGCCATTATGCAAATAAAATATGTAAAAAGATTCTTTTTACCTTTGCATCAACAATCTCTATGTAAATACATCCGGCCTGGGCAATAGCTCCACCATCCTCTTGTACATGGACTTAATCATGGAATGGGTGACATGCAAAGAATTCATTGTTATGCACACAGGTGTGCAGCTTCCAATAGAATCCACTTTCATGGATATGACGTGCACACTCCAATGTTTGCTGCCAAAAAATGACAAGCAATGAATTACTAGAATCTATAAGAGTTTCCAAAAAACAAATCTTACAGAAAACAAATATTAAAAGAAGAAATTATCTTACTTTGAATAGTATGAGATGATGAACATTGATGCCTCCTTGCTAGTGTGCCTGAGGGGCCTTTTGGCTTTTCTCTATTTATTCAACAGATGCCCAAAAAATGGAGATACAACAAAAATCTCCTTCGTGAATGTATATGTGTATTTATGTACATAGTATGCACAAGCGGATTCAACTTCTGTGTCTAAGATATAGGAGATCTTCTCTTCTAGCTCCCTACAATGCGGGTCTTTGATATGCATTGCAAAATTAATATCATCTATACAAAACATAAACTCTCTTCCGAGATCATCTATTTTCTTGGCTATATACAAGTCAAAATTAATGTACCTCTCAAAATCAAAAAATGTGTTTTTAGGTTCATTGGAAAGTCTGATGTGCAACTCTAAATCAGTTGCATCAATATTAGAAACAATCATATCCACCACTGTATTTAGGTCATCCGCATGTATAGAAGGAGAATCGTGCAGTTGAAGATCAGGGGTTAGGGGAGGACTCTCAACCAATGGAATTGCGGACGTACTAGCCAGATCTTTTCTAATGGGAGGAGGTGAGGGTGAAGAGTTGGGAGACCTGGGCTTGGGTTGCGAACGCTTGGACTGTGCTTGCTGTTAAAAATTCACAATTCTAGCTTGACTAGTTTTGGTCATATGACTTGTAAATAGTTAGATGGTCATGATGTGGCTTGTCACACGTGCCAGGATTCCATTCATAAGGAGGTTCTCAAGTAGACCTAAGTGTTAGAACCTTTGGAATGAGTCCAAATTATGCTTAGATACAAGGGAGAAAAAATAGGAGCTATTTTTGGTAATTTTTGCATTGTTGAGGGATCTCCAAGATTCCAACCCTAACTTAGTAGGGATGAAAGATCCACCAAAATTAGCATTAGGGATAGGTTTAGGGCTACTCATACCTGCCCAAAACCGTGATGGATCATGTATATATAGGTGATGATATCTCACCAAAATCAATCAAGCAATTTCATGTTTTTTCTCTCATAATGGTGCAATTGCTCTCTATAATCATAATTGTTTGAGTACTTGTGATTACTAATGATTATAGGATTGAATGTAGGTCTGGTGTACAGTACTCAGACTGTGGGAGGCCGTACTTTCACACGTGTGAAACCTTCTTCAAGGATTTGGGCCATTTAGTGAGGTTCAAGCATAGATTTTTGATGGATTTTGATGGTTCAACTTGTGCTAATCTTATGAAATCATAATCTATTGTTTCCCTCATCATTTCAAGTGTTTTAGGATCCTTATTTGTTGTAATTTTTACATGGTATCAGAGCCTAAAGGCTGAAATGAGCTAAATCCTTGGTTTTCATTCAATTTGATCACAATTTTTGATCTAAATCTTGTGTAGATTGGATCTTAGCATCTAGTATTGATTCTAGAACTCAAAGTGAGTCAAATACATTGGAGATTGGTGTTGTGTGACTTCATTTGCAGGTGTTTAGGTGTCTAAAACCAGAGGCAAAGTTGAATTCAATTCACATTACCAAGATAGCAAGTTTTGCTTGCTCCAAGCATTGATTTCTAAGCAAGTTTTGGAGGTGATTTCATAGAGGAGGCTTTCTAGCATTCAAGGAGAGGGAATATCAGAGTTTTGGGGACTCTTCAAGGCTGTTCTAAGGTGTAGTAGACACCTCCTAAAGTGATTTAGGTTCATTCCAACCATTGCTTGACTTATGCACCAAATTAGATCAATTTTTCATCAATTTTGATCATTTTTTGCTTGTGATTGGATAGTAGATTGTGTTGCATCCTCATTAAGTTCCATTTAGATCTTTTACAAGTTATTTTGGAAGTATATTAGGTTGCTGAAACTCACTCTTTATCAGATCATTTGGAAGCTTTAATGTTCTTTATAGAAAGAGGGGCAATTCTACTAGTATTGTCTACTTCAATCAAGCAAGTGCATTGTTTCTAGTATTCTATGATTTGATTTTGTTAGAGATCATTCTTAGATCTTTATAGGAAGTCTATTACTGATCTTTTCAGGTCCCTAAGAAGTGGGATAAGGTAGACCTTCAATCAAATCAATAGAAGTAACCTTCATTTGTGTCAAGTCCTTGATTAGGAGACTAGATGGCATCTATAAATGCATATCTTTTGGATACTAATGAAAGGCTCAACAAAACTAACTATTCCATGTGGAAAGTTAGAATGGAATCTATCATGATCATGCAAGATCTGATGGAAATTGTAAATGGTAAGGAGGGTGAACCTATTCATCCTCAAGAAAAAGCCAAATACATCAAGTGGTGCAATGTTGCACTACATTGCATAAAAATGAATGTTGCAAATGAACTCTTAAGAGATGTAGGAGATTGCACTTCAGCTCAAGATGCTTGGGAGACTTTGCAAAAGGTCTATGAATCCAAGAACCAAACTAGAATGTTAGCTTTGGAGAATCAAATCTATAGAAGCTATCAAAAGAAAGGAAGAGTGCACATACTTTTGTCCTAAGAGTAAAGGAATTGAACAGAGAGCTAGTCTTTATAGGTGATCCTATCAAGGATGAAGAGCTTGTTCAACTCATATTGAATGGACTAAGCTTTGAATTTGACAATTTGGTTCAGGGATATGCAATTATGGGTAAGCTACCCATACTTGAAGAACTTCAAGGCACACTCATGGCCGAGGAATCAAGAAGGAGCCAAATGCAAGAGAGGATGGATAGGCTTTCCATCCAAGGTGGAGATGACCAAGCTCTCTTCACCAAAGGCAAAGGCAAGTCCAAAGGAAAAGGATCAACATTCAAGAAGTCTACAAAGCTTGATGATCAAGGACCCTCAAAGGCATCTCCATCAACCACCAAAGTCAAGAAGGACAAATCAAAGGTGAAGTGCTACTATTGTAGCAAGATGGGGCATTATGCCTCGGAATGCTTCAAGAGGAAGCAAGATCAAAGCCAAGCCAACATGAGCAAAGAGGAGGAGGAGGAGAGTTCACATGAGGACTCTCTCATGATGTCCATATTTTCTTCAACAAGCTTCAAAGGAGAAGATCCTTGGTGGATTGACTCGGGTGCTAGTTCACACATGACTAGTAAAAGGGAGTTTTTCTCTTCTCTCTTATCTTATGATGGACCTATAAAGTCCATTTATACAGCAAATGATGAAGCTTGTAAGATTGAAGGAGTTGGTAGCATTCCCCTTTGCTTAGGATCTTCCAAAAAGATCAACATAGAAGGTGTTTTGTACATTCCTACAATAACAAAGAATCTACTAAGTGTGGGCCAAATGGTAGACAATGGTTTCAATGTTGACTTTGCTTAAAATGAATGTTTCATCAAGAAGAAGGGTAAGATAATGTCTAAGGGCACTAGACTTGGCAAACTTTATAAGTTGGATGCATTTGTGGATACTAATGTTGTCATGTTGGCCGAGAAGAGCAAGATATCTACTTTTACTTTATGGCACAAAAGACTTGGACATGTCAACTCGGGTTCCATGGAGGCTATGATCAAGGAGGAGTATGCTTTAGGCCTACCAAGGTCTATTGGGAAGGAAGACAAGGTTTGTGAAGCTTGTGCCTTATCCAAGGCACATAAGAAGGTGTTTCCTAACTCCATCACAAAGTCATCTCATCCTCTTGAACTCATACACTCGGATGTGCACATTGCTAGCACCAAATCTAATGGAGGTTCATCCATGTTTTTAACCTTCATTGATGACTACTCAAGATATGGTTGGGTGTTCTTACTTTCCCTCAAGTCTCAAGTATTTGATACTTTTGTAAAGTTCAAGTTGTTTGTGGAAAAGCATCATAATCATAGCATCAAGATTCTTAGAAGTGACAATGGTGGAGAATTCATCTCCAATGAGTTCAAGGCCTTTTGTGAGGAGGAAGGGATCAAGAAAGAGACTTCTTGTCCTTACACTCCTCAACAAAATGGAGTTGCTGAAAGAAGGAATAGAACATTATGTGAATGTTCTAAGGCTTTAAGATTAGATGCTTGTTTGCCCAAATCCTTTTGGGGTGAGTCTCTTGTATGTGCAAACTACTTGATGAATAGGGTGTCTTGCAAAGCAATTGAAGGCAAAAGTCCTTATGAGATGTTGTATGGAAAGAAACCCAATCTTAATCACTTGAAAGTTTTTGGGTGTATATGTTATGTGCATGTGCCATTGGAAACAAGAACCAAGGAGGATCCATCCTCCACAAGAGGGATCATGCTTGGATATGCAAGCTCAAACAAGGGCTACAAAGTCTATCTCCCATCCTTGAACAAATTTGTTGTTTCAAGGGATGTCATCTTTGATGAACATCATATGCATATGCTTGAAGAAGGCTCAAGTGCTCCAACAATCAAGAAGAAGATGGCCGAGGATCAAGATCTTGGTTTTGAGGAGGAGCTCATGGAGGAGCAAGCACCAAACCCACCTATCACACCAAGGAGATCTTCAAGGGCAAAAGTGGAGCCATCAAGGCTCACATATCAAGGCAAAGGATAGCAAGTTGAGGGTATCTCATCCACTTCTTATGCTTTATCTAGTTTTGAAGAACCATCTAATGTTGAAGATGCATTGAACTCCAAAGAATGGTATAAAGCTATGTTGGATGAGTATGATGCCTTGATTGAGAATGAAACTTGGTTGCTTGTTGAGAGACCTCAAAGGAATGTAATAGGATGCAAGTGGGTCTTCAAGCTTAAGTTGAATGCAAATGGGAGTGTTAACAAACATAAAGCAAGATTAGTTGCAAAAGGCTATGCTCAAGAGAGAGGGATAGACTATGAGGAAACTTTTGCACCCGTGGCCAAGATGGTCACAATAAGACTAATCATTGCACTTGCATCACATTTTGGATGGATTCTATGTCAAATGGATGTCTCTAATGCTTTCTTGAATGGTTTTTTGGAAGAGGATATCTATATGGAGCAGCCACAAGGGTTCATCAAGCATGGAATGGATAACAAAGTATGCCATCTCCAAAGAAGCATCTATGGCTTGAAGCAAGCCTCGAGATCTTGGAATTCAAGACTACATTGCTATCTTATTTCACTTTCTTTTGTTCAAAGTGAATATGATCCCACTCTTGACATTAAGTCTGATGATGTTGGTATTGTACTTTTACTCATTTATGTAGATGACATCATCATTAGTGGAAATAGTGTTGATGGTATTGAAAAAATCAAGATAGATCTATCCTTAGAGTTCAAGATGGTAGATCTAGGGTGTCTTCACTTCATCTTAGGCATAGAAGTACTTAGAGGGTATGATTTTATCTTTATAAGTCAAGTAAACTATGCTCAAACTCTTTTGAAGAAGTTTAAGATGGAAGTATGCAAAAGTGTTGACACACCAGTGGAGCAAGATGTAAAAGTGCCAAATGAAGATGATGAAAGATCCTTCATGGACATCACTTTGTTTAGGCAACTTATAGGTTACTTAATGTGGATCACTATAACTAGACCATATCTTAGCTTTAGTGTATGTAGGTTGAGCCAATCCATGCAAAAGCCATTGAATATCCATTGGAAAAAGGCTAAGAGGATTCTAAGATACATCTCAGGTACATTGAATTTTGGGATTCTATATAGAGGAGATGTGATTAACCTTCATGCATTTAGTGATTCAGATTTTGCAGGGGACAAGAGGGATAGGAAATCAACAAGTGCCTATTCAACTTTCATAGGAGAAGGTGTGGTTTCATGGCTTTCAAAAAAGCAAGAAACTATATCTCTATGTTCAACCGAGGCCGAGTACAAAGCTTTGACAACTACTACAAAGGAGGTACTTTGGATCAAGAGATTATTGGTGGAACTAAAGATCATGGATTCAGAGGAGGCACCAATCATCTACAATGACAATATATCAGCCCAACACCTTGCATCTAACCCAATCTTCCATGCAAGATCTAAGCACATTGAGATATGCCATCACTTTGTGAGAGAAATGGTGCAAGCCAAGGAGATTGCTTTGGAGCATGTTCCAAGCAATGAATGTGTAGCTGATCTACTTACTAAACCACTTCAAAAGACACCTTTTATGAAGTTCAGATCATCACTTGGAGTGATTAGTAAAGCAATGATTGAACCAAGCTAGATAGTGAGGAGGAGTGTTAAAAATTCACAATTCTAGCTTGACTAGATTTGGTCATATGACTTGTAAATAGTTAGATGATCATGATGTGGCTTGTCACACGTGCCAAATAGCATAGGATTCCATTCATAAGGATGTTCTCAAGTAGACCTAAGTGTTAGAACCTTTGGAATGAGTCCAAATTATGCTTAGATACAAGGGAGAAAAAATAGGAGCTATTTTTGGTATTTTCTACATTGTTGAGGGATCTCCAAGATTCCAACCCTAACCTAGTAGGGATGAAAGATCCACCAAAATTAGCATTAGGGATAGGTTTAGGGCTACTCATACCTGCCCAAAACCGTGATGGATCATGTATATATAGGTGATGATATCTCACCAAAATCAATCAAGCAATTTCATGTTTTTTCTCTCATAATGGTGCAATTGCTCTCTATGTTCATAATTGTTTGAGTACTTGTGATTACTAATGATTATAGGATTGAATGTAGGTCTGGTGTACAGTACTCAGATTGTGGGAGGCCGTACTTTCACACGTGTGAAGCCTTCTTCAAGGATTTGGGCCATTTAGTGAGGTTCAAGCATAGATTTTTGATGGATTTTGATGGTTCAACTTGTGCTAATCTTATGAAATCATAATCTATTGTTTCCCTCATCATTTCAAGTGTTTTAAGATCCTTATTTGCTGTAATTTTTACATTGCTTTCTCTTTTTTCGGGGTGGGACAGGCCCCCTTTCAAGAGGAACTTGCCTCTGTGTGAAGCCAAACTTATAAATGCTATCATAGGTTTTTCAAAGCCTCATGACAAGAAGCATGTCCTTGGGCATCAATGTCACCCTCTTGCCATGAATGGAGTGTGAGAGATTTCATCTAGTTTAGTCTAGTTTAGTCAAATTTTGGTAAATTGTCAATAAGAGGCCAAAACTCATTTTAGACTTAGAGATAAACTTTTTGAAGTTATATTAGTTTAAAATACATTCAATAAACACTTTTGGAAAGTTTGAGAAAGTTGGTAGTCGAGTTTGAGAGAGATTCAAATTTGAAGTTTGGGTACATTGAATCTAGACCCAAAAATAGTAGGGTTTACATTTTGGAGGGAAAGCCAAGTGGCCAAATAGAGTTTGAAAACTCTATAAAAGGATGTAACTCATGGAGAGACACATCATCTTCTCTCTTCTCTCTCTCATTTCATCATTATACATGGTTCTCTTTGGGTTCTTCTACTCATTGGTGCACTATCTTGGTGTTATCTTGCAATCTTGTGTGTAGAATGATCATTTATTGCTATTTTCGGTTTCACACGTGTGAAATACAGTAGGGTACTGTAATTGTAGGAAAAAAAACATATTTTATGTTTTGGTTCATGTTTGATCAATATCTCTTAGAGTTTGCATCTCATTTTGTGTGTAGATGCTGATTTTTCTACATTGGCAAGATTGTTGGTTTGCTCCTTATTGTAACCAAAGATTTGGGACATGGATTGGATCTTGAATGATCTGAAATCCTTCACATGTTATCAGAGCTATTGTGTTTCAGCTTATGAAAGGATCAGCCATCTTTAGCAAGGACTTTGGAGGAGTTACCAATGCTAGAGCATGCTAGATTGATCTCTACTCAAAAATCAGCATTTTTGCATGTGTAGAATTGATCTTTTGTAGGTCAAAACTCAATATAGGGTTATATACTTGATCAATTCCAGTTTCACACTTGGCTTACTAGAATTAGATGATTTTTGGTGCATTAGGAAGGTCTCATTGGAGTCTACAAGAAGATATACCAAGTTTCTAGAAATTGCATGTAGAATTTGAGATATTCAATTTTTTGTGATTTTGTCAAAACCCTAATTTTGATTGGATCTCTAGTTTGTGAGGTTACTGAAATTCATTTGAGTGTGTTTCAATATTAGGAAGTGACAAGAATCATTAGATTAAGGATAGATCATAGGTTGATCAAGATTTCACTATTCTATGTGTTGATTTTCTAGCTAGAAGTGCTAGAAGAGATTTGAGAGGTTCCATATCTTTGTGATTTCTTATTGAGTTCATTTTTTGACATTCAAGAGAGTTCTTTGTGCATTGGAACAGGTTGAAAGAGAAGATTAGGTCACTTCAACATGGCTACAAGTGGGGGATTTATGTTGGAGAGCAATGATAGGCTTACCTCAATCAACTATTCTACTTGGAAGGTGAGGATGGAGTCCTTATTGGAGATGAATGAGTTGATGGAGATTGTTGCAGGTGTGGAGGAGAGACCTCAAGCACCTCAAGATCAAGTGAGGTATGACAAGAGAGCAAAGAGAGCTCTACACATGATTAAGATGAATGTTACCAATGAAATTCTCAAGGAAGTTGGTAAGTGCACATCATCTTTGGAGGCTTGGGAAGCTTTGAAGAAGCTTTATGAATCCAAGTCTACATCAAGAGTGCTTACTCTTAGGAGGAAAATCTTTCAAAGTTTGAAAAAGAAGGAAGAGAGTACTCATGCTTTTGTTTTGAGGGTTAAAACATTCAATGATGAGTTAGCATGTATCGATGAAAGCATTAAGGAGGTAGAACTTATACTTAATGGCTTGTTGGATGATCATGCTAATCTTGTTCAAAGTTTTGCTATTCAAAAGACTTTGCCAAGTATTGTGGATTTGCAAGAGATCTTGGTGAATGAGGAGTATAGGCTTCAATCAAGAGGAGGTGGATCTACATCGACATCTCATTATGAAGAGGATGCTATGTTCATCAAAGGCAAGTTCAAGGGCAAAGGCAAAGGCAAGTGGTCTAAAGGGCAAGATCAAGGTGAGACTTCTTCTTTTGGCAAAAAGAAAGATAAGTCTAAGTTAAAATGCTTTTATTGTGGAATCAAAAGGCATTTTGCTAATGAATGTTTGAAGAAGCAAAGAGATGAAGTAGCAAGCAAATCAACTTTACTACTAATGATGAGGATCTAGGTGGTGGTGTTCTCTTTTGATGTGTTCTTCAAGTCCAATATCAAGTGAAGGTGATTGATAGTGGAGCTAGTTCACACATGACTAGTCACAAGGAGTTCTTTACTTCTTTGGTCACTTATGATGGAGCCAAGAAAGCAATTCACATGGCCAATGGTGGTGAGTCTGTGATTGAAGGTATTGGTTCAATTCTTATTTGTCTCTCTACTAATAGGAAAGCAAGACTTGATGGTATTCTTTACATTCCTTCACTTTCAAAGAATTTGCTAAGTGTTGGTCAAATGATAGAGAAAGGATACATGGTAAAGTTTGGTGGTGATGCTTGCTTCATTACAAAGGAGGAAATCTTGGTTGCTAGGGGCAATAAACAAGGTAGACTTTTCAAGCTTGATGCTTTTTTTATGGTTAGCAAAAAGGATGGAATGGAAAAGGAGATTGGTCTCAACTTTTCAAAGTTACCTTTAAGCATCAATAAGATTGGTGGATCTTATGCAAAGTCTAAAAAGCTTCCTTATGCTAGATCTAGGTCAAGATCTAATATGCTTCTTGGAGATGTTCATCTTTGTGCTAACTTGGCTAGTCTTGAGGATAATGATGGTGTTTCAAAGGTTATTCATGGCAAGTGCAAGCATGAAAAAGTTAAGGAAAGAGCTAACTTCATCAATGGAGGTGAAGGTTCTTCCTTGGAAAAGATTGTTGTTAATGATTTCTTTGATTATATGGAAAAAGATGTTGCTAGGTGCATTCATGAATGAGATGGTTCTTCTACAATTTTTTTGTTATGATTCCAAGAAAGTCATTTTTCCAGCAAGTGGAGTCACATGTCTTCATAAATAGAGTAGATCAAATGGTTCTATCAAGAGACTTGGTGAGGGAGATAGTCACAACTCAAGGAGAAAAGAAGTATGTGAAGAGTTCAAAGTAGGATGTACTTTGAATGATGTCATTGTGAATGATAGTGAGAAAGAATCATTATCATATGAGTCATTACCTAAATCATAGAGTAGAAGTTCTTGTTTGAAAAAAGAGAGTACTTCAATCATCCTTATGTTGAAGGTACTAATCATTTTTTTCATGGCTTCTAATGTTTTTGAGGTTTCTACTTCTTATGATGCAATCATTAAGAGGGAGTCTTATGAAGAAAAGAGCAATGAAAGATTGGTTCTTGGGAAGATCCAAGGCATGGATCTCACATCTCTTCGTCAACTCAAAGGATTCTATGATTGTGAATTGATCACTCATGATCAAGATGGCAAAAGGTTGGTTGGAGAAGACTACATGGAGCAAATCGAGAGGCAATTTTTTCAAGACAAGGGAGATCTCATTGGTGAGCTTATTGAGGTTTGTTATGGACTTAAGAAGGCTGGATTTATTAGGTTTGATACTCATCTTTACCTACTCTACTTCATGTTGGATGGAAAGTTTGGAATCTATCTTTTGATTTATGATGGTGAAATTGGTGACATTGTTTTCACTAACCTTTGTGGAAGATCGAGATCAAGCATTGATGAGATCTTGTTGGATCTAGATCATATGTTTGAGAGAGAGTATTTTCAGAGGTTCAGGTCTGAAGATATTCATATCTTTGATATCTTTGATGATCAAGAGAAAGGTAAGCAAGTGGAAGCAACACACTTTGCTTTACTCACATGTTTTGGAGAATTTTCTTGTGTAGATGATGTTATGCAAGTGGATATTGGTTCTCATGGTTTTCATACTAGAAAAGCAAGTAATGGATTTGGAAAACAAAGTCTGTTCAATGACTTTGATGGTCAAGAGAAAGATCAAGAGATTGGTCTCAAAGGGCTACAACAACACAAAAGGGAAGGTGGCAATTTGGAGCTAGTCAAGAGCATCAAAGGAGAGGTAATTGGCAAAGATGTTACGGATCTATTTCTGCAGCTTATTGAAGACTCAAGTAAGGTCAAAGGAGCAGCAAGGAAGTTTTGTTCAAGTTTACTTTACTTGTTCTATCTCATGTTTGAGCTATTTCATGTGGATGTGTGCAAATTGTCAAGATATGGACAAACTAGCTACATTGTCTTGCAATATCTTATTGTTGGAGTTGTACTAGCATTCTTGGCTGGTTCTGCTGATGGAAATGAAGCTATTGGAGGTTCATTATGTCACTCATTCATGGCCAAGTCATCAAGTGTTGATGATATCTTGTGTCAAGATGGAGATGGAGGATCATTCTTGGAGTTTTATGGTGGAGACATATCAAGAAAGGACAAAGTTGGAGGAGACAAGCAAGCAAATGGTCATCACTCACATTTATTGTTTGGTTGCTGTAATTTTCCAGAGAGTTCAAAGTTTGAAACATGGAGGAATCATTTCATTCACATTCTATTTGGTTCTTCATGTTCTAGTTATATGTTGATGTGTAAAATTGATGTAAGAAATAGTGAAGCATCCAATTTGGACACTATTCTCTATATCAATTATGAAAGATACTTTAGAACCTTATAAATAAGATCTATACTTAGGATGGAGATCATTCTAAAGTTGGATCAAAGTTCTATTGTCAAAACTATGCCAAAACTAGTTGAAGAGGGAGTGTGAGAGATTTCAACTAGTTTAGTCTAGTTTAGTCACATTTTGGTAAATTGTCAATAAGAGGCCAAAACTCATTTTAGACTTAGAGATAAACTTTTTGAAGTTATATTAGTTTAAAATACATTCAATAAACACTTTTGGAAAGTGTGATGAAGTTGGTAGTCGAGTTTGAGAGAGATTCAAATTTGAACTTTGGGTACATTGAATCTAGACCCAAAAATAGTAGGGTTTACATTTTGGAGGGAAAGCCAAGTGGCCAAATAGGGTTTGGAAACTCTATAAAAGGATGTAACTCGTGGAGAGACACATCATCTTCTCTCTTCTCTCTCTCATTTCATCATTATACATGGTTCTCTTTGGGTTCTACTACTCATTGGTGCACTATCTTGGTGTTATCTTGCAATCTTGTGTGTAGAATGATCATTTATTGCTATTTTCGGTTTCACACGTGTGAAATACAGTAGGGTACTGTAATTGTACGGACAACAAACATATTTTATGTTTTGGTTCATGTTTGATCAATATCTCTTAGAGTTTGCATCTCATTTTGTGTGTAGATGCTGATTTTTCTACATTGGCAGGATTGTTGGTCTGCTCCTTATTGTAACCAAAGATTTGGGACATGGATTGGATCTTGAATGATCTGAAATCCTTCACATGGAGCACAACATCGTATCCTCAAACAATTTTGTCTGGAAGTCCTCATATGCAGTATGGAGTGCCTCCAATGCAGTGATATTCCACCTCACTACATAGGGCAGATGAGTGGTCATATCTTGTGTAACCTCCCTCACAGCCCGGTAGAAGACTGCTTTCAGGAACAGAAGTTTGGTGCTCCTCTACAATGCCCTAATGTCCCTCAATCATGGATGACGAGGTCTTCCACGTCTTTGTGGACGTATGTGTTCAGAAGTCTGGGGACGGGATGGTTGAACAAAACTAGTAAGCCTAGCAGTTTGCTTCGTCCGAGCCATTGAGGCCAGATATCTATACCACACAAGGACAAAGATACAGAAGAAGAGAAAGCTAGATTATCTCACGTGATGGTGACACTGGGAACTCTGAGGGTGATATCGGTACCACGCAGGCAGGGAGAGGAAGGGGCTCTCGTGATGGTGATACTGGGAGAGTCACACTGATATTGCTACGACGCAAGAGGGTGTAAGGAACAGACCTGGGGACGAGGTCGCTCGCGTGATGGCGATATTACGAATGCAAGTCATATGGAAACAATCAAACATGAAAGCAAATTATGCGAAAACCTGTACAATCCCTGGGAATGGACTTATATAGGAGAAAAAAGTTGGCATGTGTGAATACTTGCGACACGTGGCCCAATCACTAACTGATGTGTGGAACCACACGTCTGTATACGCATGTGTGAAACTGCACGTCTGCATCAACATGTGTGGGATCCCACATGTGGACACGTGGCCGAATGGATCAATGACATGTATTCTCACACGTATAAGCTCGCACGTGTGGGCACATGGCCCAATCAGTACCTGACATGTGGAACTACACGTCTGTATCCGCACGTGTGAAACTGCACGTACGAGTAACACGTGTGGGACTTGCACGTGTGGCCATGTGGCCGAATAGTTTGGTGACGTGTGTTCTAGCACGTATTAGCTCACATGTGTGGGCACGTGGCTGAATGGCAAATTGATGTGTATTGTAGCACATGTGGTCTCGCACGTGTGGACAGTTATATTACGCATCATAGATCTGACCTATTGTTGGATCGACGTGTGTACGACTTGGATTTTATTGGTTTTAGCTATATAAATGTTGTTTGATTAGTTAAAACCTTTCGTTAAGTTTTGGATTTTCACTCCCTGTAGCTCTTGGTTTGTCAACACTACTAGTTCTTTGCAGTATCGCTACCACGCGAGAATCTATTTCAGATTCTAGACAATCTTGGATCCCTCGCGTCGTTTCGATATCTGGTTATTCACCAATATCGCCATCATGCAAGGATTGCCTGATTGTCTTCTAACTCCCTGCCACCCCGTGTCATAGCGATACTCGGCCCTACTGGTCATACTTTCGAGATGGCCACCTCATCTTCTAATACTTTTGATTCTATGTTGCATGCCTTCCTCGTTGAATCCGGTGTTGGTAACTACGTAGGTCACTATAAGACGTATTTCAATATGTCTTTTGATATTGAGAGTTTTGGTTTAGAACATAAATCCTATTTTCCAACGTCGTATAAAGAGTATTATGATAGTCTAAATCAGTCTATGTTGATAATGGATAATCTACAATTCATTCATTTCCATGACTTAGTACTTGCCCAACCATCTTCAAAGCAAAGCCACAACCAACGATTCACAAAAATAGTGAGTGATTTTAAACGTGTGGTCCATTGTAACCAGCACAATCGATCATGTCGCTTTTTGTAGGAAGGCATGGGCTTTGTGTTTTATCTTTCTACTCTTGTTCTTGAGGAGGTTGGAACTTCGAGGCTAAGCATTGAGGTTGCCTCATCATCAATTGATTCTGTGATATCAGAGTTGGCTATTGTTGATGACGCCTTGGGTGTTAAAAATTCACAATTCTAGCTTGACTAGTTTTGGTCATATGACTTGTAAATAGTTAGATGGTCATGATGTGGCTTGTCACACGTGTCAAATAGCATAGGATTCCATTCATAAGGATGCTCTCAAGTAGACCTAAGTGTTAGAACCTTTGGAATGAGTCCAAATTATGCTTAGATACAAGGGAGAAAAAATAGGAGCTATTTTTGGTAATTTTTGCATTGTTGAGGGATCTCCAAGATTCCAACCCTAACTTAGTAGGGATGAAAGATCCACCAAAATTAGCATTAGGGATAGGTTTAGGGCTACTCATACCTGCCCAAAACCGTGATGGATCATGTATAGATAGGTGATGATATCTCACCAAAATCAATCAAGCAATTTCATGTTTTTTCTCTCATAATGGTGCAATTGCTCTCTATAATCATAATTGTTTGAGTACTTGTGATTACTAATGATTATAGGATTGAATGTAGGTCTGGTGTACAGTACTCAGACTGTGGGAGGCCGTACTTTCACACGTGTGAAATCTTCTTCAAGGATTTGGGCCATTTAGTGAGGTTCAAGCATAGATTTTTGATGGATTTTGATGGTTCAACTTGTGCTAATCTTATGAAATCATAATCTATTGTTTCCCTCATCATTTCAAGTGTTTTAGGATCCTTATTTGTTGTAATTTTTACATGGTATCAGAGCCTAAAGGCTGAAATGAGCTAAATCCTTGGTTTTCATTCAATTTGATCACAATTTTTGATCTAAATCTTGTGTAGATTGGATCTTAGCATCTAGTATTGATTCTAGAACTCAAAGTGAGTCAAATACATTGGAGATTGGTGTTGTGTGACTTCATTTGCAGGTGTTTAGGTGTCTAAAACCAGAGGCAAAGTTGAATTCAATTCACATTACCAAGATAGCAAGTTTTGCTTGCTCCAAGCATTGATTTCTAAGCAAGTTTTGGAGGTGATTTCATAGAGGAGGCTTTCTAGCATTCAAGGAGAGGGAATATCAGAGTTTTGGGGACTCTTCAAGGCTTTTCTAAGGTGTAGTAGACACCTCCTAAAGTGATTTAGGTTCATTCCAACCATTGCTTGACTTATGCACCAAATTAGATCAATTTTTCATCAATTTTGATCATTTTTTGCTTGTGATTGGATAGTAGATTGTGTTGCATCCTCATTAAGTTCCATTTAGATCTTTTACAAGTTATTTTGGAAGTATATTAGGTTGCTGAAACTCACTCTTGATCAGATCATTTGGAAGCTTTAATGTTCTTTATAGAAAGAGGGGCAATTCTACTAGTATTGTCTACTTCAATCAAGCAAGTGCATTGTTTCTAGTATTCTATGATTTGATTTTGTTAGAGATCATTCTTAGATCTTTATAGGAAGTCTATTACTGATCTTTTCAGGTCCCTAAGAAGTGGGATAAGGTAGACCTTCAATCAAATCAATAGAAGTAACCTTCATTTGTGTCAAGTCCTTGATTAGGAGACTAGATGGCATCTATAAATGCATATCTTTTGGATACTAATGAAAGGCTCAACAAAACTAACTATTCCATGTGGAAAGTTAGAATGGAATCTATCATGATCATGCAAGATCTGATGGAAATTGTAAATGGTAAGGAGGGTGAACCTATTCATCCTCAAGAAAAAGCCAAATACATCAAGTGGTGCAATGTTGCACTACATTGCATAAAAATGAATGCTGCAAATGAACTCTTAAGAGAGGTAGGAGATTGCACTTCAGCTCAAGATGCTTGGGAGACTTTGCAAAAGGTCTATGAATACAAGAACCAAACTAGAATGTTAGCTTTGAATAATCAAATCTATAGAAGCTATCAAAAGAAAGGAAGAGTGCACATACTTTTGTCCTAAGAGTAAAGGAATTGAACAGAGAGCTAGTCTTTATAGGTGATCCTATCAAGGATGAAGAGCTTGTTCAACTCATATTGAATGGACTAAGCTTTGAATTTGACAATTTGGTTCAGGGATATGCAATTATGGGTAAGCTACCCATACTTGAAGAACTCCAAGGCACACTCAAGGTCGAGGAATCAAGAAGGAGCCAAATGCAAGAGAGGATGGATAGGCTTTCCATCCAATGTGGAGATGACCAAGCTCTCTTCACCAAAGGCAAAGGCAAGTCCAAAGGCAAAGTATCAACATTCAAGAAGTCTACAAAGCTTGATGATCAAGAAGGACCCTCAAAGGCATCTCCATCAACCACCAAAGTCAAGAAGGACAAATCAAAGGTGAAGTGCTACTATTGTAGCAAGATGGGGCATTATGCCTCGGAATGCTTCAAGAGGAAGCAAGATCAAAGCCAAGCCAACATGAGCAAAGAGGAGGAGGAGGAGAGTTCACATGAGGACTCTCTCATGATGTCCATGTTTTCTTCAACAAGCTTCAAAGGAGAAGATCCTTGGTGGATTGACTCGGGTGCTAGTTCACACATGACTAGTAAAAGGGAGTTTTTCTCTTCTCTCTTATCTTATGATGGACCTATAAAGTCTATCTATATAGCAAATGATGAAGCTTGTAAGATTGAAGGAGTTGGTAGAATTTCCCTTTGCTTAGGATCTTCCAAAAAGATCAACATAGAAGGTGTTTTGTACATTCTTACAATAACAAAGAATCTACTAAGTGTTGGCCAAATGGTAGACAATGGTTTCAATGTTGACTTTGCTTCAAATGAATGTTTCATCAAGAAGAAGGGTAAGATAATGGCTAAGGGCACTAGACTTGGCAAACTTTATAAGTTGGATGCATTTGTGGATACTAATGTTGTCATGTTGGTCGAGAAGAGCAAGATATCTACTTTTACTTTATGGCACAAAAGACTTGGACATGTCAACTCGGGTTCCATGGAGGCTATGATCAAGGAGGAGTATGCTTTAGGCCTACCAAGGTCTATTGGGAAGGAAGACAAGGTTTGTGAAGCTTGTGCCTTATCCAAGGCACATAAGAAGGTGTTTCCTAACTCCATCACAAAGTCATCTCATCCTCTTGAACTCATACACTCGGATGTGCACATTGCTAGCACCAAATCTAATGGAGGTTCATCCATGTTTTTAACCTTCATTGATGACTACTCAAGATATGGTTGGGTGTTCTTACTTTCCCTCAAGTCTCAAGTATTTGATACTTTTGTAAAGTTCAAGTTGTTTGTGGAAAAGCATCATAATCATAGCATCAAGATTCTTAGAAGTGACAATGGTGGAGAATTCATCTCCAATGAGTTCAAGGCCTTTTGTGAGGAGGAAGGGATCAAGAAAGAGACTTCTTGTCCTTACACTCCTCAACAAAATGGAGTTGCTGAAAGAAGGAATAGAACATTATGTGAATGTTCTAAGGCTTTAAGATTAGATGCTTGTTTGCCCAAATCCTTTTGGGGTGAGTCTCTTGTATGTGCAAACTACTTGATGAATAGGGTGTCTTGCAAAGCAATTGAAGACAAAACTCCTTATGTGTGAAGCCTTCTTCAAGGATTTGGGCCATTTAGTGAGGTTCATGCATAAATTTTTTATGGATTTTGATGGTTCAACTTGTGCTAATCTTATGAAATCCTAATCTATTGTTGCCCTCATCATTTCAAGTGTTTTAGGATCCTTATTTGCTGTAATTTTTACAACTATTTTGCTTGTTCATTTAATTCCGCACTCTGGTGGAATGCTACATTAATTTGTTACCGTACATCAGAAGTGTTAGACTACTCTCTGAAGGATTGTAGGAGTGATACAGCCGGCAGTGACTAGCGATCACATCTGAACTCCTGATGAATTGATCTTGTTTGAGAACCTTGTTGCAAAGTCTTTTGCTTCGTTTCGTTTTGTTTCGTGTAGTTTCGCGATCTGAGCTTCAAGCATGAATCAATGTCAACACAAGTTTTGCTTTGCTTCGTTTCATTTCGTTTTCGTTTAGAATTCATCTCGTTTCATTAGCTTATGTTACTGAGCCTGCTTGATTAAACTCGAATAGAAATAATTTGAGTGTCGCGAAACTTTTGCGAATCCTTCTTTGTTATCAGTTTGTCCACAGAGTCATTATAGCTAGAATTGTGATTTTTTTTTTCTTGAGTGCATCATTCTTTCTCACTTCAGTGGTATCAGAGCCCACTTTCATCGTATTCTGACATAGCCAAAGGCTATTAGATCCAAGGGGATAAAAGCATTCAAACGATCAACCATCAACAGTGAACACGAATTCAGAAGCAATGGCTTTAATCAGCGACATTCAATCCAAGATATGTACAATTCTGAATTCTTCAAGATCTAAAGTTAAGAGATCACTGATACTAAAGGGTGAAGGACTCTTTCCCTGGGTGGATGGCACAGAGTAGATCCCTACGACATCAGACAAAGAGGTACGCGAGTGGAGGGAGAAAAATGATAAGGCAGTAGCCTTGCTATCATCTCCATCGAAGATAGTCTCACGCTTGACCTGGCTACACTCTCCAAGACAAAGAAGATGTGGGATACATTGCTCATGAGATTTCAAACGAAATCACGAAGTCAAATAATGATGCTGGAAGATCAGCTGACGGAAATACCTCACATCTTTTGTAAGGAAGATGAAGAATCTATTTCTGTCACTACACAATTCTGGTGTAGAAAATGCAGTGTCAGTCGAGAAGTAGCTCACTTACCTATTGAGAGCCTTATCAAGATCTTTTCAGACAACCAGAACCCTGCTCGCGAAAGATCCTAGCATGACCGTCGAAAAGGCAATTGTCGAAATTCGAGAGAAAGTCGAGGCGAGAGAACATCTTGATCACAAAGATGGTTCTGACCAGGCCCTCTACAACAACAAAGAAAAGACCAAGAAAAAATTCAAACCTAAGAGGGAGTCGAATCAAAGGCAGGATTGCGATCAGCAAGCAGAAGGGACCAGCAAAGGCAAGTGGAAGAACAAAGGGAGGTCAAAACAACAGAGTGGAGACAAGAAGACTTGCATGAGATGCAGACGAGATGGGCACACAGTTGATACGTGCTGGCTCAATCCAAAAATTGAATGTATCCACTACCACAAGAAGGGTCATGCAGCCATGGATTGCCGCCTGAACCCAAGAAACAAATCAGCACAAAGCAGACAGGAGAACGATAATAGTTCGTCCTATGTCGAGGAGCCAGAGAGCTCAAAAATGGGCGAAAAAAGATCGAACAGAAATAATTCAACCACCTACATATGTGCAGACGTGTGTGCAGCATCAACATCTGACACATAGGAGGTAATCCTTGATTCAAGAGCTACCTCGCACTTCGTCAAATCAAGATGGATAATGTCTAATTTTTGAAGTGCATATTCTTTAAGATTCATTATTCTTGGATATGGATCCAAACATCAAGTGAATGGTATTGGTTCGCTGTGGCTCAACACGAATGGCCCAGACAGATAACTCGAAGACATTATGTTCGTGCCTACACTACAGCAGGACTTGCTTTTTGTGGCAAGGATAGCTGATGCAGGGATGCGTGTGACATTTTCTAATGAAGCATGCAATGTTATTGATGCCAATACCAATACCCTAATCACTCAAGGTAGAAGAAAAGGTAATCTATATCATTTGAAGGTGCATCTGCCTGCAGATCCGGTGCATCAGGCTCATGATAATTTGCCAGACACTCGGTGGCACATGAGACTATGCCACATGAATTCGATGGCATTTTATCAAGCAAGCCATCATGGAGCAATAACAAGGGTCAACATCTGGAATGCAACCAGTACGACCACCTATGATGCATGTCTGAAGGGTAAGATGTCACACACTCCATTTGTCAAAGACTCCTACAGAATGACCAAGATTCTGGAGCTAGTGCATTCTGACATCTGCGGACCTTTCAATGTGATCTCAGTAGGAGGTTCGAAATATTACATAACCTTCATTGATGATTATAGTAAATTCATCAGAGTGTATTTTATACATAATAAATCAGAAGCACTTGATAAATTCACAAAGTATGTGAATTGGACAGAGAGATGCACAGGCAACAAAGTGAAGCAAATCAGGACAGATCGAGGTGGCGAATACATCTCAAATCGCCTCATTGACTTCTGTAATAATCGTGGTATCATTCACAGAAGGACTGCAGACTACACACCGCGGCACAACGGTGTTGTAGAGAGGAAGAATAGGACTCTGATGGAAGCTGTCAGATGCATGATGGCCTACTCGAAAGCTCCATGAGTACTGTGGGCTGAAGCAGTAGCTACAGTTGTATACACTCAAAACAGGACAAGAAAGTCTGGTGTCTCTCACACGACACCACACGAATTATGGTGGGGTAGAAAGCCCAACCTGAAAATTAAGTACACATTGATAGAACCTCAAAACAATCAAAACAAATGTAGACAAATGGAGAGAATCACTCAAAATTGCTTCCAAAACCAAGATTGGTGTCTCACATTGATTATGGCCAAATGTGGCTCTATATATACAATAAGTGGGAGCTCGTGGCACTGATCATCCCTATGATCCCACATGTGTGAAGGTGCTTTGTCATATGATGATTCATCATGCAAAACTGACACTTGGACAAAACCTTCTATTTTGAGCACTTTTGGTCCATTTTCCTTCTATATGGAGATCTACTTGGAAATCTTCTAGAAGTCAAAATTTGCCTACTTCAGCTTATTCCACACATGTGAGCTGTCCTCTACACATGTGATATGACACCTAACCAAAGGATGTGCCTCATGCAATCAATAGATTGATGCCATGTGTCATATGTCTAGAAAACTAGTTTTTGGCCTTTTTAGCCACTAGAACTTGAATTAAATCATATGTACAGCCTATATGATTATGGTACATGACAAGTACATTATTTTCACACGTGGGAACAGGCTCCACACATGTGTAATCATCTATATACAAGATTTTTGGCCTCTACCAAGCTTATTTTTGCATTTTTCACATGGACTACACATCTGCAATACATCTGACGAAAGACCTTGTAATTTGTGAAAGATTTCAGATCCTTAAGATCCAATCTACTTAAATGATCTTTGGTTAGAAAGTCCTAGACCAATAAAGTGATATGGTTCAAGGTTGAGGCCCAAGGTTTAGAAAGAGTGATATTGCGTGTTCTTCTTCTGCCTCCCTACTTGGTGATTGCTTATGGTGAATGCTTGATGTTGCATATCTGATTGTTGACATTGAAAGGGTGTTTGACTAAAGATTTACAAAAGGTTATCTTAGAATTGTCGACCTTTACAAGGTATTGCTCGTGAGTCTTAACATCATTCAAATGAGCACATTGTTGGATTATCCCCTTCTAATCGACATTTTAATCTTCGTCCAAATTTATCCAAACCTGCAGGTTTCTTCGTGTTTTTACACAGTCTACATAACTACTCAAAAACGGCTCACAATGTCGGCATTTTCAGGATTTTTTCTCACTTCGGCTCATTCGCAATATGCTAGATGCCTCAAATGTTAAGGAAATGACGTTGGCAAAGACCTTCGCATTTTTTGCATTTTTTGCATGATAGTTTACGTTCATTTCTGCAGAGTGACAGTTTACATTCAAATCCGCAGACAGACTGTTTATGACCAAAGCCACCGACTTGCATTAACTCATCAGCAAGTAATTTATGAGAAGTACTAACTAGATGGATTCTAGCACATCACAACCAACTGGATGACGCATTTGATAACCTAATTGCTTAGTATAAATAGTTGTTCATATTCCTACATCATAAGCATTGAAGCATGAAGATCAATCATTAAGTATTAATAGTTAGCGTTCTCTCTCTCAAGTCTGCGAGCTTGAGCACTCTTGAGCATTCTAGCTCAGTTCCTCAGAGTTGATTAGAGATTGCTATTGCACTTACTGCTTATTAGTAGTTGTGCCTAATTCAGAGTTATATTTAGCCGCTTAGAGATAGCTTAGAGTACGCGGCTTTGATCCGCAACTTGTTGCACTCATTTACATCTGTTTCGCTTTTCATAACAGCATCTCCTGAAGTCAAAATAAAGGAAGGCACTTTTATGGTCAAAGACAAAAACGCAAATTCAGATGATTCATGGTTTTTGGATTTCGGAGCTACTCAACATATGACCAATCATCGTGAGATTTTTCATCTCTATATACCTTACAACACAAAGAAGTATGTTCATCTTGGTGATGATAGTACTCACACTATCAAAGGTGAAGGTACTGTAAGATTAAGATTCTAGCATAATCAATTCCAACTACTGTCAAAAGTCTTGTATGTTTCTAAACTCTCTACAAATCTGTTATCAGTAAGTAGAATTACAGATTTAGGTCATAAGGTGGAGTTTGAGTATGATCAATGCAGAATTATTGATAGGGATAATAAGATCCTTGTAGTCGACAAGAGGCATGGATACTTATATAGATTGGCACATTGTTATTTTGATTCTAGTCAAGCCTTAAAAATCTCTGTTCTTGTCAATAAAGCATTACTATGGCATCATCGCTTAGGACACTTGAATTATACATCTGTTTTGAATATGTCCAAACAATCCCTTGCTCTTGATTTCGACTATCCTTCTGGCAAAGTCGATCTCCCTGTCTGCCATAGCTACATTCTTGGAAAGCAGACTAGGATTCCTTTTAGATCGAGTCATAGGCATGCAGCAAAATGTCTGTTAGATGTCGTTCATTCAGATATATGTGGACCTATGCAAAGTATTTCATTATCTTTATTGACGAATTCTCTAGAAGAACAGTTGTTTACTTCATTAAGCAGAAATCGGAGGCTTTCATCAAGTTCAGACAATTTAAATAGCATGCAAAAAATCAAACTGGGAAACGAATCAAAGCACTAAGGTTCGACAATGGGGAAGAATATATCTCCACTGAATTTAAGGAGTACTACCTTAACAACGACATTGAGCAACAATACATTATCTCCTATTCGCCCCAGTCAAATGGTCTTGCTAAGAGAAAGAATAGGACCTTAATCGAATCGGCAAAGTGCATGTTATTACACACGACACTTCCGAAGTCCTTTTGGGCTGAAGCTATTTCAACAACAAACTATATTCAGAATATATGTCCTACTAAAGGTCTCTCAGACAAAACACCATTCGAAGTTTGGATAGGTACCAAACCTTATTTATCAAACTTACGAGTTTTTGGATGTACTGCTTATATGCATATTCCTCATGATCTCATGAAGAAGCTCGACTTTCTGAGTATCAAATGTATTTTCATCAGTTGCACTACTTCAGATCAAGCTTATAAGTTGTTCGATCTCATCAAGTTGAAGATATTCACTAGCCGGGATGTCATCTTCATTGAAGATCAGTTTATCAACCTCAAGGGAAAAGACAAAGCCCATGTAGCCTACTTGTCTGACTCATCCGACATATTGGACTTCAAGGTTCCTCAGTCGACTATTCCCATTGAAGGTCCAAGCTCATCCACTTTCGACGAACAACATATCAACGACAAATCCGAAGATGATGATGTTGCAATTCAACAACTATAGTATGATGAAAATAATCAACTTCTTCTATTCCCCAGAAGATCATCAAGAACCAGCAGACCACCGAAATCTTTGACAGTGAAAGTAAGCTAGTTGGAAAGGGTGGGAGATGAAATAATGTACATGAACTCTCTGCTTTTGCTACTACAATAGGACCAAATTCGACTAAGTTGTGGCATGAAAGATTACGCCACATTAGTATTGTTGTTTTGAAATAAATGTAGAAGTCTAGTATGGTGGCACACTTACCTCATGTTTTCGAATTAAAAGAAAATCGTGCAGCTTGTTTGATGGGCAAGCAACATCAAAAGCCTTGCAACAATGACGCAAAGTCTCCTCTAGAACTTGTACATGCTAATCTATTTGAAAAAATGCAAACTATGGCATTGGGATGACCTTTTTATTTCATGTTGATCATCGACGATTTCAGTAGAAAGATGTGGGTGTATTTTCTTCGTGATAAGTCTGATGCTTTTGGAAATTTCAAGACGTGGCACAAACTTGTTGATAATGAGAAAGGTTCAAAACTAAAAAAGTTTTGCGCGGATTGTGGAGGAGAGTTTTGTTCAAATGCTTTTAATGACTATTGTAAAGAGCATGGCATTAAGCGCCAACTCACTACTCACTGCTGTGCATACGCCTCAGCAAAACGGCATCGTTGAACGCAGAAAAAGAACTGTTATGGAGATGGCTCATTGTATGCTGAAAGCAAAGGAATTGCCTAATTCATTTTGGGCTGAAGTAGTAAAAATAGCAATCTACATTTTGAACAGAACCTACACAAAGGTAGTCATAGGTAAGACACCTTATGAGGCCTATTGTGGTAAGAAACCTTCAGTTGATCACTTTTGAGTCTTTGGATCAGATTGTTATGCACATATACTAGATTCTGATCGCAAATGTAGAGTATGTATTTCTGGATATTGTTTCTCACTTGGTTCTGGAATTACTTCTTGGAATAGTAAGAAGCAAGCGAGTGGCTGATTATCTTCTACCGAAGTAGAATACAAGGCAGCTTGTGTTGCAGCTTGTGAGGCAGTGTGGAGGATTTTAGCGAACCTGGATGTACATGTTCATGATGCTACAGTTCTAGATTGTGTTAGTCAAATTTGCATGGCTATAGCCAAGAACCCAGTGTTTCATGTTCGGACGAAACACATTGAAATACATTATCACTATATTTGGGAGTTGATCAAGAATGGAGTCATAGAATTGGAGTATTGTCCAACAAACGAGAATGTTGCTGTCATCTTTACGAAAGCTTTGGGGTTAGTTCAACTTTTTGGTCATCTTCTTCATTGGGTCTTGACCAAGACAGTGATTTACCTTCGGGTGAATGTTGAGGGGGGGTGCTAGATATAACTAAACATTCACCTCTCAGTTTAGTTGTCACTAGTTAACCGTGAGATCAAATATGTAAGGCTACCGTTATGAGGAGAAGCCATAATTGAGCACAGTTGTTAGTAGGGGGTCTAATGTGAGACCATGATGGTTATGAGATGGCTGGATTGCATAGCAGGAGGTCTGAGGGATTCGGGGGGTGGATCCCCCCAAGAAACATGGAGTTTGGGGGCAAAGCCCCCCAACGGTATGGCCTCTTCATCATTTGGCCTTTTGACTCCTTATGCGAAAACACACTTTTGGTGTTTTGCATCCCCTTTTGTCACTTGGTTGTTTGCTCTCTCTGATGGTGGTCGCCACTATATAACTACCACATTGAGAAGCATTCATTAGTAGTTGGAGCATTCTGTTTATTGTAGATCAGTCGTCCAGAGTCTATTCGAGATCGCCATTGAAGCCCTTCTCCAGGGTGCACGGATTGGATAGCACCATCATCATATGTACTGGCTTTATCATCAGATTTTCATATTCGAGTTTATTGTCTCTTGTCTATGCTGAATTCAATTGTCAATTATAGTAAGAGATAGCTTAGAGTACGCGACTTTGATCCGCAACTTGTTGTACTCATTTACATCTGTTTCATTTTTCATACTGAATCAATACTATCTTCTTGTTGCGGTCAGGTTTGTCTCAAAATGCTGTAGTTCTTTGCAACTGATTATTTGTCTGATAATTCAATGCTTTAATGTTTGGCTACGTAATCATTGTAGTACTAATGATCTCAAAGTTAGTTACTATAAGATCGAACATAATTTCTATCACTATTGTTTTATTTGAAATTGATAGGCGTAGTCATGCATAGAGAAAGAGGAAGATAGTTTATTATGTTGTGCACGATAAGTTTTCTTTCTTATCATTGGAATTCTTTTTATTCGATTCTATTCGACCTATCTTTTCACACCTCTTTCCAACACACATTTCGTATGTATATTAATGATGTTTTTGTATTTCTGTATTCGATGAATATGCAGATGGATATTTTCAAAAGACATAAATATAGGAGATATAGGACGCATGCGTCTCAAAGCTATTGAGATTTTTTGTGCTTTCGAGAGATGACTTTCTCCATCATTCATGGACATCCAAATTCACCCATTGGTTCACCTTGTTGAGAGGTGGAGCTAGTGGGCCCTGTGAGTGCAAGATGGTTGTTTCTTTTGGAGCACTTTATGAAAGTCCTAAAAGATTTTATTTGCCAAAAAGCACATGTAGAAGGTAGTATGGCAGAAGGTTGGATAGCACAAGAGACTTTGTTTTACATTACAAAGTACTTGACACAATTAAATCCAGGGGCTCCAAGACTATGGCATGATAGTGATGAGGAGAGCAACAAACAAGAGAGCATTCCACAAGGAAGTGTATGAGAGACAAGGTTTGCACGTTCATGCTATACAACACAGAAGAATTATCATCTTGGATTGATTTATATAAAAAATCTAAAGATCAAAGGAATATTGATAGAACACGGTGGCGTCGATCACATAGGGACCAGGCTTTTCCATCTGTATTGGAGAATCTCTCATATCAATGCAACATTTCCTGGCTATTTGAAACCATGAATGATGCTTGCGCAAGTGGGAAAAAAATATCAGATTTGGAGGTGGATCTTGCGCACAGTTGTAGTTGGCATGTTTGTCTCTAAACGCAAACTAATCATTTATTATATATATGATAATTGCTTTGTTATTGTAACACGCACTTTATTTTGAAATATTTTTGAGCATTTTCTCAGGTTCCAAAGGCACACTAAGTGACAAATCTCTCAAATGGGATAAATCCTCGTCAGATCCAATTGTATCACCTTCATGTAAACTTAGTTTCAAACGACTTACATGAAATACTGAGGTTTTCCTTGAAGATCTACTTCATAGGCCAAAGAACCAATTTTTTGTGCAATCTGGAACGGTCCACAAAAATGGGCCGACTATATATAATGCTTCCCAGTACATAATGTCTTAGAATCTTTTGGAATCCTGAGATATACCTGGTCATCAACTTTAAAATCTTTGGGAGACCTTTTAAGATCGGTATAGTGTTTAGCTCTATCCTGAGCACTTCAGATACTATCCTTAGCCAGTTGCAACATCTCTTGCATATCATGCAGGAAAATTAGCAACCTTCCGGATCTTAATAGATTTCGTCTCCACATTAACCGAAGTCCTAGGTTCAAATAGAATCAACTTGTCGTTGGGTCTTCGGAAGTCCAACTATAAAATCCATAGATATACTTTCCCATCTCTTATCAGGGATATCTTGACTTATGGCTTGAGTTTTGGCCAATAAAACTCCCTTCTAACCAAGTCTAGAGTCCTATGTATATCGGGATGTCCTGCACAGGGTATCATGACATTCAAACAAAATCTTGTATTTGAGCTCATCATCACCAGACACACAAACTTTTCCATTACGAAAGGTCTTAATGTAGACAAGAATATCATCTAGAAATACTACTACAAACTTCTCCAAATATGGACTAAACAAATCGTTCATCATTTGTTGGAACGTTGCTAGAGCATTAAGCCAAAGGGCAACACTAAGAACTCATAATGACCAAATCTAGAATAAAATTCTATCTTTTGGACATCTTTCAACTTAATTATAATATGATGGTACCCTGTCCTGAGATCTATCTTGGTGAAATACTGAGCTCCACCCAAGCAATCTACAAGGTCATCCATCTTGGGTAACGAATATTTATTCTTGACAGTCACCTTATTTAACCCCTTGTAATCTAGACACATCTGAAAACCTCCATCTTTCTTCGCTTTCAGAAGAACTGGAGCGTCCCATGGTGATTTACTAAGTTGTATATGTCCCATCCTCAGATAATTTTCTATTTGATTTGAAATCTCTATCTCTTCTTTGTGAGAGAACCTATAAGGTTGTCTAGAGATAGGTTGACTTCATGGAATGAAGTCAACCTAGAGATCTATTGACCTAGATGGTGGTAAACCATGAGGTAATTCTGATGGAAAATTATCTTTAAATGCACTTATGATCTTAGTTTTCAGTGCTTGTTCACGATCTAAACTTACTGAGTTAAGAATTACTGAAAATTCACAACCATTTAGATATATATCAGGAACATCCACAACTAGAATAGCAAATATTGAAAAAACTTCATACTCATACTGTAGATAGTACATTTCATAGAAAATTCAAGAAATTGAAAAAAAATGAAAATTTTAAATTTTCGCAAATTTAATTTTTAAATTGTTTTTTTGTAACTTGAAAATTCATCAAAAATACTGTCGGTATTTAGGCAATCTAAATCAAAAAAATGATTCACAGTTCGATTCCTAATCTTACTGATATAATATCTATCAGGCATGCAAGACATGCGACACTAATCGTTTTTTTTTTTTTACTTTATGGAATTTTACGTAAATTTCATTTTTTCGAGATTTGTCAACCTAAATCACTAATTTGTGTCCTAATCGTCAGAGCACACACTTATGACCACTCAAAAAAAATGTGAATCATTCATGCATGTTAGAATCACTCTCAGAATCAACATGCAATCCATCCATGCAAGCACAGTACCACAATTTAGGGAAAAGACGCATGCGATGAGGAACACTTTCAAATTTTGCCAATTTTGCTCACAAAACTGCAAAACTTCAAACGGCCTTTGGCTACAATACACCAAATTAGGTGTTGTGAAGCATAGTATGGAGGGAGACCAAGTGACCGAGATGCTTGTCACATCAGCCTGCACCTAGGCTTCACACGTGTGAGAACAGAGCATCATAAAGTCTGTAGTAGGGTGCACTTCAAGCAGGCTATATGATCAAAAATCATACAAACACCTCCCGGCCAAGCCCAAAAGTGATGTTACTAAAAAATTTAAATGGTCTATTAGACTTCTGTGAAGCATTCATACAGGTCCTAAGAAGCAGTATGGGCTGAGAACAAAGATTTCTTAGAAGTCAAAATAGCTTCAAACTTGAAGCATAAGCCACCGACCATCAATTTAAAAGGATGATAGCTTGCTGGGAAGGCAAAAAGGAATACTAATCTTGATATACAAATTTCTAGAATGATCTCCTTATGGATTGGAGCAATCTATCCCCCAAAAACCACAAAAATAAGCTATTGTTTGGTCTTTTTTGACCTTCTACAAGCCCAATTCATGGAAATTTTGGCTTTAACTTTGAGGACAACTTCAAAATACTTTGGTTCAACTCTTTACAAGCTCTACATGGTGTTTGACAGCCACCTACTATCCAAGTTTATGAAAAAACAAGCAAAATAATAATTTTTGTCTATTTTCTGGTTTTTTCTTCACTATAAAGTGGATATAAGCTAAAGATATCCCAGTTATTCATCTAGGAGAGACTTCTACTCAAGAATCTGTAGTTTGAAGGTCTGCATGACAACGACAACAACCCGATCGCTTCGTCCCTCAGGCGTTTATAAGCCACTACGAATCTGCCTCTATTACAGAAGCTATGTCAATGATAGATGCAAACAAATGGAAAGTTGCTATGGATGCTGAGTACCATTCATTAATGAAGAACAAGACTTGGAATTTTGTTAATCCTCTTGTAGGTATAAAAAATGTTGGATTTATTCCCTCTACTCTCTTTAAATCCCATTTTAATCTGTCTCCATTCATGCTGCATATTTACTAACGTTGTCGCGCAATCTGCATACTTACGCGCAAATTCGCACAGATGAATAAAAGGTGAAAGAATCACAACACTGTGTTTTTACACACATCATGGTGACACGCGAAAAATAAAAAAAAGGTGACACTATCTTACAGAATGCCAAAAGTGCCCTAAAAGCATAAACACCCTGTAAATCAAATCCTAAGGCTACTTGTAAGAGTGACGCACTTTTCGCATCATCATCACCAACGGTCACTTCAGCACTGACTGACGTCGCACCCTTTTCACGCTCACCCCATGCAGTTGCGCTAACAGATTGGACAACGACTACAGCCACCCACGATCTCTTACAGACAACACATCCACTCTGTACTTTTCACATCTGCACACCTATAATATAATATATACTGGATACCATTTGTGTATTCAGGTTAATAAGTGAATGAGTTGATGAGTTGACGATGAAGAGAAGCTTATCAACGAGATAGACAAAGTAAATGCCTCGTGCATTGATTCTTGATTGTCAACAATAAAGTTTTATTTCTTTATAGATTGTATAAGCTTCGTAGGGCACGCGGTTTCATCCGCTATTGTCTTGTGCTCCACCGCATTATTGACATGTACACATGATATACTTAATCTGATACAGTTCTTTGTTCTGCATTTAGATCTATGTTAATATTGCTATGCTTATCATTCATTCTGTCTGATCTTTCTAGTTGTTCTTTCTGGTAATAGACGACTAACATTTAGCCTTGTCTTTCGTGAATTATTCGCGACTAATTATCAGTCGAGCACCGTCTAGCTCTTCGCAAATCATTCACGATGAATAGTTTGTCTTACTATTCGCGACAAACCATTCTTCTGGAGCTTCATTCATTTATTAAAGTTTGGCTACGTAATCAAGAACGACTATGATTCCCATCATTACCGTTTTGTTCGTTCTGATAGGCATAGTCATGCCTACGAAGAGAGTCGTATAGCTCGTTCCGCTGCGCACGAACATTTTCTGTTCGAGTTCGTTTCTTGTTCGAGTTTGTTTCTCGTTCGTGTTCGTCTTACCTCTTTGAGCTTTTTTTTCGTTTCTAACATACGACACATTTTCTCAACTCGTTCATCTCCCTCTCTCCAACATGGTATCAGAGCTACTTTTATAGCTTGATAAGCTTCCACAATACAAGACTCTACTAGCCGATAGATTAATTGTTTTCTTGTTCGGTATTTTCAGTATCAGATTTTCATACTTAAGTCAGTGATAGTTTCTCCTATCACTTAGACTAACTCTTCCACATGGATTCCCAAGGGAAAGCCAGTCCTATCATGGACAAGCTTGATGGAGCCAATTACCATCTGTGGAAATTTAAGATGAAAACTGTACTAATGGCAAAAGAATTGTACGACGTTGTTACAGGTGCAGAAGGGAAACCCGAAGCGGACGACACGACAATCGCCAGATGGAAGCTGAAGGATGGAAAAGCTTTTGCGCTGATCATCCTCAACATCATGGATATCCAGATCGGTCATGTATTCGAAGCTCAGACATCGAAAGAAGTCTGGGACATCTTGAGCACATATACGAAGTGCAAGATATAGCTTCCAAGCTACATCTCAGGAAGAAGTTCTACTCCCTCAAGTTGACGAATGGTGATTCTCTGCAGAATCACATTAATCAATTCAAGAACCTGCTAAGACAAATGGCCGCTGTCGAATCTGTCATAGACGATCAAGACGCAGTGATGCAACTGCTTACAACCTTGCCAAGTTCTTACAACAGCTGGGTGATGATCATCACGACTCATCCAAAATTGACTCTTGTTACATTTTTACAAATGCTAAAAGTTTAATACTAAATAAGCCTTCAGCAAAATACTAAAGAAATTTAGATTGCATAATTATTAAAAAATAAACCAAATATTTTTCAAACTTTTAAATTTACATATTCAAACAATGATTATTCATTGCTCCCCACAATGTCACCACTTACAAGGCTATAAAATATGATTTAACATACTTATATACCTAGGAAATTGAGGTGACTTGATTTCTAGGATTTTCTTGTCAATGACCTCCTTTCTGGAATTGTATTATTTGTTATGATGCTAACGAATTTTATAGCTAGCCATTCATTCAGCACAACATACGAATAGCCATGAGAGTGAGTGACCAATTAGCAGTCACAATTTCCTTGAGCTTGGGGACGAGGATTACAGTGCAGTCTTGGCTGCAATATTGTGAAATTAGAGTACTACTACTACTGCTCATAATAATTTTGTTGCCCAATTGCGAATTAGCCTGTGAAGCGCTGGGTACGAAGCCGGTGAATTCAGTGGATGAGGTTGTTGTTCTTCTCTCTTTGTAGATGAGTAAATTTTGATCTGAAATACAAAACTTTATCGTTATTTAAGCTCGATGGATCATGCGCTTCCATGACATACTAATTGATACAACCACTGATTCATTTGGGTAGATGTGCATTGTGAACAGTCATGTTACATAGCTTACATTTTAGCCATGCCATGCAATAAACGTTCAAAACTAGTTTCTCGCATTTAACAGAAGTGTGCATGATAGTTGTAATGAAACCCACCATCCGAGAACTGACAACAAGCGGTCAATGATGATATATATTGTGCTGATATTTACCAGTGGCTTAATCATGGTGGAAATCTACAAAATCAACGATATGCGCAGTTTGAGAATAACATAAGCGTGAACTCTGTGTCTGAACTTCGACTCAAGTGCTTATGTTATGTCTGGACTCTGGTAGAAATGGAATTGGAATGGAAGCTTGCGGTGATGGCCTTTAGATCGTCAACTGATTGAAAATGAAAAATTCAGAACCCATATACCTCCAATCAATATTCTTTTGCAGGTCCTTCTACGTTGGTGTCTCATCAGCTGAAGAGGGAGTAAACTCTTCGCTCAGCTGCACATTCCAAGGAAGTTTTCAGAAATTGGATGTAGCCACTGGCAAGATTCTTTGGAAAACCCTCATGCTACCAGATAATTCTGGTGTGAAAGGACGTTATGCAGGTGCGGCAATATGGGGAAGCAGCCCGGCAATCGATGTGGGAAGGAACCTCATATATATTGCAACCGGGAATAACTATCAAGTTCCTCCGAGTGTTGAGCAATGTGAGAATATCCAGAACAACCTTACGCATCGCGTTGTTCCTGATCCGTGCCTCATTCCTGATAACCATGCGGAATCTGCACTTGCTCTAGACTTGGACACTGGAAAAGTGAAATGGAGCACCCACCTTGGTGGATATGATGTATATACAATCTCTTGCCGTTCACAACCAACAAGTCGTGACATTGCAGTAACAGCTCAAAAAAGCGGGGTTGTTTGGGCTCTGGACCGCGATACTGGAATTATCGTGTGGTCTACGGTATATCACTGGCATATTTCTTCCACATAAACGATAGAATATACATGCTTCCACATGCATACACATACTTACAAGCTGTTATGTGCCAGGCCTCTCGCTTGAATATGCACTTTTTGCCACTTTGCTTCAACTTCAAAATAAACCTTGCAATCTATGCTTTGACTTGGCCAAAATAATAGTAGTGCCATTTCATCCATAAATTGAAAAAAAATATCACCAATATAGCCGCAGTTGAGATCGTGAACTCTCGAAACATTGACATGGAAGAAATTTATAGCTCGATCGAATCATATTTGACATAATACAACTATATTGATGTATGTTTATCAGGAGGATACTAATATCTACAATTTTTAGCTGCGGTAAAGATTGTCCAGCATCTACAATTCTGACCTACAAGTGCTTGTATCCATATTGTTTTTGAGATTGTAGGTTGCAGGACCTGGTTCTTGTGGAGGAGGAGCTATGTGGGGAGCAGCTACAGATGGTAATATGGTCTATACTCGAACAGTTTCCAAATGAACTTCACACTGGTACCTTCCACAAAAATCACAACTGGAGGTGCCTGGGTTGCCATGGAAGCTAGCACAGGAAGAATCTTATGGTCGACTGCAGAAGAAGAATTCAAGGTGCAACACTACAGTGATGCAAGTTGGGCAAGCTGCAAAGATGACAACAAGTCTGTGATAGGAGGATGTTCGATAGCACGCGGAGTAGCAGTCAGTTGGATATGCAAAAAGCAAACACTTGTAGCTTAATCCTCATGTGAAGTCGAATATGTGGCAGCATTGAAGGTGGCTAATGAGATAGTGTGGTTGCAGATGATGCTGGATGCAATTGACATACAACAAAGAGAACTGTGCACTATGATGATGGATTCTCAAAGTGCCATATATTTGTTCCAGTCTTCCATTCGAAGACCAAACATATTCCTATGAAGTACCATCACATTCGAGACTTGATTTCAAAAGGAGAACTGAGAGCTCAATACATAAAGTTTGAAGACATGATTGCAGATTTGCTGACAAAGCAGTTCGACAAACCACTTTTCACAAAAGAAAGAAAAACAATGGGATTGGACATGCAGAAAGATTGCAACATTCAAGAGGGAGTGTTAGAAATAATGAACTCTTGCAACCAATCCCTAGCATTCCCCGAAGCCGAAAAGGTCAAAGGAAAAGGTGAAGTGAAGGCCGAAGATGAAGACGAAGGCGAAGGCAAAGCGAAGGTCGAAGGTCGAAGGCCAAAGGCGAAAGTCGAAGAGTCTGAATCCGAAGTACCCGAAGTGCTGAAGATGAACCTCATGCTGAAACCAAAAGTCGGACAAGTCAAGCTAGTAGTTAGCAGCTCGACAAGCATGGAGTATTGTACTATCACGATCAGCCACCAAAGGCAATGCTATAAGAGGGTAGCTAACCAATTGATTAGCATTAAACCTATCTTGTAAACTATTGCTAAGTAATCTTGTAATTTTTTCAGATGGGATAAGTAAAGGATAAAATGAAAAAGATAAAGTCACGAAGAAGTCGAGAGTAGTGTCAGCATACTAGTAGCATTATCATCTATGCATGAAAGTTTGTGGATGAGCAGAACATAGTGAGTTCTGTAAGGGGAGCGACAGGCTGCCAACGTGTGTGACACTGATCGACTCACTTGAAACAAAAGACAAATACAGATACAAATGCTCTCAGCTCTTCCATCTCTGATTGTCGTGTCATTTTCGCTGATTGAATGCTTCAAAGTCTGTGATCCGTAGTCGTTTGCTTAGGATCCTGTAAAATTCCACAAGCTAGCCAAAGGAGCAGCACTCAAAAGAGTAGCCAGAAAAACTGCCCCCAAACAATCAAAAATCTACATAGCCGAGTCGACAAAAAGACTCAGATCTAATTGTAAATATAATGTCAGACACCCTTAGAAGGTGCACTGTACTCGTAAGCCGACAGTGTGAGAAATTAAAATAGATCTAAACTCCAATGGGCCAAAAATAAGAAAGGACCCAAGTAGTTTTTAAATGCATTTTGGTTCATAATTTTTTCAGATAGTCAAGTTGTTATGGCACATGGTTTTTGGGTGAACCAAAAACCCTAATTCTATTTTTGTCTATAAATAGGGATGTGACACCATTTTGTAATCACCTTTTCATTTGTAAGGAGAGAGAGAGAGAGAGAGAGAGAGAGAGAGAGAGAGAGAGAGAGAGAGAGAGAGAGAGAGAGAGAGAGAGAGAGAGAGAGAGAGAGAGAGAGAGAGAGAGAGAGAGAGAGAGAGAGAAGAGAAACCTCCTCCTCCACATTTTCTTACATTGTGAAGCCCTCTTATTTTGCCATTGTATGTTTGATTGTGGATGTATGAGTGCTTGATTGTTGTTTCCTAATCATGCTATCACAATAAAGAAGATCATTAGCTCTTGCTTTCATCCATCAATCCACAAAACCACACATTTGCAAAATAGGTGTTAGAAATCCATTGAGAAGTGATCAATAAGATCCATTTGGTATGTTTCTCTTTCATTGCACTCCTCCCTTGAGAAGATAAGCCTCACGAGGAGAAGATCTAGATCTCAAGAAGCCTAGATTCACCAAGAAAGCCAAGATCCAAGAAGAAGATCTTCATACACCAAAATCCAAAAAGAGCCAAGAAGAATGTCAAGCAACCCACCCCTCTTCTAAGCCATTCTACGCTCAGATCCAAAGCCAAGATTGACATCCTTGGTAGGCTTAGATTCCATCTAGATCTGTAGTTTAACCCTCTCCCCATTGGATCGAAGCCCGTACTCCACCGACTACTCACCCGGTTGGATATCCAAAACCCCTACTTTGTCCTCTAGATCCAACGATTAGGGAGGCACGAAAAGAGTCCAACATTTGGCAAAATGAGCGGGAACTAGCCTTCACCTGGCTAACTATAAGTACTGTTGATGTGGCAACACGAGCTGCCAGGTCGACAAAGGTTGGTTCGGACAGAGCAAAAAGTTATCATATTTGTTATGTGTTTTTTGGCTCTTTTTCTGGACAGATTGCCAAAAAGAATGTTTTTTTTTTCTGATTTTTATGGGTTTTTGAGGTTTATGAGAGGGATTTGGTGCTTGAATCTGATACCTCTCACCTCTAAATCTCTCTCCATAGTACAATCAAAAAAAAAATCACAAAAAAATGCAAAATTAACTCCTAACCGCACTCTACTCTACTCCCCACTAACACTAACCACAGAATCTGATTTTTTTATGATGAATGAAGGGGTTAGAGAAGAGTGAGAGAAAGAAGGAGCGAAGCGCGATGTGGTGAGACGAGTGATGGTGCTCCACGACAACGGCACCACTATTGTGTCTTGTGTAGTATGGGGATTGTCACTGGGAGCGGCAACCTCGTCTTTACCTTCATAGTAGAGAGAGAGAGAGAGAGAGAGAGAGAGAGAGAGAGAGAGAGAGAGAGAGAGAGAGAGAGAGAGAGAGAGAGAGAGAGAGAGAGAGAGAGAGAGAGAGAGAGAGAGAGAGAGAGAGAGAGAGAGAGTTAAAAGCATTCACATGGTCCATGTACAAAATAAGCTTTGCTACTTAACAACTTAGTTAGAATTAAAAATTCTTAGTCTAGTCTTCCCATTCACTTGTGGAATTTTAGCGATAGGCTAATTCATCTTATTACCGTATTAGGAAAAAAGCCATGTTGATCAGTGTATGTCATGTACTTTTAGTACATCCATGCTTATACATGCAAGATAATATCCAATGTAAGCTTTGTAGGCCCAAAAGGAGCTATTAGCCTTAAGAACAAGGCGGTTCCCTATTTAGGCCCTTTAAAATAATTAATAAGTATAATAGGCCACTAAGGGCCCAATGTAGGCTAAATAATACTTAACAAGGGCTAACTATCCTTCAAGATAGTTCTGTTTAGTTAAGTAAGGGCATTGTCTATAACTAGGCAAGAGACATCAATTTTTGGATCTTTTGGCTCATTTGCAAGTGAGAGCTTCTTGCTTCCTCCTTGTGAATGGAGATATGGGGATCTCCTTGCTAGGTCACATTAATCAATGCTCATGTTCATGGCTTGTACTCTTCTTTTCATGACTAATGTAATCCTATGGTGATCTCCATGTTTCTAGCTTTCTATGGACATGCTATCTTGATTATCTTGTTCTTTTCTTGCTTTTAGCTTTACTCTCATTGTAGTTGCTATTAGTTTGGGATTTGGCACATGACATTTCTTGGTATCAAAGCATAGATCCTAAATCCATGATGATTCTATGTGAATTTTATTAGATTTGATAGGTTTATTGCATTTGTAGCTTTCTTTTTGCTAATTTTTACGTTTAATGATCTGTGCAGATAAATTAGTGTTTTCATTTCTAATTTGATTCAACAAGTTTGTAGAGCTTTGTTTTAGCTTTCATTTGCACCAATTTTCAAGCCATTTGGTTAAGAGATGGAAAAGTTATTGCAATTTTCCCAAAAGCTGTCAAAATAGGTGATTGGAATTTTCCTTTCACTTTGTTTGTCATTTGGATTAGTATCCAAAAAGTATGACAAATCTTGATTCTTAGCTCTAGTTTCACTAGTTCTATTTCTTCAAAAATTTTAGACCTGTCCTGTTGTTGATTTGACCTATCAAATCACATTCAATCATTGATGTGATCCTATAGTCTGATGGAGATTGTTGTTAGCTTTTCAGAGCTACTGTGTGAATTGTATCAATATTAAGAAAGTTATGATCAAATTAGTGGAGATGGGTTAGAATTGCCAAAATTTTGAAAAAAAATTGTTGGATTTTTCCAAGTGAGAGAGAAGCATTTCATTCTTCAATTTTGAAGCTTACTTTGTTTGTAAAAAAAAATTTGTTTCTTCATTCTGAAGTTTCAAAGTTTTTTTTTAAAACAAAACCAGACCTAACCTCAAAACTCATTCTCCTGACTCTCGGCCACCTCTTCAACTTCTTCTTGGCTACTCACGGCCACTTCCTCCTCCGTGCCCAATAGAAAAAACAAAAATTTTGCCGTGGATTTTGAATTTTTCTCACAATTCTTTCTATTCTTCTCTGAGCACTCCAATGTTTCATGGATTCCAAAAATTATATAATTCAATTTTGAATTTTCTTTAACCCCCTTTGTTCTAAGTTGTTAAATTCAATTTTGCTTCTCATTCTATAACTTTACATAACTTTTGAGCGCGAGCTCCGATTTTAATGGAGTAAAAATGAAAAGTGATTAAAACGATAAGACGAACGTTCAACAACTATCCAAATTCATGGTCCTCAATTGTAAATTGAACGATCCTAAATGGGTGATAAGGGAAAACACACGGTGGATAAAAATAACCCACCTCAAGACATCTTGCCTACGAAAGAAGTGATGGAAGAACTACAGGTTTCGAACCAACAAGAAAACATACTAAGTAAAATGTAGGCCACACAAGATCTGATAGTTGCAATGTTGCAAGAAATGAGACAAGATCGGCAAGAAATGAGACAAAATCGGCAAGATGATGAGGTGAAATGGACAAAATTGTTTGATAGCCTAGCTGGTAGGCAGGACAAAATTGTGAGAGCTGATCAAAGATGTATTGAGCCATCTACATCGTTCCAACTACCATCTCCATTACAAAATGTAACATCTTCTCAATATGTTCAGAGAATTGACATGAACAAGAAAAAACAGGTATTATAGTGTCATATTGAATATCTGGTCCGACTTGGAAATGATAGGGGAATGTCAGAACAACGAGTGCAACAGTCAACGAGATTTCATGAACAACATAACCACTTTGATGCTTGAGAATACAAGGATAAGATTACCATTCAGAAATTCAATGGTGACTTTAAGACCCTTGACATTGAAGAGTGGTTGGATAAATTAGATCGTCATGTCACCCTGTTCGATAGACTTGATCAAGTTAAAATTACTTTCGCTACAATCCATTTTGAAGAAGCAGCTTATGAGTGGTGGAAGCAGAGGGAGAATAAGCTATCAATAGAGGAGTGTAATGTGTGAACTAATTGGCCGTTATTTAAGAATTCTTGTATTGAAACTTTTAAAAGACCATTCCAAGACAATGAAAACTTCAAAAGATGGACGAAGATACACCAGAAAAACTCTACACAAGAGTATAAGTTTGATTTCGGAATTTGAATCTTAAGCTACCCACCGTGTTTGATGCGGATCACTTATGAAGGTATACACAGGGACTGCAGCCAGATATTGTAGCATCACGTTTTTGCACTGATTTGGATCAAGCTATGCGGGTGGCTCTTAAAATCGAGCCTAAATATGTTGGTAAGTGGTCGACTAAATGGGGAGCACCCAAATATGAAGATAATGGGCCGGAAGTTGAGTGAAATTTTGATATTTGTTGACATGATAAGGAGAAAAAACACAATCTTCTAGTACCTGACAATTAAAGAAGCTGATAGGAGGAATAGTGGTAAGAAACAAGTGAGCAACATGGAGGCCAAGCCGGAGGTGAAAATTTTCAAATCAAAGGCAGAGATAGATCGACTGCGACAACAAGGCTTATGTTTCACTTGTAAGCAAAAATGGAAACCAGGGCATAAGTGTGATAAAACTAAGTTTGTAGGGATAACCTTGATTGTCGAAGATGACGAAGACAACATTAGCATTTTTCCAGAGAATGTCATTGACACTGAGTCGTCGCAAAGTAATGAAAGAAAGGAAGACACCTCATCCGATGATAAATCACCACATGATCAATCAGATCACAGATAGCAGGAAAGATCCATTAGGAGGGATCAGAAAGTTGAACTATTGGGCGTATCTCTAAATGCTTTCAATGGATCCCATTCTAACAAAACCTTATGTGTGTAAGCATTAATTAACGGAAGAACAGTGTTCTGTTTAATAGATAGTGGTAGTACGCATAATTTCTTTAATAATAGGTCATTATGAAGTTATGGTTTAGTATCCTTGGATCATTTTGATAAGATGAAAGTGCAAATTAGTAGCTATTCCTTGTAATAACAGTACCCCGATGATTAACTTATAAATCAAGGATTATACTCTCAAAACGAGTTTTCATATAGTAGAGTTGGGTGGCTTAAGACCTTGGGAAATGTGACAATCAACTTCAATCAAGGAGCTTTAGACAAGGAAAACACCAATTTGAACTACACAACGTTCAATCCACTCAACAACATTCAAGTTTGCAGCTAATTTTTGTGGAGAAGGCTCAAAGGCTGTCTAGATTGAATGTGGAAATGTTTGTGCTCAAGATCGAGCAAGTTGAGAGACAAGTAAAGGAAGTCAAAACAAAGCATTGTCCAAGGTAAAACAAAGTGCAAAAGATCCAAAGATTTAGAAGATCTTGGGTAAATTTTTTTGAATGTGTTTGCTGATCAGTTATCCAAAGGTGAACCTCCTACCAGATTTGTGGACCATCCTATTGAATTGGAATCGAAAACTAAATGGGTCAATTTACCACTGAAGAAACATCAAGTTTCTACCCACAAAGTGCTTTTACCTTGTGATCACAAATCTACAGATATACAAGTAAAAGGCCATTAGGCCTCACCTACCCACAACCAGATCACATGATGGAAGAACCACAACTGCACCACAAGGGGCCTGCATGCGGTTCCTCACAGTCCCAAGTTTCGAAGGAAACAAACCGCAATATGCACCACCGCAAGCAACCACAAGGCTCCAACTTGCGGTCACCTACAAATTCAATGACAAACCACCAAGGGCCAAAGCCAAATGTTGATTAGAGCAAGTCCACTTTGAGACTAAGGCTCGACGAGCGTAAAACTTTGAATGTCACGCTCAGTAGTTAAGCGACGTCGTGAGAGGGAGATATAGTTAACTGATGTTTTAGCTTAACCTCTCTTGTAATGCTTAGCTAATCCATCTTGTAATCACACATGAAATGATATATATATTGGATATTGATACAGAAGTAGGAGAGACATGAACATATGCACAGTAGTGACGTGTAGAGATCGAGAAGATCAATAGTCACAATGTATAGTGCCCAAAAATATCAAGTTGTAAATTTAGTTTTTGATAATAGATAAGTTACAACATTCTACTCGATTTGTGTGCAATTTGTGAATGATTTACGATGCTTGCTTGCAATAGATATATTTCTGCTGCTTCTCAATTGTCAATTGCTGATTAAACATTCTCTACTATCTACTTATTTTGTTAATTTCAAACCAATAATTGTAGTGTCAGTTAGTAGCTTGAAGACTAGTCCAAGACCACTTTCACGACAAATTGGGGTACATATGCATATCAGAAGATGCCATTTGGACTGGCACCAGCCACTTCCAATGAATGATGACTGTGATCTTTCAAAAAAACTTGCGAGTATTCCTTGGAAATTTTATGGATGACTTCTGTGTATATAGCTCAGAAGACGTGCATCTTTCAAAACTGCTTAAGACATTGCAACGTTGCAGAGAGACTTCTCTATGTCTTCACGAGAAGTGTTTTTTCGGCATGTCGAAAGGAATACTTCTGGGACACAAAATATTGAGAGAGGTATTGAAGTTGACAAATAGGTAGAGATCATAAAGAATTTGAAGGAGCCGATGAAGCTTCATGAGCTCAGAGGATTTCTAAGAGGCATGTTGGTTACTAATGGAGGTTCATTCAAGACCATGCATCTATTGCTGCTCCACTTGTGCATTCTTGAAGAAAAATATTTACTCCGAATGGTCTGCTGAATGTCAATGATCATTCGAATTGCTGAAGCAAAAACTGATGCTTACTAGCGGACCTTTGGATCTACTGATCCTTTCAAATTTTCTCGCTCATAGACGGACTGTATTCTGAATATTTTCGTGTCTTGATTTCTTCTTGCTTGCATCATTGGCTTATGCATTAACTAGAAAGTAAATAGTTCACGAACAATTTCATGTCACGTCGTGTAACTTCTAGATTAGAAAGATTAAACATCTACAAATAATCTGAAATTACAAGAGTGGTAGATTAGCCACGATCTAGAATACTTCTAATGATGTCATGATATCAGATTAGATATTTGAACCCCATGGTACTTGGCTGATCTTCTTGGCTGTTCGTGGAGCACAACTAATTTCGTGTCATGTCGTGTCATGTTGTGTCATGTCGTGTCGTCTTTTGTCAAAGGTTCAGAATTGAAAGCTAGCAAAGCTTTGGCATTAGAAACATTTTGTTTCTTCAGCTCCCTCTCAAAGCATGATAGCTTGACGACTCCAAGACTGCTCCTCTGTCTCTCGAATAAACCTTTGTCTAGGGCCTTTCTGAAAATGTCAGCAACCATGTCTTTTGTTCCAACGATAGGAGAGAAGGTTTCAGAGTAGTCAATACCATATCTATGAGAAAATCCCGTCGCTACAAGTCTTGCTTTATATTTGGAGACATCTCCATCTGGTCCATACTTTAGCTTGTATACCCATTTGCATTTAACAGTCTTATGCTTATCTGGTAATGACTGCAACATCCACACCTCATTTCTTCTCATGGATTCCATCTCCTCGTTCATGGCTTGGATCCATTTGTCCTTCTCTGGACATTCCCTCGAAAGTTTGTGGTTTGCCACTGAATCCACATAACTCTTCTGATGTGGAAGCTGAGCTGCTTGGCACATATCTTGCTGGCGCTCTTCATTGTCTTGTCGACTTTCTAGGAGATCCTCCTGGGACAACAATGCCTTTGCCTTTGTCTACTTTGCTAGGTCCAGAACCATCTTGGTTTACAAACACTGTAGCAGAAGGCTGTCTCTTGAACCTTTCGTCTTCTGATGTGTCACTCAAATGCAAAGCAACTCGTACTCATGGCAAATTTACTATAATCATCAATGAAGGTAATGTAATATCTTGAGCCTCCTACTGAGGTCACATTGAAAGGCCCACAGATGTCAGAATGCACTAACTCCAGAATCTTAGTCGTTTTGTAGGAGTCTTTGACAAATGGAGTGCATGACATCTTACCCTTCAGACATGCATCACAGGTGGTCGAATTGTTCGCATTCGAGATGCTGACCCCTGTAATTGCTCCATGTGATGGCTTGCTTGGTAAAGTGCCATTGAGTTCATATGGCATAGTCTCCTGTGCCATAGAGTGTCTGGCGAATCATCATGAGTCTGATGCACTTGATCTGCAGACAGGCGTACCTTCAGGTGATATAGATTACATTTTCTTCTGTCTTGAGTGATCAAGGTACTGGTACTAGCATCAACAACGTTGCATGCTTCATCAAAAAATGTCACACGCATCCCTACATTAGCTATTCCTGCCACAAAAAGCAAGTCCTGCTACAGTGTAGGCAGGAACAGAACGTCTTCGAGTCGTCTGTCTCTGCCATTCGTGTTGGGCCACAGTGAACAAATATCGTTCACTTGATGTTTGGATCCATCTCCAAGAACAATGAATCTTGATGGATCTGCACTTCAAAAATCAGACATAATTCGTCTTGATGTGACGAAGTGTGAGGTAGCTCCTGAGTCTAGGATCACCTCATGTGTGCCAGGTGTTGACACTACACACACGTCTGCACAAATATAGGTAGTCAAATTATTTATGTTCGATCTTTCTTCGCCCATTTTCAAACTCTCAAGCTCTTCGACATAGGACTAACTATTATTGTTCTCTTATTTGTTCTGTGCTAGTTTGTTTCTTGGGTTCAGGCGGCAGTCCATGGCTGCATGACCCTTCTTGTGGTAGTGGATACACTCAATTTTTGGATTGAGCCAATACGAGTCGACTGTGTGTCCTTCGCGTTTGCATCTCACGCAGATCTTCTTCTCTCAACTCTGTTGTTTCGACCTTCCTTTGTTCTTCCAGTTGTCTTTGCTGGTCCCTTCTGCTTGTTGATCATGATCCTACCTTTGATTCGACTCTCTCTTAGGCTTGAATTATTTCTTTTTCTTTTCTTTGTTGTTGTAGAGGGCTTGGTCAGAAGCATCATTATGATCAAGGTGCTCTCTAGCCTCGACTTCCTATCGAATCTTGACAATTGCCTTTGAGGGTCATTGTAGGATCCTTTGCAAGAAGAGTACTGGTTGTCTGGAAAGATCTAGATAAGGCTCTCAACAGATAAGTGAGTTGCTTCTCTGCTGACACAAAATTTTCTGCTCTAGGATTGTGTAGGGAAAGGATGTTGGAGGGTTTGTGGATCCCAAGGCAACCCTAATCCTAGTTAATAACTGAGGGGGATTTGACACCCTGTGTGTGTAAGTCCAACCCGATGATCACATAGTTATTTGATTATTTACAAGTCAATAATAGGACTTTAGGCCTTTTTGTGAGACTTTTAATGTCACAGGGCCTAAATGTCAAGTTAGTAAATAAAGTTGGGTTTCCCTCCAATTTGGATGGTTCCCACTCTTTTTTTAATTTGAATAATTAAGGAGGCAGAAATGGACCAATAGGATTCAGAGGCCAGGGTCCTCCTCTCTACTATAAAAAGGGACCAACTCGAGTTCCTACACATGTACATATCTTCATTTCAATAAAGCAGATTGGTTCTCCTGTGAAATGGATTTATTAATGTCCTTGCTCTCTATCACTTTTCCTCCATCTCTCATGCTTTTATTGTGTTTTGTTAATTGTTGGATCTGATTGTTATTAGGATTTGCATGTTTTTATACTTTTTATGAGAGAGAAAGGGAGAGCGAGAAAGAGTAAGCTATTTTCATTTTGGATCTTAGTGTTAATGGATGTAGTGTTAATACTTAGGGTTAATGGATGTTAGAGATAGATGTGAATCTTCCATTCATACTGAAATCTGAAATATGTTATCGCTCTCATGGGAACGAACCTACGCGTGACAACTAACTTCACCTCCTTGATTGATTAGATCTTGGGTTGAGGATAGGCAAGGAAAGAAACCAACTACAATTTTGGCACCGTTGTCGGGGAGCTACACCAATTTTTCAGTTTGCAGCATGTTTGTTGGATGGTTAGCTTGCATTAGACATCTTGTCGTGGCATGAATAGTGTTAAATTTGCATTTAGGATTAGTTTGGAAATTATTTTGCTTGAATTGAGTGGATTTGCTTGTTTCAAATATAATCTGATTGTGGAATAGGAAAATCTATTTGGATCACCAATCTTAAGATCCATTTGGATCTGAAATATCAGAAAAAACAACAAAAATCGGTCAAATCTGCCAGATTTTGGTCAAAAGGAGGCAAAAATCGTCATCAAAGCTGGTAACTTTTTGCCCTCTATCAGGAAACATTCACCAAGTTGTAGGCACCTTCAGTTTGAATCACAGAACCTTCAGTTTGAAGGGCGAATAATCCTTCCCAGCAGATTTCCAAAAACATCAAAAAAACCATCAAAAAACACCAAAAAATCACCAAAATCCTAAAAAAAATTGAAAAAGAACCTTCGTCCAATTCACTATGCATAGGTGTGATTTAGATCTATCTCCTGCCAGGTCGACGAAGAATAATATCGGAAATAGAAGGTTTATCAGAGAATCAGTTGTCATATTTTTGTCAAAAAAGTCTCTTTGTTGCAAAAATACTAGTATTACTCTTGATTTTTTGCCAGAACCTTCGTCAAATTTTTAGATCATTCTATTTATAATAAAATACTATTTTTGAATTCAACAAACATTTATTCTATCCAAATCATAGAAAATCTCTATTTTTACCCTCGCCAAACTACAAAAACTGTGTTTTTGTGTGCCAGAAACCTTCGTCGGTTTTACCCTAGTTTTATGTGTGTCAGATTCTGAATCTGAGAGTTCGGCAAAGGTTATTTCCAAAGTGTTTGTTAGAAAAACCTGATTAGAGAGCTTTTACCAAAAATAACACTGTTGAAGCTTTGCCGAGTCAATCTTCGCCTAGGAAACTTTCACCGATTCTATTTTTAAGTTCTAAATTTTCAGATCAAGACCCTGTCAAATTTGGATCAAATGATACAGTCTAATTTTGATTCTGAGAATTTTTCATTTTTGAAAAGTATCAATTGGTTGAATTTCAGAATCTTTTTCACGATATAGGAATTTGATTCTTGTCAAGTGGAAGAGATCTAACAGATCTGATCTGAGATAGTTTTGATTGAAAATCTAGATCCAATCTCATTGTCTGCTTGATTTAATCTGTAAAGATGACTTCCCTTGGAGTTGATCCTCAAAAAGTCAATCCAATCATTGCTAGAAGAGCATCTCATTTGGATCTACCCAAATATAATGGATTAACAGATCCAGTTAGATTTCTTCAGATCTATTCTGAATCTTGTGAAGTCTATGGCAAATTTTTCTCCAAGATAAACTTAAGCTTTTTCCTATGGCCTTAACAGGCACAACACAAGATTGGTACTATAATCAAGATGAAACTGAGCGTATAGATTGGGAGACTGTTAAACGAGCCCTTATCACACGGTTCAAACCTCGAAAGTTTATGGAAGACCCTTTCATACTTTTAAGTAAAATTAAAATGAAAAAGCGAGAAATGGTTCGAGATTACATTGAACGGGTAAAATGTCTCAGATCTGAATGCGAACTTGAGCTGATTAACAAAAATGCCATGATTATGTGATTTTTGTCAGGTTTACCTAAAAGGATCAGACGTGAGCTGAAATGCCATAATGAGTACGCAATGTTGCAAAATGCTATGGATGATGCAATTCGGGAGGAGGATGAAAATTCAGACGATGAGCCGAATATCAGTATGTTGTCTTATACAGCAGGGCAGACCACTACGATCAATGGAACTAAAATAATGATCAAGAAGGTGGATCTTTAGACCAATATGCTATTTATGTTGTCACACAACAACAAGCATCTAGAAATTGGACCTAAGCACCACTTGGATGCTTTGCATGTGGATAAAATCACAAAGTTGCCAAATGTCCAAATAAAGGTAAATATATACCATTTTGTCGTGACTATGGTTATGGGCATTGTTACGAGGACTGCCCAGCAAGACCAAAGCTACCATCGACTACAGCTCCTGTAAATTTGATAACAATCAAGCAAAGATTAATAGCTCAGAATAAACCAAGTCTACCCTTGATGGTGGTCACCAGAGCACAGAAGCAGAAAGAACCGGTAGCAGATCCAATACCTGCTGATTCTATACCATTAACTGATATACCAACAACATTTGGAGTCTATCCAAATCTTCATGCAGAAAAAAGAAGATATCAGGATATGAGGCAGTGGATTAAACATTTGCAAGAAGAATAAGAGCTTGAATCTGCTAGAGCAACAATCGAAGTTCGTTCTTCACCATTGCAGTCACCGAAAAATTCACATACAGATATGAATGCTCTGTTACATAATCATGAGGAATCTTTTAAGATGACTAAACCAAAAGCACCACAATCAAATATTACCAAGTTCTATTGCTGTAATCCTAATGTTGCGGATCTAATACAGAAAGAGCTTCAGAGACTGCTTGACACAGATTTCATTTACGAGATCAACAATATGGGCTTCATCGATTGTCATTGTTTGTAAGAAGAATGGGAAATTGAGAATTTGTGTGAATCTCAAGGCTTTGAACAAAGTGACACAGAAGGATCACTTTTTGTTACCTTTTACTGAAAGCATTTTGGACCGCCTTGTTGGAGCGGAAGCTTATAGCTTTCTGGATAGATCTAGTGGTTACAACCAGGTCAAGATTGCACCTACAGATCACCACAAGATAGCTTTTGCAACAGAATGGCGCACCTAGGCATACAAAGTCATGTCATTTGGACTCTGTAGTGCACCAAGTTCGTTCCAAAAAGTAATGCAATTTACTTTTAAAGATTATCTACAAAAATTTCTTGAAATTTACTTTGATGACCTTGGAGTCCACAGTACAGATACAGACCACTTGGATCGATTGGAGAAAGTATTTGAAAGATGTCGCAAGTATCAAATTTCTCTAAATGCAGAAAAATACCAGATATGGGTTTTCCACAGAGTTGTGCTTGGGCATGTGATATTAAGACATGGCATTGCCACAAATTATTCTAAAATCAAGGTTATTGTGGAATTGCCACCGCTAACAACAATTCGTGGAGTTATGGGTCATGTGAATTATTATCTAATTTTTATTATCTTCTTTGCAGATTTAGCAAGACCTATATACAAAATGACTATTGTTCCTATTTGGACAGTAGAGACATCAGAAGCCTTTAAAAATTAAAAAAAAAAAACATACATCAATCTACTTGACATTAAGATCGATCAATTCTAGACACAAAATCCTAACAAGAACAATCATTAATTGAAGGTAGGTGTACTTTCTGGTTTCACACATGTGAAAAATTGTCTAAGTACGGACTCCAACCTGAAAATCAAGTCCACATTGATAGAATCTCAAAACAATCAAAACAAATGTAGACAAATGGAGAGAATCACTCAAAATTGCTTCCAAAACCAAGATTGGTGTCTCACACTGATTATGGCCAAATGTGGCTCTATATATACAATAAGTGGGAGCTCGTGGTACTGATCATCCCTCTGATCTCACATGTGTGAAGGTGCTTTGTCATATGATGATTCATCATGCAAAATTGACACTTGGACAAAACCTTCTATTTTGAGCACTTTTGGTTCATTTTCCTTCTATATGGAGATCTACTTGGAAATCTTCTAGAAGTCAAAATTTGCCTACTTCAGCTTATTCCACACATGTGAGCTGTCCTCTACACATGTGATATGATGCCATGTGTCATATGTCTAGAAAACTAGTTTTGGCCATTTTAGCCACTAGAACTTGAATCAAATCATATGTACAACATATATAATTATGGTACATGACAAGTACACTAGTTTCACACGTGGAAACAGGCTCCACACATGTGTGTTTATCTATATACAAGATTTTTGGCCTCTACCAAGCTTATTTTTGCATTTTTCACACTCCTCAAAAATCTAGCTTGATGGAGAACATGATGATCTTGAACTTGACTCCATGGGCTGAATTGGTCTTTGCTAGTTCCAAAGGTGTGAAGATCAGCCAATGAGCTTGATGTAGATCTGAAATCACCATATCCATGATAGTGCTTCTCTGATGTTGATATCTTTGATGAACTTGAGAGCTTTGCACCATCCTAGCACCTCCAAAATTGATTCCTTCCAAATTTCATGTAGATGCTTGACTTTGAGGCTTGCTCCTTCTTCATGTGCATGCTCATCCATGAGAAAATGAAGATTTTTTTTCTATTTATTAGGATCACAAAGATCTAACATCATGTTACCACGATTTAGAGAATTAGTCTCATCCAAATTGGCAAGACTATGCATGCTATAATAACAAAGTGTTTGCAATATATCTTTATGCTTGTTTTCCATGCTAATCTCAGATCCAATGAGGCTAAATACTTCATTATGGAGATAAGTGTCTTTAGAAGATGATTCACTCGCTCTCATAAAGAGTTTACAATTTGTCTCAATACAAATTTTCAAACTATGAGTGAACAAATCACTTTTGCTCTTGCATGAGTCAAGAGCATACATTTGATGATTCTTAGTGTTTCCCTTTGGCTTAATGCTCTAGCAACGTTCCAACAAATGATGAACGATTTGTTTAGTCCATATTTGGAGAAGTTTGTAGTAGTATTTCTAGATGATATTCTTGTCTACATTAAGACCTTTCATAATGGAAAAGTTTATGTGCCTGGTGATGATGAGCTCAAATACAAGATTTTGCTTGAATGTCATGATACCCTGTGCAAGACATCCCGATATACATAGGACTCTGGACTTGGTCACCAAAACTCAAGCCATAAGTCAAGATATCCCTGATAAGAGATGGGAAAGTATATCTATGGATTTTGTAGTTGGACTTCCGAAGACCCAATGACAAGTTGATTTTATTTGAACCTAGGACTCCGGTTAATGTGGAGACGAAATTTGTTAATATCCGGAAGGCTGCTAATTTTCCTGCATGATATGCAAGAGATGTTGCAACTAGTTCAGGATAGAGCTAAACACTATACCGATCTTAAAAGGTCTCCCAAAGATTTGAAAGTTGATGACCGGGTATATCTCAGGATTCCAAAAGATTCTAAGACATTATGTATTGGGAAGCATTATATATAGTCGGCCCATTTTTGTGGCCATTCCAGATTGCACAAAAAATTGGTTCTTTGGCTTATGAACTAGATCTTCAAGGAAAACCTCAGTATTTCATGTAAGTCGTTTGAAACTAAGTTTACATGAAGGTGATACAATTGGATCTGATGAGGATTTATCCCATTTGGAAGATTTGTCACTTAGTGCACCTTTGGAACTTGAGAAAATGCTCAAAAATATTTTGAAATAAAGTGCGTGTTACAATAACAAAGCAATTATCATATATATAATAAATGATTAGTTTGAGTTTAGAGACAAACATGCCAACTACAACCATGCGGAAGATCCACCTCCAAATCTGATATTTTTTTCCCACTTTCGCAAGCATCATTCATGGTTTCAAATAGCCAGGAAATGTTGCATTGATATGGGAGATTCTCCAATACAGATGGAAAAGCTTGGTCCCTATGTGATCGACGCCACCGTGTTCTATCAATATTCCTTTGATCTTTAGATTTTTTATATAAATCAATCCAAGATGATAATTCTTCTGTGTTGTATAGCATAAACGTGCAAACCTTGTCTCTCATACACTTCCTTGTGGAATGCTCTCTTGTTTGTTGCTCTCCTCATCACTATCATGCCATAGTCTTGGAGCCCCTGGATTTAATTGTGTCAAGTACTTTGTAATGTAAAACAAAGTCTCTTGTGCTATCCAACCTTCTGTCATACTACCTTCTACATGTGCTTTTTGGCAAATAAAATCTTTTAGGACTTTCATAAAGTGCTCCAAAATAAACAACCATCTTGCACTCACAGGGCCCACTAGCTCCACCTCTCAACAAGGTGAACCAATGGGTGAATTTGGATGTCCATGAATGATGGAGGAAGTCATCTCTTGAAAGCACAAAAAATCTCAATAGCTTTGAGATGCATGCATCCTATATCTCCTATATTTATGTCTTTTGAAAATATCCATCTGCATATTTGTCGCATATAGAAATACAAAAACGTCATTAATATACATAAGAAATGTGTGTTGGAAAGAGGTGTGAAAAGATAGGTCGAATAGAATCAAATAAAAAGAATTCCAATGACAAGAAAGAAAACTTATCGTGCACAGCAGAATAAACTATCTTCTTCTTTCTCTATGCATAACTACGCCTATCAATTTCGAATAAAACAATAGTGATAGAAATCATGTTTGATCTTATAGTAACTAACTTTGAGATCATTAGTACTACAGTGATTACGTAGCCAAACATTAAAGCATTGAATTATCAGGCAAATAATCAGTTGCAAAGAACTACAGAAACGCATACATTCTGAGATGAACCTGACCACAACAAGAAGATGGTATTGATTCAGTATGAAAAATGAAATAGATGTAAATGAGTACAACAAGTTGCAGATCAAAGTCGCGTACTCTAAGCTATCTCTTACTATAATCGACAATTGAATTCAGCATAGACAAGAGACAATAAACTCGAATCTAAAAATCTGATAATAAAGCCAGTACATATGATGATGGTGCTATCCAATCCGTGCACCCTGGAGAAGGGCTTCAATGGCAATCTCGAATAGACTCTAGACGACTGATCTACAATAAACAGAATGCTCCAACTGCTAATGAATGCTTCTCAATGTGGTAGTTATATAGTGGCGACCACCATCAGAGAGAGCAAATATCCAAGTGACAAAAGGGATGCAAAACACCAAAAGTGTGTTTTCGCATAAGGAGTCGAAAGGCCAAATGATGAAGAGGCCATACCGTTGGGGGCCTCTGCCCCCAAACTCCATGTTTCTTGGGGGGATCCACCCCCCGAACCCCTCAGACCTCCTGCTATGCAATCCAGCCATCTCATAACCATCATGGTCTCACATTAGACCCCCTACTAACAATTGTGCTCAATTATGGCTTCTCCTCATAACGGTAGCCTTACATATTTGATCTCACAGCTAACTAGTGACAACTAAACTGAGAGGTGAATGTTTAGTTATATCTAGCAGCCCCCCTCAACATTCACTCGAAGGTAAATCACTGTTTTGGTCAAGACCGAATGAAGAAGATGACCAGAAAGTTGAACTAACCCCAAAGCTTTCGTAAAGATTTCAGCAACATTCTCGTTTGTTGGACAATACTCCAATTCCATGACTGCATTCTTGATCAACTCCCAAATATAGTGATAATGTATTTCAATGTGTTTTGTCCGAGCATGAAACACTGGGTTCTTGGCTATAGCCATGCAAATTTGACTAACACAATCTAGAACTGTAGCATCATGAACATGTACATCCAGGTCCACTAAAATCCTCCATACTACCTCACAAGCTGCAACACAAGCTGCCTTGTATTCTACTTCGGTAGAAGATAATGCCCCAATTGCTTGCTTCTTACTATTCCAAGAAGTAATTCCAGAACCAAGTGAGAAACAATATCCAAAAACTGGTCTTCGTGTATCATAATCTCCAGCCCAATCAGAATCATAGTAACCTGCCAAGATTTCTCCATGACCATAAGTAATACCATAGCTCAAAGTACCTTTAAGATATCTAAGAACTCTCATGCCTTGCTTTTAATGATTTTCATGAGTCATGTTTGCAAATCTGCTTAAGACACCTACATCAAAAGAAATGTCAAATCTTGTGGTAGTTAAATAAATCAACATCCCCACAAGTTTCATGTACTTCATAGAATCGACAAGTGGTGAAGGATCTTCACTAGGTAGTTTAAGATTCACTTCCATAGTAATAGCCACTGGTACACAATCATCCATGCCATAAGATTTCAGAATTTTTTGAGCATACTTCTGTTGAGAAACGAACGTGCTTCCTACATCTCGTAGACTTCACTTCCCAAACAGTAGTGCATAAGTCCCAAATCTATCATCTCAAATTCAGAACTTAATATCATCTTAGTTTTCTGAATCATCTTTTCTTGATCACCAGTGATTTTTAATCATCCACATAAAAGACAATAACCACATACTTGCCATCCTCCTTATATAAATATAAGTTTGCATCAGAAGCACATCTAGAAAAATTATTTGACAAAAAAGAAACCATCTATTCACTTATACCAAACTCTTGCTCCTTGCTTTAGCCCATACAAAGCCTTCTTCAGTCTACAAACCTTGTTTTCTGAACTTGGTACTTCAAAACCTGGTGGCTGGAACATATAAATCTCCTCTTCAATATATCCATTCAAATATGCTGATTTCACATCCATTTGAATAATCTTCCATCCCCTGGTAGTATCTAAAGCAATGATAGTACGAATAGTAGTTACTCTAGTTGTGGGAGCAAAGGTTTTCTGAAAATCAAAACCTTCAACTTGTGAAAATCCTTGCGCAACAAGCATGGATTTATACTTCTCAAGAGTGCCATCAGATTTGTACTTCACTCTCCAAATCCACTTGTTGCCAATGATTTTCCTATTATGAGGTCGGTCCACAAGCTCCCAAGTCTGATTTTTAATAATGCTATCATACTCAGCTTGCATGGACTCCTTCCATTCTGGACTAGCCATAGCCTCATCCACATTTATTGTCTCATGTATTTTCATAATTTCATCCATAAGTGCCAAGTTCACTACATGTCCTGATGCCCTTAATTGCTCCCGTATTCTCTTTGACCTTCGGGGCCCATCTGCTGGTGATTCAAGTATCGTGGAAATGTAATTCTCTTCGCCAAAGAGCCGTCTAGCCCACAATGGAGGTGGCTTTCCTTGTGGTGTTGTGACAAACTTGTTATCTGTTTTCTCCTCCTCAATCTTTGAGGTATCCTCTTCCTTCAAAGGAATATTAGCCATTGGGTAAAAGGCACGCGGTGAGCTATTTTTTCATTTGATGATAAAGTGGCCTGGCTATCTCCTGTCACTAAATGTGGTTCTTCATCAAGAACAACATCTCGACTGACAAGTATTTTATTTGCCTCTTTGTCATAGATTCTGTATGCCTTTGATTCATCACTATAACCCAAGAAAATACATACTCTACGTTTGGAATCTAACTTCTTGCGATCAGAATCTGGTACATGTGCATAACAATCTGATCCAAAGACTCAAATATGATCAACTGAAGGTTTCTTACCACAATAGGCGTCATAAGCTGTCTTACTGACTACCTTTGTGTAGGTTTTATTCAAAATGTAGATTGCTATTTTTACTGCTTCAGCCCAAAATGAATTAGGCAATTCCTTTGCTTTCAGCATACAATGAGCCATCTCCATAACAGTTCTGTTTCTGTGTTCAACGATGTCGTTTTGCTGAGGCGTATGCATAGCAGTGAGCAGTGAGTTGGTGCTTAATGTCATGCTCTTTACAAATGTCATTAAAAGAATTTGAACAAAACTCTTCTCCACGATCCGTACAAAAAAAATTTAGTTTCGAACCTTTCTCATTCTCAACAAGTTTGTGCCACATCTTGAAATTTCCAAAAGCATCAGACTTATCACGAAGAAAATACACCCACATCTTTCTACTAAAATCGTCAACGATCAACATGAAATCAAAAGATCATCCCAATGCCATAGTTTGCAATTTTTCAAATAGATTAGCATGTACAAGTTCTAGAGGAGACTCTACGTCATTGCTGCTCTCATGTGGAAAAGGCTTTTGATGTTGCTTGCCCATCACAAGCTGCACGATTTCTTTTAATTCAAAAACATGAGGTAAGTGTGCCACCATACTAGACTTCTGCATTTATTTCAAAACAACAACACTAATGTGGCCTAATCTTTCATGCCACAGCTTAGTCGAATCTAGTCCTATTGTAGTAGCAAGAGCAGAGAGTTTATGTACATTATTTCGTCTCTCACCCTTTCCAACCAGCTTACTTTCACTGTCAAAGATTTCGGTGGTCTGCTAGTTTTTGATGATCTTCTGGGAATAGAGGAAGTTGATTATTTTCATCATACTATAGTTGTTGAATTGCAACATCATCATCTTCGGATTCATCGTTGATATGTTGTTCGTCGAAAGTGGATGAGCTTGGACCTTCAATGGGAATAGTCGACTGAGGAACCTCGAAGTTCAATATGCCGGACGAGTCAGACAAGTAGGCTACATGGGCTTTGTCTTTTCCCTTGAGATTGATAAACTGATCTTCAATGAAGATGACATCCCGGCTAGTGAATATCTTCGACTTGATGGGATCAACAAATTGTAAGCTTGATTTGAAGTAGTGCAGCTGATGAAAATACATTTGATACTCTGAAAGTCGAGCTTCTTCATGAGGTTATGAGGGATCTCCATATAAGCAGTACATCCAAAAACTCGTAAGTTTGATAAATAAGGTTTGGTACCTATCCAAACTTTGAATGGTGTTTTGTCTGAGAGACCTTTAGTAGGACATCTATTCTAAATATAGTTTGTTGTTGAAATAGCTTCAGCCCAAAAGGACTTCGGAAGTGTCGCGTGTGATAATATGCACTTTGCCGATTCGACTAAGGTCCTATTCTTTCTCTTAGCAAGACCATTTGACTGAGGCGAATAGGAGATAATGTATTGTTGCTCAATGTTATTGTTAAGGTAGTACTCCTTAAATTCGATGGAGATATATTCTTTCCCGTTGTCGAACCTTAGTGCTTTGATTCGTTTGCCAGTTTGATTTTTTGCATGCTCTTTAAATTGTCTGAACTTGATGAAAGCCTCTGATTTCTGCTTAATGAAGTAAACAGTTGTTCTTCTAGAGAATTCATCAATAAAGATAATGAAATACTTTGCATAGGTCCACATATATCTGAATGAATGACATCTAACAAACATTTTGCTGCATGCCTATGACTCGATCTAAAAGGAATCCTAGTCTGCTTTCCAAGAATGTAGCTATGGCAGACAGGGAGATCGACTTTGCGAGAAGGATAGTCGAGATCAAGAGCAAGGGATTGTTTGGACATATTCAAAACAGATGTATAATTCAAGTGTCCTAAGCGATGATGCCATAGTAATGCTTTATTGACAAGAACAGAGATTTTTAAGGCTTGACTAGAATCAGAATAACAATGTGCCAATCTATATAAGTATCCATGCCTCTTGTCAACTACAAGGATCTTATTATCCTTATCGATAATTCTACATTGATCAGACTCAAACTCCACCTTATGACCTAAATCTGTAATTCTACTTACTGATAACAGATTTGTAGAGAGTTTAGGAGCATACAAGACTTTTGACAGTAGTTGAAATTGATCATCCTAGAATCTTAATCTTACAGTACCTTCACCTTTGATAGTGTGAGTGCTATCGTCACCAAGATGAACATACTTCTTTGTGTTGTAAGGTGTATAGGGAATGAAAAATCTCACGATGATTGGTCATATGTTGAGTAGCTCCGAAATCCAAAAACCACGAATCATCTGAATTCACGTTTTTATCTTTGACCATAAAAGTGCCTTCGTCCATTTTGACTTCAGGAGATGCTATTATAAAAAGCAAAACAGATGTAAATGAGTACAACAAGTTTGCGGATCAAAGTCGTGTACTCTAAGCTATCTCTAAGCGGCTAAATATAAGTCTGAATTAGGCGCAACTACTAATAAGCAATAAGTGCAATAGCAATCTCTAATGAACTCTAAGGAATTGAGCTAGAATGCTCAAGAGTGCTCAAGCTCGCAGACTTGAGAGAGAGAACGCTAACTATTAATACTTAATGATTGATCTTCATGCTTCAATGCTTATGATGTAGGAATATGAACAACTATTTATACTAAGCAATTAGGTCGTCAAATGCGTCATCCAGTTGGCTGTGATGTGCTGGCATCCATCTAGTTAGGACTTCTCATAAATTACTTGCTGATGAGTCAATGCAAGTCGGTGGCTTTGGTCATAAACAGTCTGTCTGCAGATTTGAATGTAAACTGTCACTCTGCAGAAATGAACGTAAACTATCATGCAAAAAATGCAAAAAATGCGAAGGTCTTCGCCAACATCATTCCCTTAACATTTGAGGCATCTAGCATTTTGCGAATGAGCCGAAGTGAGAAAAAATCCTGAAAATGTCGACATTGTGGGCCGTTTTTGAGTAGTTATGCAGACTGTGTAAAAACACGAAGAAACCTGCAGGTTTGGATAAAATTGGACGAAGATTAAAATGTCATTTAGGAGGGGATAATCCAACAATGTGCTCATTTGAATGACGTTAAGATCACGAGCAATACCTTGTAAACGTCGACAATTCTAAGATAACCTTTTGTAAATCACCAGTCAAACACCCTTTCAATGTCAACAATCGGATATGCAACATCAAGCATTCACCATAAGCAATCACCAAGTAGGGAGGCGGAAGAAGAACACGCAATATCACTCTATCACACTAACTTCAAACTAAATGTAAAATGTACATATAAACCCTGAACCCTGATAGAGAGAAAAAAAAACTTAGGAGTAGACTACTAGACTAGCCTACGGCTAGTTACAGTTGGTAATAGTTGTCAATAATAAAGTACATCGTGAACAATAACTAAGAAGTGTAACAATGAAGTTTATCATTGATTTCTAACACTCTCCCTCAATGATAAAATTACATTCTTCTATGCCTAAGAAGGTTCTCAAATTTACATTTATCTAAAGAATTAGTAAAAATATCAGCCACTTGATCTTCAAATTTACAAAAAACTAGATCAATGGTGCCATCAATTATTTTCTCTCAAACAAAGTGATGGTGTATCTCGATGTGTTTTGTTAGAGCATGTAGAATTGGGTTTCTAGCAAGATGGATATAGCTTTTGTTGTCACATATACAGTTGTAGCGTCCACCTATGATTGACCCAAATCAGTAAGTAATCTTCGTAGCCATATTACCTCTTGGGTAGCATTACTAAGTGCACGACACTTAGCTTTCGTCGAAGATAAGGCTACTGTAGGTTGGTTCTTGCTCCAAGATATAGCAGCTGTACCATAGCTAAATGCATGACCACTGGGCGAACATATCTCAAAATACGTCTAGAAGTTCTCCAATGAGTCTGACTAGGTTTTTGCATAAATTGACTTACCACACCAACAGCATAAGCATTGTCATGTGTCAAATAGATTAAATTGCCCCACTAACTGTCTGTATAAGTATGCATCAACTTTCTCGGCTTTATCAAATACAGAAAGTTTGGTATTGGCCTCCATTGGAGTACTTAGTGAATTGCAATCCTGCATATTGAACTTATACAATAGATCCTGTGCATACTTGCTTTGCGTAAGAATAACATTGTCTTCCTTTTGCCAAACTTCAATACCAAGAAGAGCCAATGACATTCTTGATCTTGTTCATAGTGATCTGTGTGGACCAATACAAACTAGGTCCATAAGTGGTTGTTACGATTTCATCACATTCATTGATGACTATAGTAGACATATCTGGATTTATTTCATAAGCAAGAAATCTGATGCTTTTTCCAAGTTGAGAGAGTTCAAGGCTCTAGTTGAAAAACAAACAGGTTGCTATATTAAGGCTCTCAGATCAGATGGTGGCGGTGAGTATTTTTCAACAGAGCTTATAGATTTTTGCAAGGATCAGGGGATCAAGAGACAAACTACTGCACCCTATTCACCACAACAGAATGGAGTTGCAGAACGGAAAACCAGATCCATTGTGGAGATGGCTAGGGCAATGCTTAAGAGCAAGGGTTTGCCAAATATTTTTTGGGCAGAAGCATGCAACACAACTACTCATAACTTGAATCGGTGTCCTACAAAGTCCGTGGAGGGTAAGACACCTTACGAAGCTTTTACTGGAAAGAAACCTAATGTTTCTCATTTACAAGTATTTGGTTGTGATGCCTACGCTCATGTGCTTGATGAAAAATGGAAGAAGTTGGATGCAAAAGCTGTTAAGTGTATTTTCCTTGGATGTGATGAAAGAGCCAAGGCATACATGATGTACGACACAGATGCACAAAATATCGTGATTGCCAGAGATGCTACTTTTGATTAGATGGGTCAAAATGACCAAATAAAATTGACAATTGATTCCTTTGATGACAAAGCCAAAGTACAGGTGAAGAAAGAAGTTGATGTCGATATGGAAGAGCCAATGGAAAAAGACTGGGTTAATAATGAGACTCCTAGGGGAGTGCCTAAGTGGTACTTGTCAGTAACAGGTGATGCTAATAAGGGAGATACTTCCGAATCAAGTGAGCAGGGAGAGCTTAGGAGATCAAGTAGAAATCGAAAACCTCCATTCCGACTAGAGATGAATCTAGCCCTTATGGGATCCATGTTAACGGATCAAGAACCTAAAACTTTCAATGAAGCAAAGGAACACAAGGATTGGCGTGCAGCTATGGAAACAGAAATGGAGGCTATATCAAAGAACAAATGTGGGATTTGGTTGAGCTACCTGATGGTAAGACGCCTATCACTTGTAAGTGGATCTACAAGACAAAGTATGGAGCAGATTGGCAACTCAACAAGTACAAGGCATGACTAGTTGCAAGAGGTTTTGAGCAGCAGGAAGGTATAGACTTTGAGGAGACCTTCGCACCTGTAGCCAAAATGGTAACTATTCATTCTATCATTGCAATTTTGGCTTTCTATGGCTGGAAAATCCAGTAAATGGATGTCAAATCTGCTTTTCTTAATGGAGTGTTGGATGAAGAGGTATATTTAGAGCAAACTCAACGGTTTGTTGAGCCATGGAAAGATCATTTGGTTTGTAAACTCAACAAAGCCATATATGGATTGAAGCAAGCACCACGAGTGTGGTACTCTTGCATTGATAAACACTTCAAGCAATGGAGAATGGTAAAGAGTGATGTTAATCCTAATCTTTACATTCTTAGGCAAAATTCAGATATAGTGTTCATTGTCCTCTATGTTGATGATTTTATTATTACAGGAAGTAATATGGGCTTAATTGATGAAATCAAATCATACCTTTCCAATACCTTTGACATGAGCGATTTAGGGTTGATGCATTATTGTCCATCTTTGGGAAATTTTTCTCTATGTTGTTTTCCCAAAATGCAACCCTCACAAATGTTTTCTTCAAAAGAGATATCAGGCAATCCAATAGCTAGATTACGTCTTTTAAGGATTTGCAAGCTTTGAGCACTAATATGACCAAACCTTTGATGCCAAAGGTCCCTTCGACAATCAATAGTGCTTACCATAGCTTGAGTAAAAGATCTCGCATTCAATTTGTAGAGTCGATTCCTATTGACTCTAGCTCCTGTAGCACTCACTTTGTAGTGATTCTTGATGTCTTTGACAAGACATTTGTCACTGTCAAACTCAACCTTGAGTTGTTGATTAGCCATCGTCCCAGCAGATAGTAGATTGTTAGCTAAGCCAGGGACATATTGCACGTTGCTTATCCACTTTATCATCCCACCTTGCCCAACTTCATCACCATTGTGAGTTTCCTTGAGTTCTGAAAACCACTCTTTCCTTGAAGTCATGTGCTTGGACGCACCACTATCAATGTACCAGGTATCCTTGGCTTCATCACTTGTCATTAATGTTGTAATGAGAAAGTTTGAACTTTCACCTATATCATCTTCATATTGATCATCATTGTATTGATGTTGATTAACATAGTTGTCTTCATAATAATCGTCATCAAATTGATGTTGATCAGCATAATTGTCCGCTTTCCATTTGCCTTTTCTTTGTTCTATCTCCTTCTGTTTCTTGAAGCATTCACGCTTTCAATGGCCAGGTTTGTTGTAGTATCTACAATTTCTAGGTTTATTTTGCCTAGAATAGCCGCGTCCTTGACCTCGACCTTGATTCCAATTGTCTCGATTCGGGCCATCATTGGATTGTTCTTGAAATTGTTAGAGCGATCCATGATTTGAGTTTCCACCTCTTGATTGGTGTCTTCCATGACCAAATCTACCACTACGTCCTCTGACTGCAAGAGCTTGATCAAATCCCCTGTTGCGATGACTCAAGTTCTCTTGACGTTGTTCTTCTTGCAAAAGCAATCCACCTAACTCTTCATAGGTTGGAAGATTTTCTCGTGCGGCTATACTTCTCACAAACATCTGATGTGACTTTTTCAAACTATTCAATGTCAATTGCACAATCTCACGATCCTGAACTCGCTCTCCAACGGTGATCACGGATCTCCTTTACTTTCAATAGGTGATCATCGGCAATGGTTGCACCATCATCCATTCATAATGTGTGCAGCTTCGTCTTTGTGAATAGCACTCGAGATGTGTTTGTGGTCTTAAACAATGCCTTCAACATATCTCATGCTTCTTTTGGTCCTTCTGAATCTGAAATGTAGGGAATCATTGCATCTCTAACTAATAAGTTGATGACATTTTGTGTTTTCATTTTCTTCTGTCAAATGCCCGCTGATTTTCTTCAATCATTGGCCTTGTCTCTTCACCTCTCACGATCTCTCATAGCTCCTTTTCCATCAAAATGTTCTTCAGTTTGAATTTCCAAACTGCATAGTGGTCGGCTCTTCCAATTTGCTTGACTCATTAAGGACACTCTCGCTTAGAGTTGCCATTACTGGATAGATGAGTCTAGATCACGAAATTTATCACACCATAAAACTGTATATTTCTGGTTGTACACCTGATATCAATACGACGCGCGAGTGTATGACTATTTTGGATTCTCTTTAGCTCGTGTGCGTGGATGTGATATTGGTACGGATATGTGATATCGGTCTGACGCGCGAATGTACAACTATTCTAGATTTTTTCTACCTCTGGCACGTCGATCCGAAGTTGGTACTGTATGCGATATCGGTGTAACAAGTCAATGTCTATGAAAACATATCAATCAATTACAGGTGATCTTTCACCCTGACCGTTAGATCCCAGATAGTGGTACATGATTTAAGTCAGTCTTGGAAGTAAAAGAATTTTTGAGGATAGAGATGTCGTGGAGGACATGGCACTGCCGCACTTGAACAAGATTGTGATGATGGACTCGATGACAAATTTTAGAGGATCATGTGCATGCTTCACAAGCTAGTGATGACTGTGATGCATCGTCATTGGATAGATCGACGACACACGACACACCTTCTTGATCTCCCTCGTTGTCACCATCACCATTAGCTTGTGAAGATATTAATAACAAAGCTATAGGAGATATTTGGATAGAATTAGAGATAGACTCGTTTGGTTTGACAAATTTGTCGCATGATGATGTGACAAATGATAACGAGGAATTAGCAAATGAATAAGTGAGACAACGATGTATTGCAACTTATTGTTATATTAATCAGATTGCTCACGTATGCAATTTCACTTTATTATTTGATTAGTTGACATGAAACAAGAAGTCGATGCATGTGAGAACACAAATTGTGTTGATGATATTTTGTGATACATAAGTTCTTTATTCACTTGTGTAAATGGCCACTATTGTTGATAGAAAATAAAATTCAATGGGTTGATAAACAACAATTTTCCAAAAAGCTATCTATTTACATTCTGTAACATTCTGTGGTTTATACTGATGAGGGGCCTTTTTTTCATCAATCATGATATCACCCTGGGTGAGCAGAGTATTTTGGAATGCCTCTTGGCCTACTTAACCCTCTCTATAACTCTTCTTATAACCCTTCCTATAACCCTCCCTATAACCCTCCTTATGAGTCTATGAAAACACAGCCTTGTTTCTTCACCTGTCATGATCTCCCAAAGCTCCTTTTCCATCAAAATGTTCTTCAGTTTGAATTTCCAAACTACATAGTTGTTGGCTCCTTCCAATTTTCTTGACTCATTGAGGACACTCTCGCTTAGAGTTGCCATAACTACACTTAGATTAGACTAGATCTCAAAAATGGCTGCAAAAATGAAAAATTCATTGCAAATTTGACAGATGATGTCTATGACCACTTTCCAATCCGAGCTATGGAGTGAAAGTTATGCCAAATTGAAGATTTTGGCCTAAAAATGGCTCACAACTATCCTTCAGCCTGAAAATGGCAATTATTACCAAACTGCCATGTTTGAAAATTTCTTTCAGATTTTCGATTTCAGATATTTTTATATCAGCGCATAGCCCTTTGTACCAGCATAGCTCCTGTCTAATCAGATGCCAAAAATAGTTTCTCTAGCTAGGTCAAATTATCACTCTATTTTCTGCTTATTTGCAAAAAACCACCAGTAGACGGGCCTTAAACAAAAGTGGCCCATTACCAATGTTAAGGGCCCTTTCAGGATCTCATTTGAAGTTGAAAAAAGGTGAAAAAAAACTTCAAAAAATTCTTGGCCGTCGGATCCGTGAAAATTCACACATGTGGGAATGTCCTATTGTGTGAAATTGATCTCCTAAGCTTGGCTCATGCACTATAGATCACCTATTGATTGAAATCCAAGATCAATGACAAGATCTAAGGCAAAAAGACCATTCTACATGCATTCATTCGTTACTAAAAGGTGTTTCACACGTGTGGAAGACTTCATGAAAGAAACTAAGGGCCCAACAAGCTCCTCTCCTCGGATAGAGAGAGAAAATGCCACTTTTGAGATCATCTAGAGAGATAAGACAATACAAGCAAAATTGGCAAATCTAACTATTTTACACATGTGGGAACATTCTCCACACATGTGAAATGTACTCACAAACATAAAATTATAAAATAACCAAGATAGATCTTGACACTTTTTCACACTCCTCAAAAAATGGCTTGGTAAGATCATGAGCTTGTGAAACTTTTTGAGTGGATCCTTTGGTATGCATATGAAGTAAAAAACCAGCAAAAGGATCCATCATAGCAGCACCTCACCAAATCCATGATAAGAGTTATTTGGTAGAAATCATAGCATTCCACCAATTTGCCACTATACCAATGTGCTTTGATGATGATCTTTGATCTGAAAGTACCATTTGCATGAAGATGGTTGTACGATGATGAAAATCAGAGGCTTCCATGCCTCATAAAGATCCCAAGATGGCAGATCTAGGCATTCGAGTTTTGTTCGACGACAACACTTGTCGTATGATCGAGAAGATGACAAACAAGTTGTTGACGGTCGGATGTAGAGAAGAAAACCTCTACCAGGCCAAAATAATTAGAAACTCTGATAGCATATTAAATGCTTCAAAAAATGAAGATCAGCTCTGGCATAGGAGAATGTATCATATGAACATGCGGAGCCTGTACGACATGAGCACAAAGGACATTGTCACAGGTCTCAAAATATCAAGGCCCGCGTCTGAGTTCTGCGAAGCTTGTCAGAAAGGCAAGCAACATCAGAATCCATTCACACACGAAGGAAGAAGAGCCAAGGACGTTCTTGAGCTTGTCCACTCTGATGTGTGTGGACCGATGAAAATAGATTCGCTCTCAAGTTTGAGATATCTTCTAACGTTCATAGATTATTATAACCGAATGACCATGATCTACTACTTGAAGAAGAAATCCGAAGTATTTCATTCTTTCAAGAAGTTTGTAGCATTCGCAGAGCGACACACCTCAAAAAGGATACAGATCCTTAGATCTGACAATGGAGGTGAATACAAAAGCACAAAATTCTCAAGTTCTACGAAGATCAGGGGATTGAACACCAGTTCACTCCTGCATACACTATGATACAACGGTGTGGCAAAAAGAAAAAACAAAACGATAGTCGAAGGAGCCAGATGCATGATAGCACAGGCTCAATTGTCAGGCCAATTCTGGGCCGAAGCAATAGCTGCAGCTGTACACCTGCAGAACAGATCTACAACGACAACACTGGAGAACAAAACACCATACAAGATGTGGACAGACAGAAAGCCTAATCTGTCATACGCACGAGTGTTTGGATGTGCAGCATACAAGCACATTTCAAAGGAAAAGAGAAGCAAGCTCGACGACAAATCCGAGCAAACAATCATGGTTGAGCAGAGATGTAAAGTTCGACGAGTCCACATTCTCTGGACTGAAAGACGAAAGAGGCCATGAGATCTTCACACTATTACCTATTCAAGAGGAAGATTGAGGACAGTCATCAAATTAGCATGCAGGACCCCAGACTCCAGAGCAGCAGGAAACAGAGGATCCACCCCACGAACAAGAAATGTTCGAGCAGCGACGAAACGAACCTCGAAGGTCAACAAGACAAAGAAGACCTCCAGACCGTTATTCTGACAATCTTCAATGGAGTGAAGACATGCAATTCGATTACTATAGCTTCACAGAAGAGCCAGCAACATACCAAGAAGCTATCCAAAGTCCAGAGGGAAAATTTTGGAAACAAACAATGCTAGAAGAAATCAGGTCAATGAGGCAAAACGAGGCATGGACAATAGAGCCACTGCCAGAAAACAGAAAAGTAGTCGACTGCAAGTGGGTGTATAAGAAAAAGCTGAAATCAGGTGGCACCATTGGCCACTATAAAGCAAGGCTTGTCGCGAAGGGCTACACGCAGAGATATGGTGTCGACTATTTCGACACATATTCGCCCATGGTCAAGATGACAAGCATAAGGCTGCTCCTTGCATACGCCACACAGTATAATCTGAAAATTCACCAGATTGACGTGAAAATAGCCTTTCTCCACGGAGATCTAGAGGAGAAAATTTTCATGAAGCAACCTGAAGGCTATGAAGACCCCGACAACAGACAATATGTCTATCAATTGCAGAGATGCATCTACGGTCTAAAATAGGCATCACGAGCCTGGTACAAAAATCTTGATGGTCTTCTGAAGTCTCTAGATTTCAATCCTACTCAACCAGACTATAATGTCTGTGAAAATTGTCAACATTTCCTAGCTAGTTTGAGGCCTAAATTGGCTAAAATTGTAAATAGTTTTGGTTCTGGAGTTTTGCACGTGTGAACCAGGCCACAATGTTTTTATTTACTGTATTTTTTCAGTATGATGAAGTGTCAAACTTCATACCCTTCAAAATGAGACCATTTTGATGTATTTTGGTCATATAAGCCATTTTTAGCTATTTTTCCTATATAGGGAATATCTAGGGTCAAGTACCTTCTAGAGAGAGGAGAGAGAGTCATCTTCCTCATCCATAAATAGTAGGGAAGTCGTGGAGAACAGGTTGGAAAAACCTTTTGTATGCTTCATTGAGATCAATAGATCATTGTCATTGTTTCTTCCTCCATTGAGAGCATTGTTGTGTGTCAAGCTATTGTGTATGATCTTAGGTGCTTTCCAAAAGTGATAGGCTGATGTATTATGGACTGTATAATGCTATTTTGGGCCGCACTTGATGTTTATGGAAGTTTCCATTTGTGATAAATGCTTTTTGATCAAGTTCTTTGCATTCTAGGTAGCATAGAATGTGTTGCCAATTCCTAGCTTATGTAGTTTGGAGTGCAAGCATTCAAGCCAATGATCTTGGAGTTTAGATCCACTTAGGATCTGTATTTTTCACATGGTATCAGAGCTGGTTGGCTTCTATTTACAGTAAGTATCCCATTTTTGGTGATATTTGGATGTTTGATCAAGTTCTAGCATGATTTTGCATTGCTTTGTTGATCAAATCTTACTAACCTTTGTTTTGTGAGTTGAACTTGTGGATCAAAAGCATATTTCAGGTCTATTGAAGATCAGAGGCTGAAAAGAAACTATTTTGGATCAGATCATAACACCTAATCATTTGTGATTGTGAGGCTTGTGCATATTCAATACTAACAATGTTCTTTTCAATCCTATTGTTGACAATCTCCATTCTTGGATGAACACTCTCCTTAAGTGGATGAAACTTCTCCTTAAGTGGATGACAAATGCTCTTTTGAGTGAGTTGTAATTCTCCTAAAGGCTGAGCAAAGCTCCCATTTGGATGAAAGATCCCCTTTTTTGGGTGAACATATTGTAAGCTCCATTGTGAAGAGCATATTGTAAAGATTGTCATCAATTTTGGCATAAATTTTGGTGTACTTTGTTGAGCATGTAAGTAACTCTCCTTATGTAATTTGATTGGAGCATTTGCTGGAAGGTGTTAACCATTATGCAAGTGTGTTTTCAGGTTCTTAACAGGTTGAGGAACATTCTCATGTGAAGTGATCTTAGATCTACATCTAAACACCAAGATTTGACAAGATAGTGAAGCTAGTCTTGTGATTCACTAAGTGTGCTCATTCATTCACCTCTAAATCTTGTATTTATCACTTGCTGGAGTTTATAAACTTTTAGAAGTGTGGTTTACATGTGGTTTTACAGGTTGAATCAATATCTTAGTGTGTTGATCATATGTTGATCAAGTTTGTTCATTACTAGGTAATCTTGGCATCCTAGTTTTGGGTATTTTCTAAGAATGCAAGTAACTCTTCACACCATAACTTGATTTGGTCACTTGCTGGAAAGTTTGAGAGCTTAAGCAAGAGTGTGTTCAGGTTGGTTTGATTTTGTAATCCATTCTTAGTGTGTGCAAAGTGTTGCATGTGTTTCAATCTTCCTTTCTATGCTTGGAAACCATCTAGGTTCAAGATAGAAGTGTTTTAGGGTCCTAAATCTTCATAGATCTCTTTATCTATCATTTGTTGAGAGAAAAGTGAGTGCTAAGTGCTTTAGGACAGAACCTAAAAGTTGAAGAAACATTAGAATCATGGCTTCCAATGGTGGGATCATGCTAGAGTCTAGTGAAAGGTTGAGTTCATCAAACTACTCTACTTGGAAAGTGAGGATGGAGTCCTTACTTGAGTTGAATGAACTCATGGACATAGTTGCAGAAATTGAAGAGAGACCTCTCACACTTCAAGAGCAACAAAGGTTTGATAAGAAGGCCAAAAGGGCTCTTCATATCATTAAAATGAATGTTACAAATGAACTTCTCAAGGAAGTTGGAAAGTGTCAAAGTGCAAGTGAGGCATGGAATGCCTTAAAGAAGCTCTTTGAATCAAAGTCCACATCTAGGGTATTGACCCTAAGGAGACAAATATTTTCTAGTAGGCAAAGAGAGGGTGAAAGTGCTCATGCATTTATCTTGAGAGTTAAGTCCCTAAGTGATGATTTAGCATGCATTGATGAGAACATAAAAGATGGTGAAATAGTCCAAGTTATGTTGAATGGTTTGCTAAATGAACATGCTAACCTTGTGCAAAGTTTTGCCATTCAAAGAGTCTTGCCAAGTGTGGTTGACTTGCAAGAAATCTTATTGGCTGAAGAACATAGGTTGCAATCAAAGCTTGATGGTGCATCCTTGCAAGGTGGAGGTGAAGAGGCTTTCTTCACAAAAGGCAAATTCAAGGGCAAAGGTAAAGGCAAAGGGAAATGGTCCAAAGGTGGTAACTTTGATCATGATGATCACTCTTCCTCTTCCTCTTCTACTAAGAACAATAAGTCAAAGTTCAAGTGCTTTTATTGTGGGATAAAAGGTCATTTTGCAAATGAATGTTATAAGAAGAAAAGAGAGCAAGGAGAGAGGCAAGGAAATCTTACAATAGATGAGGAAGAACATAACACATGTGAATCACTTGTTATGACTTCAAGTTTGTTAGCCAACATAGATGATAATGATCCTTGGTGGATTGATAGTGGAGCCTCATCTCACATGACAAGACATAAGGAATACTTTACATCCTTATTGTCTTATGAGGGAGAAGGTAACATCATCTACACTGCAAATGATGGTCAATGTGACATCAAAGGCATAGGCACTATTCCTATTTCCCTTTCAACAAATAGGAAAGCAAATCTTGAAAATGTCTTGTACATTCCTTCAATCACTAAGAATTTGCTTAGTGTAAGTCAAATGATTGACAAAGGACTTGATGTGGAGTTCATTGGAGATGCATGTTTGATAAGTAAATGTGGATCCTTGATTGCTCAAGGTAGGAGGCATGGTAAACTTTTCAAGCTTGATGCATGTGTGATCTCTAATCATGAAGGATGTATGGCTAGGGAGCAATTGACAAACCAAGAAGTTTGGCACAAGAGGTTGGGCCATCCCAACTTCAAATCTTTGGAGGTAATGGCAAAGAAAGAGCTTGTTCTTGGTCTCCCTAAAAGTCTTGTTGCAAACAATAGTGTTTGTGAACATTGTGCCTTGTCCAAATCTCATAGACTTGCTTATTCTAGATCTACTTCTAGATCTAAAGAAGCTTTTCAACTTGTGCATTCTGATATTCATTCTTCTAGTACAACTAGCAATGGTGGGGCAAAGATGTATGCAACTTTCATTGATGACTTTAGTAGGTATACTTGGATCTATCTTCTTAAAAGTAAGGATGAAGTGTTTGCTGCATTTGTCAAGTTCAAGAATGAAATGGAAAACCAATTCAATACAAAGATCAAATGCTTAAGATCTGATAATGGAGGGGAATACACCTCAAATAGGTTCAAAGACTTTTGTATAGCACATGGGATTAAGAGGGAGATGTCTAGTCCTAGGACTCCACAACAGAATGGAGTGGCCGAGAGGAAGAATAGAACCCTTTGTGAATGTGCCAAGGCAATGAGACTACATGCTAATCTTGCTAAGTCTTTTTGGGGGGAAGCTTTAGCATGTGCTAACTATCTATGTAATAGATGGACAAGTGCTTCCTTGGATGGTAAAACTCCTCATGAGGTTCTTTATGGTAGAAGGCCGAGTGTCAAGCATTGTAGGATCTTTGGATGTACATGTTTTGTCAATATCACACTTGATGATAGAACTAAAGAAGATCCTTCATCAAAGAAGGGTGTGTTTGTTGGCTATAGTGAAGTAAGCAAGGCTTACAAAGTGTACATTCCTTCTACAAAGAAAGTTGTCATAAGTAGGGATGTCATCTTTCATGAAGAGAATGTTTCCAATGTTGTTGATGTTGATGTTGATGTGCCTACTAATCATCATGATGTGCAAGATGTCTTGGATGAAGATGGAGATGCCACTCCAAAGCAAACTTCAAGGAAGACTCAAAGGCAAAGGGCTAAGCCATCAAGGCTAACCTATGATGAAAAAGGAAAGCAAGTGGTGGACAACTCTAACTTTGCTTTTCTTACCTCTTTTGATGAACCAACTTGTGTAGGTGAAGCAATTCAAAAGAAGGAATGGATCCAAGCCATGGATCATGAGCATCAAGCACTCATCAAAAGCAACACATGGAGGTTGGTAAAGCTTCCAAAGGACAAGAAGGCAATTGGTTGTAAGTGGATCTTCAAGATCAAGACAAATCAAGATGGATCAATCAACAAGTACAAGGCAAGGTTGGTGGCAAAGGGGTATGCTCAAGAATATGGTATTGACTATGATGAGACCTTTGCACCCGTGGCAAAGATGGTAACTATTCGAATCCTAATCTCTCTTGCAACTCTTTATGATTGGGATATGTGGCAAATGGATGTTACTAATGCCTTCTTGAATGGTGATCTTGAAGAAGATATTTACATGGAGCAACCTGAGGGCTATGTTTCACATGATGAGCCTAATCATGTGTGCTATCTCCAAAAGAGTTTGTATGGGCTAAAGCAAGCACCAAGGAGTTGGTATGCTAAGCTCAATTCCTTCTTACTTTCTCAAAACTTTGTTATGAGTGAGTATAATCATTCTCTCTACTTTAGATTGAATGAAAATGATATCACTTTACTTTTGATCTATGTTGATGACATTATCTTAAGTGGTGGTAACAATCTAGATATAGATGAAATCAAGATGGCACTCAAAAGAGAGTTTGAAATTCAAGATCTTGGTAAACTTCATTATATCTTAGGAATAGAGATTATTAGAACTTCTAAATCTACATTCATATGTCAAGAAAAGTATGTTAACTCTATTCTAAAAAGGTTTCATATGGAAGATTGTAAAGTTGTTTCTACTCCTATGGAATCAAATGTAAAGCTAACTACAAGAAGTAATGAAAGATCCTTCAAGGACATTACTCTCTATAGAAAGCTAATAGGATCTCTTATATGGTTAACCATCACAAGACCTGATCTAAGCTTTGTGGTTGGTAAACTAAGTCAATTTATGCAAGATCCTAGTGAGGCTCATTGGAAGCTAGGAAAGAGAGTACTTAGATACATCTCGGGATCTAGAGATTTTGGCATCTTGTATGGAGGTACTACACCTAACCTTTGTGGATTTTCAGATTCAGATTTTGCAGGTGATCAAATGGATAGGAAGTCAACAAGTGCCTTTGCAATCTATCTTGGAGATGGAGTGGTCTCATGGCTATCAAAGAAGCAACCAACTATCTCTCTATCTTCCACCGAAGCCGAGTACAAGGCATTAACAACATGCACCAAGGAGATTCTTTGGATCAAGAGGATGTTATTGGATCTTCACTTGCTGGAACCAGAGAAGACTCCAATCATACTTTGTGATAACCTTTCAGCCCAAAGCTTGGCAAGCAATGTGAAAAACTCAGATCCAAAAGATGCTAAAGTTTCATAAAGATCTTGGCCATGGAAGTTATGCACATCTAGATTGAAAAAATGATAGAAATTGTGATGTTAAGCATACTAAACATCAACTAAACATCAAAATCTGATCATAAGCTTCCACAAACAGAAACTTGCTGTCCCTGTCCGTACTTCAGAGCCTACAACCTGCATTTCACACGTGTGAAGCCATAGCAACAAAGAAATCACAATTCTAGTGGCTAGAATGCAAGATATGAACAAAAAAGTGAGAGAGAAGAAGATGGATCTTCAAAGAGCATAACATTCATTCAATAGAATGAAAATGAGATGTGTACATACTCGTGGAGATGGCTATTTATAGCAGCCATAGTGCCTCTTGGCCACTTGTCTTATGATAGGCTAAAATTGGGGTCCAATAGGATTCACCCATATACCTAGAAATTTGGTCAAATAGGAATGCACCAAATTATGAGCCAATAGAAGAGCTCCACACTCGACCTCCTCTAATTAATGTGACCTCAAAAGTAGTGTACACATACTTTGGGCCTCTACATACATGTATGAACCTATCTCTAACTTTTATTTGGCCATAGGCCTACAAAATCTCAAGTTAGGAAAATACTACTAGTTGACAATTTTTCACACTCCCTCTTCAACTAGTTTTAGCATAGATTTAGAAAGTACACCAAGACTTGTTCTATGCTTGAAAAATAAGTCCTTTCCCAATGCTTTGGTAAAGATATCAGCCACACATTCCTTTGATGGGACATGTTCAAGCTTGATCTCTTTTGCCAACACTTGTTCTCTCACAAAATGGTAAGCCACCTCGATATGTTTGCTCCTTGCATGGAAAACCGGATTGCTTGCTAGACTTTGGGCTGAAAGGTTGTCACAAAAGATGATTGGACTCTCTGAAAAATCCAGCAAATGAAGCTCCATAATCATCCTCTTGATCCACACCATCTCCTTTGTGCATGATGTCAAAGCTTTGTACTCGGCCTCACTAGAAGAAAGTGATATAGTTGCTTGTTTCTTCGACATCCATGAGATAGCTCCATCACCTATGAAAATAGCATGTGCATTTATGGATTTTCTATCCATAAGGTCTCCTGCAAAATCTGAATCTGAAAAACCAAATAAGTTAGGTGATGAGCCTCTATAAACAATGCCAAAATCTTTTGTTCCCGAGATGTATCTCAAGATCCTCTTTCCTAGTTTCCAATGTTCTATGCTAGGATCTTGCATGAATTGGCTTAATCTACCAACACAATAAGATAAATCAGGTCTTGTGATGGTTAGATATATAAGAGAACCTATTAGCTTCCTATAGAGAGTAATGTCCTCGAAGGATCTTTCATTACCTCTTATAGTTAGCTTTACATGTGATTCCATAGGTGTATCAATAGGATTTGCATCTACCATATGAAATCTATTGAGAATAGAAATAGCATACTTCTCTTGTGAAATAAAAGTGATTTGAGAAGTTCTAATTACTTCTATTCCTAAGATATAGCTCAAAAGACCAAGATCATGCACTTCAAATTCCTTTTTTAGTGCTTTCTTGATATCTTCTATATCTTCCTTGTTCCCTCCACTTAAAATAATGTCATCCACATAAATTAGAAGGATTGTAACATCATTAGCACTAATTCTAAAGTAAAGTGAATGATCATACTCACTCATAGTGAAGTTTTGAGAAAGTAGAAAAGAGTTAAGCCTAGCATACCAACTCCTTGGTGCTTGCTTAAGACCATACAAACTTTTTTGTAGAAAACACACATGATTAGGCTTGCTATGAGAAACATAGCTCTCGGGTTGCTCCATGTAGACTTCCTCTTCAAGATCACCATTCAAGAAAGCATTAGAAATGTCTAATTGCCAAAGATCCCATCCATAAAGAGTTGCAAGGGAAATGATTACTCTTATGCTCACCATCTTTGCCACGGGTGCAAAGGTTTCCTCATAGTCAATGCCATGCTCTTGAGCATAACCTTTAGCCACCAACCTTGCCTTCAACTTGTTGATAGATCCATCTTGATTTGTCTTTACCTTGAAGATCCATTTGCATCCAATTGCACTTTTGCCCTTTGGAAGCTCCACCAATCTCCATGTGTTGTTCTTCATAAGTGCTTCAAACTCAAGATCCATTGCTTGGATCCATTCCTCTTTTTGCCTTGCTTCATCTACACATGAAGGTACATCAAAAGAAGTTAGGAAAGCATAGTTGGATCCATCCACCACTTGCTTACCTTTGCCATCATAAGTGAGCCTTGAGGGTTTCACTTTATGCCTTGGAGTTCTCCTTGGAATTTGACTTGAAGAGGCTTCTTCAACATCCACATCCAATGTGTCATCAACTCCATTGTCATCAAGCACATTAGTTGCAACAACACCATCATCACTTGAAACAACTTTTGGAATGTTACCTTCATCAAAAATGACATCCCTACTTGTGAACACTTTCTTGATTGAAGGAACATAAATCCTATATGCTTTGCTTACTTCACTATAACCAACAAAAATGCCCTTTCTTGAAGATGGATCCTCCTTAGTTCTATCATCAAGAGTAATGTTGAAGTAGCAAATGCATCCAAAAGTTCTTAGAAACTTGACATTAGGCTTCGTACCAAACAAAGCTTCAAAAGGGGTTTTTCCTTCCAATACAACACTTGGCCATCTATTGCATAGGAAATTTGCACACAACAAAGCATCACTCCAAAAAGGTTTAGGAAGATTAGCATTCAATCTCATTGCCTTTGCACTCTCACACAAGGTTCTATTCTTCCTCTCGGCCACTCCATTTTGTTGTGGTGTTCTTGGACATGTGTACTCCCTCTTGATCCCATGCTCATCGCAAAAGGCTTTGAATTTGTTAGAAATGTATTCACCACCATTGTCGCTCCTCAAGCATTTGATTTTGGTTGTAAATTGAGTCTCAATAGCAACTTTGAACTTGACAAACACATCAAACACCTCATCCTTGCTCTTTAGTAGATAAACCCAACAAAATCTACTAAAATCATCAATGAAAGTTACATACATCTTAGCACCTCCATTGCTAATTGTAGTAACACCATGAATATCCGAATGCAAGAGAGAAAAAGGCATCTTAGATCTAGATATAGATCTAGTATATGGCAATCTATGTGATTTAGACAAAGCACATTCTTCACAAACATGATTCAAGCAAGTAAGAGACTTGGGAAGTCCCCTTACTACCTCCTTTTTGGCTATTACCTCCAAGGCCTTGTAGTTGAGATGTCCCATCCTTTTATGCCATACCTCTTGAATTGACATTTGTTCATTTGCCATGCATCCAACTTGGTTAGCAACAACACATGCATCAAGCTTGAACAATTTCCCTTGCCTTTTCCCTTTTGCAATGATACTACACCCCTTTTTGATCAAGCAAGCATCACCATCAAACTCAACTTTGAATCCTTTGTCAAGCATTTGGCTTACACTAAGTAAGTTCTTGGTAATGGATGGAATGAGCAAAACATCTTTCAATTCTATATTCCTATTTGTAGAAAGTGAAATAGGAATTGTGCCAATCCCCTTGATTGCACACTCACCATCATTTGCGGTATAGATTACCTTCCTATCACCATCAAATGCCATTAAAGATGAAAAATACTCTTTATGATATGTCATATGAGAAGTGGCTCCACTATCAATCCACCAAGGATCAATGTCTCCATGATTAGCCAACAAGCAAGATGACATAACAAAAGCATCATTTGAAAGAAGCTCATCCCCACCCTCATCAATAGTTAGATTGGTTTGCTTTTCCCCTTGATCCCTCTTTTTCTTAAAACAATCACTAGCAAAATGCCCTTTGACTCCACAATAGAAACATTTTAGCTTAGATCTATCCTTCTTTTTGCCAAAAGTAGAGTGCTCACCTTGGTCTTGCCCTTTAGACCAATTGCTTTTACCTTTGCCCTTGAACTTGCCTTTAGAGAACATTGCCTCCTCTTCTCCTCCTTGAGATGTAGAAGATGCTCCCACTCTTGCTTGCAACCTGAATTCTTCAGCCAACAAGACCTCTTGCAAGTCTCCAACACTTGGTAAACATTTTTGGATAGCATAACTTTGAACAAGATTAGCATGATCATCCAACAAGCCATTGAGAATCACTTGAACAAGCTCCTCATTATTTATGCCATCATTAATGCATGCTAACTCATCATTCAATGCTTTAACTCTCAAAACAAAAGCATGTCCATTCTCACTCTTCTTTTGCATACAAGAAAAGATTTGCCTTCTTAAAGTCAACACTCTAGAAGTAGACTTGGATTCATAAACCTTCTTCAAGGCTTCCCAAGCTTCACTAGATGATGTGCACTTACCAACCTCTTTGATAAGCTCATTTGTCACATTCATCTTGATCATGTGAAGGGCTTTCTTTGCCCTCTTGTCATACCTCAATTGTTCTTGAGGTGCCAAAGGTCTCTCCTCCACACCTACAACAATATCCATCAACTCATTCATCTCAAGCAAAGACTCCATCCTTACTTTCCAAGTAGAATAGTTGAGGGAGGTAAGCCTATCATTGCTTTCCAACATGTAGCCTCCATTTGTAGCCATGTTACAATGATTGATCTCTGATCTTTGACCTGTTCCAATGCACTAAGCACTCTCTTGAATCAACAAATGAAACACAAGAAGAAATCACAAAGATTTGGAACCTAAAACCTTACTTTTTCTCTCTTTTCCTCACTTTTTCCTTAATTTTAGCCACTAGTTTTATGATTTCTTGATCAAACCAAGACCAAACCTCAATGTACTTGCTTTTCCCTCACTCCTAAGATTGAAATACACTCTTGAATCATTCAGCAAACTGAAAATCAGAGGGTTACATCAATTTTGAAGTTTTTGACATGAAGAAGCAAGAAATTGAATCAAAAAACTATATGCTAGAATGGAAAACTAATAGGATCTTGTTGGATCTTGCATCTCCCTCTTTCCAAAACAATTTTTGTCTCCTTATTCTGATAAGTACAGAGGGAATTCGCCCTACTTCAATTGAAATGCATACAAATGATGTTTTGATCACAAAGATCCAATTTCTACACATAAATCAACAAGATTTTTAGCTAGAAACTTGATTGGAATGCTACAAAAGCAAACTCGCCCACAAATCTCTTCTAAATCTGGAAAAACCTGCACATTTGGCCGCCTAATGCTCTGATACCATGTGAAAAACTCAGATCCAAAAGATGCTAAAGTTTCATAAAGATCTTGGCCATGGAAGTTATGCACATCTAGATTGAAAAAATGATAGAAATTGTGATGTTAAGCATACTAAACATCAACTAAACATCAAAATCTGATCATAAGCTTCCACAAACAGAAACTTGCTGTCCCTGTCCGTACTTCAGAGCCTACAACCTGCATTTCACACGTGTGAAGCCATAGCAACAAAGAAATCACAATTCTAGTGGCTAGCATGCAAGATATGAACAAAAAAGTGAGAGAGAAGAAGATGGATCTTCAAAGAGCATAACATTCATTCAATAGAATGAAAATGAGATGTGTACATACTCGTGGAGATGGCTATTTATAGCAGCCATAGTGCCTCTTGGCCACTTGTCTTATGATAGGCTAAAATTGGGGTCCAATAGGATTCACCCATATACCTAGAAATTTGGTCAAATAGGAATGCACCAAATTATGAGCCAATAGAAGAGCTCCACACTCGACCTCCTCTAATTAATGTGACCTCAAAAGTAGTGTACACATACTTTGGGCCTCTACATACATGTATGAACCTATCTCTAACTTTTATTTGGCCATAGGCCTACAAAATCTCAAGTTAGGAAAATACTACTAGTTGACAATTTTTCACAAGCAATCCTGTTTTTCATGCAAGGAGCAAGCACATTGGGATTGCTCACCATTTTGTGAGAGATCAAGTCATTGCCAAAGAGGTGGAGCTTCAACATGTCTCTTCAAAGGAGTGTGTGGCTGATATCTTCACCAAACCATTGGGAAAGGACCTATATTTAATGCATAGATCTAATCTTGGAATGTGCTCAAAGACTATGTTGAAACTAGCATCCAATGTTGAAGAGGGAGTGTGAAAATTGTCAACATTTCCTAGCTAGTTTGAGGCCTAAATTGGCTAAAATTGTAAATAGTTTTGGTTCTGGAGTTTTGCACGTGTGAACCAGGCCACAATGTTTTTATTTACTGTATTTTTTCAGTATGATGAAGTGTCAAACTTCATACCTTCAAAATGAGACCATTTTGATGTATTTTGGTCATATAAGCCATTTTTAGCTATTTTTCCTATATAGGGAATATCTAGGGTCAAGTACCTTCTAGAGAGAGGAGAGAGAGTCATCTTCCTCATCCATAAATAGTAGGGAAGTCGTGGAGAACAGGTTGGAGAAACCTTTTGTATGCTTCATTGAGATCAATAGATCATTGTCATTGTTTCTTCCTCCATTGAGAGCATTGTTGTGTGTATTGTCTTCAAGCTATTGTGTATGATCTTAGGTGCTTTCCAAAAGTGATAGGCTGATGTATTATGGACTGTATAATGCTATTTTGGGCCGCACTTGATGTTTATGGAAGTTTCCATTTGTGATAAATGCTTTTTGATCAAGTTCTTTGCATTCTAGGTAGCATAGAATGTGTTGCCAATTCCTAGCTTATGTAGTTTGGAGTGCAAGCATTCAAGCCAATGATCTTGGAGTTTAGATCCACTTAGGATCTGTATTTTTCACAATGTCTACATCAAAAGAGTAGGAAAGGATTTTGTGATAGTGACCATTTTTGTGGATGATTCGCTAATTATAGGAAATTCCTTAATGATGATCAAAGACACAAAGAGTCAGATTTCTGAAAACTATGAAATCACAGATCTTGGAGAAGCAACAAAATGTCTGGATATTAAAAGAGATCGAATAAATGGCAAAATGCACTTGAGTCCGTCAGAATATGCCAAAAAAGTGCTGAAGTAGTACCACATGATGGACTGTGAAGAGAAAGCCACACCAATGATAGCTGAAACCAAGCTCATGAAACAAGATTCTCCAAAAATAGAAGAGAAAGAACATAAGATGGCAGGTATACCCTACTAGAACTTAATCGGTAGTCTGATGTACTTAACAAATTGTACCAGACCCAATCTGGCCTTTTCTGTCGACGCATTGAGCCAATTCTGTTCCAATCATGGTCTAGCACATTGGAAAATGGCCAAACAAATCCTACAGTATCTGAAGGGTACCCAGAATGTTGGATTAACCTACAGAGCTAGAAACGAAGAGAAAGGATTCGAGCTGCATCACTACAGTGATGCGAGCTGGGCGAGCTGCAAAGATGACAGCAAGTCCATTACTGGAGGATGTACGATAGCGTGCAGAGCTGCAATCAGCTGGATATGAAAAAAGCAAACCTTGGTAGCTCAATCCTCTTGCGAAGCTAAGTATGTCACAGCCTCAAAAGTGGCGAATGAGGTAGTGTGGCTGCAAATGATGTTGGAGGCAATCGGGATACCACAAGACGAGCCAAGCACGATGATGATGGACTCTCAGAGTGCCATCTATCTGTCCCAGGATCATGTCTTCCATTCAAAGACAAAGCACATTCCTCTGAAGTACCATCATATTCAAGATTTGATCTCAAAAGGAGAGCTCTAGGTCCAGTTCATAAAATCAAAAAATATGATTGCAGATCTCCTCACAAAACCGCTCGACTTGCCACTCTTTACCAAGCAAAGAGAGGCAATTGGATTAAACAAACAAAGCTGCAAGGTTCAAGAGGGAGTGTCAGAAATGGTGAACTCCTGCAACTTTGTCACAGCACGAATAAGACAGAAGGTCAAACGAGAATGATTCGAGAATGATTCGCAACAGTCAACGTGTCTTTGACTCGAAGCACAAACTATTCGCAAATCAATCGCAAATCGCAAACACACCTCCAGGACTGCAAACCGCAAAACGAACGTGAAACAAAAACTATGAAAAGAAACAAAAAGAACGAAAGCAAATGGGAGATAACGAATCAGACAAAGAAAATTCTTTTGCGCTGTCAGCTAGTAGCTCAACGGGCTTCACGCCCAGCTGAAATGAGTAGCAACGACAGAGACTAACTAACTAGTTGATTAGCGTTAACTAGTCATGTAATTCGACATTTAGCTATCTTGTAAACTCCACATAGTGGAGGTATAAATGATCCTCTCTGGATCATAACAAAAAGATGAGAAAACAGAGATCTGTAAGAGACAGAAAGAGACGTAGCGAATAAAGTAAGAAAGTAAGGACACCATAGTTGTGCATGAAAGTCTGCCAACGAGTAGAACATAGAGAAAGAGTAGAATGTCATTCTACCAATGAGCGAGATACTGACAAACTCACTCTAAACTAAAACTGATAATACAGTCACTCTATTTTCATGTATCTTGTCTTGTGCTGTGTATTATGATTGCTAAAATAGAATGTGTTCTGTGATGCGTAGTTGAGTGTCTGGGATCTTGAAGGGCTTCCGCACAAAAGAAGATTAAAAGACAAAAAATTGTTCGCAGTAAAGAAGTATGAAGTGAGGACGAACATGAATCAGTCCCACGCACACGCTCTCGCGACAAGATCTAACTTGGAAGAGAAATTTCAAATGAATTTGACTGTACTTCACATGTGCCTAAGCACTGAATTCCGTATAGTACCTGAAATGATTTAATAATTATGATAATGAAACCTCTTGATCCAAATTTTCTTGAGATAGCATGGGAGATGCAATCAACACTCTCTAGATCTTGATTTTCATGAAAATTTTGAAACTATGGATGGTAGATGCATCAAAAGCTTAGGCAGGCTTTGATACTATGTGAAAATTCACACATGTGGAAATGTCCTAATGTGTGAAATTGATCTCCTAAGCTTGGCTCATGCACTATAGATCACTTATTGATTGAAATCCAAGATCAATGACAAGATCTAAGGCAAAAAGACCATTCTACATGCATTCATTCATTACCACAGGTATTTGACATGTGTGGAAGACTTCATGAAATAAACTAAGTCCCAACAAGCTCCTCTCCTCAGGTAGAGAGAGAAAATACCACTTTTGGGCTCATCTAGAGAGAGAAGACAATATAAGAAAAATTGGCAAATCTTCAAATTGACTCAAAAACGCATAGATCTCTCATACATTAATGAATGGATTGAAAGTACATATAGAAACTCGTGGAGATCCATGCTTGATTTTTATTGGACCCCTTAAACATAGCCTCTCTAATCCTATTGGAAGTGTGATGCAACATCCCTCACTTTTGATTGGACCCTTCCAACACATCTCTTTCTTATGATTGGACCCTTTGACTTTTGCCACCACATAGGGCGCATCACTCATCAAACCTAAGCTTCACATGTGTAAGCAACCTAACTAGATTGAGTTACATCACAATTGAATTTTGGCCTAATCATGACAAAACATGTGTACTTGACCATTTGACCTCCAAAGCCAAAATTGGCCCTATCACCTAGTGACACCAAGATGCTTGACTAGCAATCTTTATGATACCCCTAAAGTCAACATTATAAACTATTTATAGCTATTTTACACATATGAGAACATGCTCCAAACATGTGAAATGTACTCACAAACATAAAATCATAAAATAACAAAGATAGATTTTGACACTTTTTCATAGGATCTGTGCAAGATCTGTAGTTCAAATCAGCTTGATCTTTTGATTTGACACGTGGCATGCATCGACTCACACGCTCTCACTCTTCTGCGTTTGCAAGGGGACCCACCCCTCGAGATGCTAAGTATTTTAACTCAGTTTGTCGTGTGACTATTGGATCCCCCCTCGCATGTTTCGGGCTGTAGGGTCGGCGTTTCGCCCTTAAATCTGGTGTTTTGGGTTAGTTTTTCAGCATTTTGAGGTAGTTCTCTGGCGTTTTGGGGCTAGGGTGGGCATTTTGGAGCTTTTGTTGGCGTTTCGGGCCATACCAAAGGCTTTTGGTGAGCAGTATACAGACATAGAAAGAGCACAAAGCTTGTTGCTAAGCAAAAATCACTCTTTTTAAGCCAAATGTTCACCAAAAAATATAATTTTGAGTGCAAATCCATACTAAATCGACTTGTACTTGGATCTAGCAACTTCCAGAAGTCATCATTATAGAAAATGAGGCTTAAAACTCTGATTTTCTATTACAAGGCTACTTCAAGCAAAAATGCACAAAAATTACAAAAAAATTGTTCAAATCTCCACCAACTGAACTAGGAACACTTCCAAACAGCTAGTAGTAGTATTGTTAAACTTTTGATAGCACAAAATGTTTCCCACAAGTTGATTGAGCAAGTTTCTGATTGAAACATCTTGAAAATTTGCACTTTTCTATAAAAACTAAAAAGTATTGTAAATCTCCCCACTCAACAGATTTTCAATATGTCTGATACTACCCTGGCCTTTCTGATGCCTCCAGGACTGTGTCTTTGTTCCCCACTGATGATTCTGAACTCCAAAACCTGTAAAATACACCAAGGAAGGATTTCTTCTAGCTTTTGTCTCTCCAAGCTTTCACCTCCCGTGAAGGACTTTCTCACTTCATTGCAGAGCCTATGACAAGTTGTATCCACTGATCAGGCACACAGGACTATTGAGCTCTGATACCATGTCAATAATTAGATAATCACTATCAAGCATTCACCATAAGGAAGAGGAAGAACACAACATCACAATCACACTGAATAATGAAGAGTATACTAAACCCTGAATATGGAGAGAGAAACTAGTAGTTGACTATAGACTAGCCTACAACTACTTATAGCTGGTAACAGTAAATTGTAAACAGTAATAAGTTATCATTGTTTTCTAACAAGCTTCAGTTTTCATCTGAGAAGAAGGCATCGCCTCCTCAAATGCCTTCTTCCTCGTCGTCATCACCGGTACCCCCATCGCTGCCACCGGTTCTCGCCGCCGCCATTGTCGTCCCCTCCTCCTGTGCAAGTTCTTGATCAATTTGCTCCTCTTGTGCTTCATCAATCTGCACATGCAATCACAGATATTTTGTGAAATTTGAATTCAATGCAATCCTATTTTAACTAAACATGAGGTACTTTGTGAAATTTGAATGCAATGCAATCCTACTCTAAAGACTAGTTTCAGCTAAAAGTCAAAAATCAAGATTTATCTGGTCTATTGGAAAGATGTCTCTACTTTTCAATTCCCTGCGCATGTTTTCGAAATCACAATTGTAGTAGAGTTTATATTCTTTTTCAGTTGGCTCTCTATCATAGATCGTATTCCATATACATATCAAAGAAACTTGTTAGCAATTGAGCTATGAATATAACTTACTTGACTTAAGCTATGAATAGAACTTAACAATGAAATTTAGGGTTAAAAATTACTCACAAAATAATCTAATCTACAAAATACTATTTCCCCCCTGGAGCCAAGATGACTGATACTATTCATGCTCAGTCTTACTCTTGCGGCTTTCTTATGCTTGTCATATTTATGGGGGGTTTTTCTAAACTCACTAGTGAGCAAAGTCCAAGTACTTTTGCTACACAAGCTTGGCTTGCTTGGTCTATCTAACCTTCAAGATTGTTGGCGGAGCTTGTCACAATAGTGACGCATGTGCTCACCAAGTTTTGTCTCCATCCATTTATTACTAAATGGATGGTCATAGAGAAATTTCCTATGCAATGTCTCTAAGATACGATCCTTCTTTGCCCATGGTTGTACGTGCCAATCTTTGAGATGATCGCTAATGTATAATTTGGTCAATTCATGAGCTCGTCTCATGACCAAATATCCATTATTATTGCCCATATTCAAAGATCCATAAACATGAATCTCATATGGGCGTGTGCTAGACTTGTCAGTAGGCATACGCAAGCCAGTCACCACCCCATGTCCTCACGCATCGATTACCCATAGACAAACTGATGAGCAGAAGAGTGCAAGCCTCTCATGAGATGAAGTGCCTCCTCTTGGTCGCTGCCAGTGGTCGTAGCCAGAGGTGACACCTCCACGACCCGGATCTATGGCCGCCACTGGGGACCTAGAGGTGGGCGCACCCTCAGAAGTGCTCCCCCGGAAGAGCTAGACAACCAATTATGTTGACTGCGTTGTCCACCACTTCCATTGGCCATCAAGACCAATGGAAAAATAACTAACCACAAAAAACATATTGAAACTAAAACTACAAACAAAAAATGTATGAAAAACTAAACTAAAGTAAAGTAACTAAAGCACGATTCAAAAAGAAACTATAGATTGCAACTATATTAGAAAGCAACAAGATGCTAACACATAATAAGAAAACTAGAAGGCATTAACATCACTATGATATAATAACAAACAAGCATGGAGGATGGAAATGAGAGCAATAGCAAACAAGGAAGCAATGATGAAAACGAGAAAATGAGAGGAATGAGAGAAAAGATGTGGAAAGAAAATTTCAAATCGCAACTATCACGACAAATATACGTCGCCTGGCGACGTATAATTGACTTAAGAAAAATTAGCGACGAATAATGAGTTTTAGCGACGAATAATGAGTTGTTGTGACGTTTGTTAAGAATTTAATGTGAAAAATACAGATCCTAAGTGGATCTAAACTCCAAGATCATTGGCTTGAATGCTTGCACTCCAAACTACATAAGCTAGGAATTGGCAACACATTCTATGCTACCTAGAATGCAAAGAACTTGATCAAAAAGCATTTATCACAAATGGAAACTTCCATAAACATCAAGTGCGGCCCAAAATAGCATTATACAGTCCATAATACATCAGCCTACCACTTTTGGAAAGCACCTAAGATCATACACAATAGCTTGAAGACAATACACACAACAATGCTCTCAATGGAGGAAGAAACAATGACAATGATCTATTGATCTCAATGAAGCATACAAAAGGTTTCTCCAACCTGTTCTCCACGACTTCCCTACTATTTATGGATGAGGAAGATGACTCTCTCTCCTCTCTCTAGAAGGTACTTGACCCTAGATATTCCCTATATAGGAAAAATAGCTAAAAATGGCTTATATGACCAAAATACATCAAAATGGTCTCATTTTGAAGGGTATGAAGTTTGACACTTCATCATACTGAAAAAATACAGTAAATAAAAACATTGTGGCCTGGTTCACACGTGTGAAACTCCAGAACCAAAACTATTTACAATTTTAGCCAATTTAGGCCTCAAACTAGCTAGGAAATGTTGACAATTTTCACACTCCCTCTTCAACATTGGATGCTAGTTTCAACATAGTCTTTGAGCACATTCCAAGATTAGATCTATGCATTAAATATAGGTCCTTTCCCAATGGTTTGGTGAAGATATCAGCCACACACTCCTTTGAAGAGACATGTTGAAGCTCCACCTCTTTGGCAATGACTTGATCTCTCACAAAATGGTGAGCAATCTCAATGTGCTTGCTCCTTGCATGAAAAACAGGATTGCTTGCCAAGCTTTGGGCTGAAAGGTTATCACAAAGTATGATTGGAGTCTTCTCTGGTTCCAGCAAGTGAAGATCCAATAACATCCTCTTGATCCAAAGAATCTCCTTGGTGCATGTTGTTAATGCCTTGTACTCGGCTTCGGTGGAAGATAGAGAGATAGTTGGTTGCTTCTTTGATAGCCATGAGACCACTCCATCTCCAAGATAGATTGCAAAGGCACTTGTTGACTTCCTATCCATTTGATCACCTGCAAAATCTGAATCTGAAAATCCACAAAGGTTAGGTGTAGTACCTCCATACAAGATGCCAAAATCTCTAGATCCCGAGATGTATCTAAGTACTCTCTTTCCTAGCTTCCAATGAGCCTCACTAGGATCTTGCATAAATTGACTTAGTTTACCAACCACAAAGCTTAGATCAGGTCTTGTGATGGTTAACCATATAAGAGATCCTATTAGCTTTCTATAGAGAGTAATGTCCTTGAAGGATCTTTCATTACTTCTTGTAGTTAGCTTTACATTTGATTCCATAGGAGTAGAAACAACTTTACAATCTTCCATATGAAACCTTTTTAGAATAGAGTTAACATACTTTTCTTGACATATGAATGTAGATTTAGAAGTTCTAATAATCTCTATTCCTAAGATATAATGAAGTTTACCAAGATCTTGAATTTCAAACTCTCTTTTGAGTGCCATCTTGATTTCATCTATATCTAGATTGTTACCACCACTTAAGATAATGTCATCAACGTAGATCAAAAGTAAAGTGATATCATTTTCATTCAATCTAAAGTAGAGAGAATGATCATACTCACTCATAACAAAGTTTTGAGAAAGTAAGAAGGAATTGAGCTTAGCATACCAACTCCTTGGTGCTTGCTTTAGCCCATACAAACTCTTTTGGAGATAGCACACATGATTAGGCTCATCATGTGAAACATAGCCCTCGGGTTGCTCCATGTAAATATCTTCTTCAAGATCACCATTCAAGAAGGCATTAGTAACATCCATTTGCCACATATCCCAATCATAAAGAGTTGCAAGAGAGATTAGGATTCGAATAGTTACCATCTTTGCCACGGGTGCAAAGGTCTCATCATAGTCAATACCATATTCTTGACCATACCCCTTTGCCACCAACCTTGCCTTGTACTTGTTGATTGATCCATCTTGATTTGTCTTGATCTTGAAGATCCACTTACAACCAATTGCCTTCTTGTCCTTTGGAAGCTTTACCAACCTCCATGTGTTGCTTTTGATGAGTGCTTGATGCTCATGATCCATGGCTTGGATCCATTCCTTCTTTTGAATTGCTTCACCTACACAAGTTGGTTCATCAAAAGAGGTAAGAAAAGCAAAGTTAGAGTTGTCCACCACTTGCTTTCCTTTTTCATCATAGGTTAGCCTTGATGGCTTAGCCCTTTGCCTTTGAGTCTTCCTTGAAGTTTGCTTTGGAGTGGCATCTCCATCTTCATCCAAGACATCTTGCACATCATGATGATTAGTAGGCACATCAACATCAACATCAACAACATTGGAAACATTCTCTTCATGAAAGATGACATCCCTACTTATGACAACTTTCTTTGTAGAAGGAATGTACACTTTGTAAGCCTTGCTTACTTCACTATAGCCAACAAACACACCCTTCTTTGATGAAGGATCTTCTTTAGTTCTATCATCAAGTGTGATATTGACAAAACATGTACATCCAAAGATCCTACAATGCTTGACACTCGGCCTTCTACCATAAAGAACCTCATGAGGAGTTTTACCATCCAAGGAAGCACTTGTCCATCTATTACATAGATAGTTAGCACATGCTAAAGCTTCCCCCCAAAAAGACTTAGCAAGATTAGCATGTAGTCTCATTGCCTTGGCACATTCACAAAGGGTTCTATTCTTCCTCTCGGCCACTCCATTCTGTTGTGGAGTCCTAGGACTAGACATCTCCCTCTTAATCCCATGTGCTATACAAAAGTCTTTGAACCTATTTGAGGTGTATTCCCCTCCATTATCAGATCTTAAGCATTTGATCTTTGTATTGAATTGGTTTTCCATTTCATTCTTGAACTTGACAAATGCAGCAAACACTTCATCCTTACTTTTAAGAAGATAGATCCAAGTATACCTACTAAAGTCATCAATGAAAGTTGCATACATCTTTGCCCCACCATTGCTAGTTGTACTAGAAGAATGAATATCAGAATGCACAAGTTGAAAAGCTTCTTTAGATCTAGAAGTAGATCTAGAATAAGCAAGTCTATGAGATTTGGACAAGGCACAATGTTCACAAACACTATTGTTTGCAACAAGACTTTTAGGGAGACCAAGAACAAGCTCTTTCTTTGCCATTACCTCCAAAGATTTGAAGTTGGGATGGCCCAACCTCTTGTGCCAAACTTCTTGGTTTGTCAATTGCTCCCTAGCCATACATCCTTCATGATTAGAGATCACACATGCATCAAGCTTGAAAAGTTTACCATGCCTCCTACCTTGAGCAATCAAGGATCCACATTTACTTATCAAACATGCATCTCCAATGAACTCCACATCAAGTCCTTTGTCAATCATTTGACTTACACTAAGCAAATTCTTAGTGATTGAAGGAATGTACAAGACATTTTCAAGATTTGCTTTCCTATTTGTTGAAAGGGAAATAGGAATAGTGCCTATGCCTTTGATGTCACATTGACCATCATTTGCAGTGTAGATGATGTTACCTTCTCCCTCATAAGACAATAAGGATGTAAGGTATTCCTTATGTCTTGTCATGTGAGATGAGGCTCCACTATCAATCCACCAAGGATCATTATCATCTATGTTGGCTAACAAACTTGAAGTCATAACAAGTGATTCACATGTGTTATGTTCTTCCTCATCTATTGTAAGATTTCCTTGCCTCTCTCCTTGCTCTCTTTTCTTCTTATAACATTCATTTGCAAAATGACCTTTTATCCCACAATAAAAGCACTTGAACTTTGACTTATTGTTCTTAGTAGAAGAGGAAGAGGAAGAGTGATCATCATGATCAAAGTTACCACCTTTGGACCATTTCCCTTTGCCTTTACCTTTGCCCTTGAATTTGCCTTTTGTGAAGAAAGCCTCTTCACCTCCACCTTGCAAGGATGCACCATCAAGCTTTGATTGCAACCTATGTTCTTCAGCCAATAAGATTTCTTGCAAGTCAACCACACTTGGCAAGACTCTTTGAATGGCAAAACTTTGCACAAGGTTAGCATGTTCATTTAGCAAACCATTCAACATAACTTGGACTATTTCACCATCTTTTATGTTCTCATCAATGCATGCTAAATCATCACTTAGGGACTTAACTCTCAAGATAAATGCATGAGCACTTTCACCCTCTCTTTGCCTACTAGAAAATATTTGTCTCCTTAGGGTCAATACCCTAGATGTGGACTTTGATTCAAAGAGCTTCTTTAAGGCATTCCATGCCTCACTTGCACTTTGACACTTTCCAACTTCCTTGAGAAGTTCATTTGTAACATTCATTTTAATGATATGAAGAGCCCTTTTGGCCTTCTTATCAAACCTTTGTTGCTCTTGAAGTGTGAGAGGTCTCTCTTCAATTTCTGCAACTATGTCCATGAGTTCATTCAACTCAAGTAAGGACTCCATCCTCACTTTCCAAGTAGAGTAGTTTGATGAACTCAACCTTTCACTAGACTCTAGCATGATCCCACCATTGGAAGCCATGATTCTAATGTTTCTTCAGTAGTCAAAATAGATATAGAGTAATGATATTAGTACTGAAAAGGATACATGCAGGTCGAATTTCTTCTAGCACTTCAGGTAGTGATCGATCCAGACCACCTAATAGGTCTCCAATAGTTCCTTAGGAGACACAAAGATGATATCCACATTTTTGGACGAGTATGATAAAATATTGTTCACCATGTTTGTTTGTATCTTTTATTTGTTTGCATTACAAGTAGTCCTAATTTTTTAGATTTCAATAACATACAATCTTTTGAATTTCAAGATACTTGCTCATTTGTAATTGCAAGCCATAATTGAGTGCGCGAATATATGACTAATGATATTTTTTCTTTTGACTTATGTAGCCGGATCCATGGGATGAAAAGATCCGTTGTGATTGTGCCGATTGCAAAGGATTTAAATATCCTAAAAGACACATAGTCAAAGATCACATGTGGAGGAGGCCTCCACCAACACCTCATCAAGCGCTTACGGGTCCTTCAAGCCCAGTAAAATGCTCAAGGGATTGAAGATCATGCCATGGTACATAGTTTGCTCAATCCACTAGTTTGCTACAAACATTTACGAAAATATATTATCGTGAAATATTCATTCTTGTTTAGAAAGTTATATGATAATTTATTTTACTGAAAAAAAATTATTGTTTGTTGTTTGTACTTGCAGTAGGTAAGTGAACTTGATTGTGATCAAAATATTGTGCTTGATGTTACATCCAATGAACTACGACCACATGCAATTCTTGTCAATTGGCCTATATTACCAGGTGGCATGTAAGAATTGTTTTTTATCCATCCACACCTTCAAAATCACCTAGTGGATGGCTAAAAATAATGGGGCTTTGTCTAGATTTTGGATCATTGTTAGCATTGGATGAAAATTTGGTGTGTAATTTGGTTGACAATGTTGACAAAGTCATAGGTCCGGCCACAGTAAATGATGTTGATGATGTTGAAGATTTTTTGTTGGGGTTATTTGAAAATGTGAGGATGTCACCCATTGAGAGCCCCTCCAAATCTTCTTTTATTAATACGATGGACCGCCCTCTTGTAGATAGAACACATCATCGAAGGCATCAGAGCACTGAATAAAAAGGTTAAAACTTTGCATATTCGTGATGTGAGTCCCACTATTTTGGACCAAATACCCGACACCATAGGTATTGTCCCACCACACCTATTTTCCATCCAAAATCCTTTCAACCGTGTACTATATGGATGTTGGCCAGAGTTCGTTGGTGATACATTTCAATACTAGAATCGAACCTATCAGCTCTTGCCTAACTTAAGATTTTCAGACACGGGCCTAAGCTTGTATATCCACTCATGTGGAGGGTGTTGGAAATTAAGCTCACAGTTTTCTCCTTGGTGATACTATTTCCATTTCAAGATTCTTCCTACACATTTCTTTATCAATGATCTAGGATTAGATGTGCTAAATTTACACAAGCTAGTTTGCACAATTACCACTTGTAAATGACTTTGAGGCCATGTTGTGGGATGTCACAAGTGCCAAAAGCATAGAATACCTTATTCTAAGTCAAATCATTAACCTAGATTTGGAATGGTACCTTTGGGATATGTTCAAAGAGTGCATGGATAGGGTAGAGAAAAAGTAGGAGCTAAAAATAGCATTTTTCTAATTGTTTTGGATTTCGAGGTGTTGACCCTAAATAGGGTGGATCAAGTGGATATTTATATTAGATGCTAGGGTTAGGTTATTGTCAATTTACAACAAAATGGACCAAGAATAGATTTGAATCAGATCCACAAGTGTGATTGGATGTTAGATTATATCAACCTATCAATCTACACAAAATTATATAGCATTTAGATCAAATCTAGATGAAGAAATCTAACAAGAACAATCATTTATGACCAGAACTTGAGCTTGTTGGTTTCACACGTGTGAAAACCTGTCAGAGTATGGACAGTAGGCTGAGTATGAAGTATACTAAGTTAATAACCCAATCAATGCATAAAATAGCAAGACAAATGGAGAGATTACTCAAAAAATGCACCAAAACCAAGATTTAGCTTCCATGTCAATTATGGCCAAATGAGCCACCATATATACACAAGAGCTGATGCTTAATCAGCTGATTTGGCATGTGTGAGAGTGCCTACTCATCAAAGGGTCCACCAATAATCATCAATATGGCACATGGACCAAGTTTCCTAACTTATAGCCACCTCCCTTGATTTTAGACAATTTTTCTAATTTATAGGGACTTGCACAAATATCTACTACAAGTTGAATCTCACCTACTACTGATGTTTTCACACATGTGAGCAGTCCTTGGCACGTGTGAAATCACTCCTATCTATGTGAAATAGCTTTTCCTACCAATAAAATGATGCCAAGTGGCATATAGCTAGAAAACTAGATTTTGGCCATTTTAGCCACTAGATCTCAAATGAAATGGTATGTACAACCTATATGACTCATCTAAATGATAAATGCATTTATTCCACACATGTCTAATAATGATATGTACTAGTCATAATGGTATTCACAAGATTTGATCAAGTTAGCTTTTGTCAATTTTAACACTCCTCCTCAAAACTAACTTGATAAAAGCATGATGATATTGAGATTGACTCCATGGGCTGAATTGGTTTTCAAATATGGATCCTTGTTGGTTCAAAAGTGTGAAGATCAGCCAATGAGCTTGATGTCGATCCGAAATCACCATATCCATGATAGTGCCTCTTTGATGTTGACTTCTTTGATGAACTTGAGAGCTTTGCAATACTGTAGGGTCGTAGATTTGCGTAGTATAGCCCTCCCGCCTGTCAAGAAGGGTTGGATCACTGGATAGGTACCTAACTATGCATAGATGCTAATTTTAGTTAGTTTCCTACTTCCTCCCTAACTCTATTCACCACTAACACTACTCTCCCTTAACTCTACTCCTCTACTCTAACATTCATCATGATTTGGGTGAAGGAGAGGGATAGGAAAGGAGAGGACGAGAGAAGAGAAGAGAGAAAGAGAGAGAGATGAGATGGAGGTTAGCTCAAATGCTCAATGTCATTGCTTATGGAAAAACCTTAACTAGCATAACCAAACAGGATGGGAAATGAAAATAACAAACAATCACAACAATAGCATAAGCAAGATTGATTAGCAAATGAGGATGTTTGAGCTCTCAAAATGGTAGAGTCTCCTCCTCTCTATTAAGCATGAAAATAGTGTACAAATGGTGCCTTTTTATAAAATGGGGAAGGCCCTTGCCCCTCAATCCTATTGGCTAATATTCACATTGATCCTATCCATTCATCTTGGATTCAACTTGATCCAAGGGTTGTTGTGGGTATTTCCTGCACAGTAATAAACAAGTGGGTCCCACCAACTTAAAACTCACATGAATCATGTGAGTGCCCTTGTGCTTTCTTAGCACCAATAGATTTAACTTGTGTTTATTTTAAAGGCTTGGATTAGAATCCTTGTCCCAGTGAAGTGGCCAATGAGACTGAAGGAGGCTCACCTCTAAAATCTATAAGAGGGAGCCATTTCCTTTGTATTGTATCATCTTCCATTCTCATTCTAATAAAACTCTCTTGGTTTCTCCATCTCCATCTCTCTCTATCTTTTCTCTCTCTCTCTCTCTCTCTCTCTCTCTCTCTCTCTCTCTCTCTCTCTCTCTCTCTCTCTCTCTCTCTCTCTCTCTCTCTCTCTCTCTCTCTACATTGAGATAGAATAGCTTTGGGTAGGCGCTCGAGCCCCCAAAGCCTTTCTCAACCTAGGCATTCTCTTTCTCCTCTCTCTCCTCTCTCTCTCTCTTCTTGCTATGCAAGTGAAGGCGAGGTTGCCGCTCCCAGCAACGGACCCCTATGCTACATCGACGACACAACAAGGGTCCACAAAAAGTACATTGGAAATCACAAGATTCATGTGAGTCCAAAATTGGACCCAACTCTAAAAAGTAAACTCTAAGTTTAGAATTGACTTTGGGCCTCCAAGTCTATTATTTTATTTACGACTTCACTTGCGTGCTCATTGGGCCATGGGCTTATACACGTAGGATGCCATGCCCTCGCAACACATTTTATTGGATGATTTTATATATTTACACTTTGCTAGGAATACACCCATGGCCTGAAGTAGTGTCGGTCCCTCGGCACTCTGCCGGTTTAGTATAGCATTTTTTTCACCCGCCTTTGATAGATCAGGTAGGTCGTGACGTCCTCCATGAAGTTGAGGCGGTCTAGTTTCTTCAAGTCCTTGGGCATGTGAAGGGAGTTGTGGACTCCTCGCAGCCAATCTTGGTCAACCCATGTTTGGAATCTGTGTGTCCATGGATCGCCCAGAAGCGCAACTCGATAATACACACGAGCGATTGACAGCTGATCTTCGACTTTGTCTGAAAGTAGCACCTTATTAATGTCAAAGAATATGGATGAGAGAAAATTGTCCCATTTAGTCTCGATCCCCATTAGATGTTCTAAATCCTGGACGTAAGTGGCTGTCGCGTGGACTGTTGGATCAGGGCAATTGATATAATGGGTTGCAAATGCGGTGAGAGCCCTTCTGGCATCTACATCCCTAGTCCACCCATATTCTCACTATATGATCGGTCAAGTAAGATTTTGAAGTGTGGTCTTGTCTAGAGGGGTGTCGCATTCCGCCCATTTGGATCTTCGTGTACATGGTAGGAAGTGCACGTTCACCCGTAATTGTTGTGGACTCGTCACGTAGGCCCTAATGGTCGTAGGGTCTCTTTCGAACAACTGCTGACGCCACTCTGGTTGTGGTTGGAGGGCAGGTAATGTTTGCAGTTCTTTGCTCTTTATGGTCTGAGCTGAAAACGATATCTGCCAGCCGCCTCTTGATGACCCATGGAGATACTTTGATAGGAATTTGTTGATTTTCTCCTCCATGGACTTGGGTCTTTGGAAGGCCCGGCTGGCAGATATCGTGCGCGAACCTCTGGATGATGTGGCTTGGATTTGGCTGGAATCTACGCCTTGCCCCCGGTCTCACGTCTCAGTAGCCATATCTGTTTGCCCTTGATCTTGGCCTTCAGACCCTTGATCTTGGTTAAATCCCCCTATTGTCTGCTGGCTTTGGTCTTGGTTGGTACTAGCATGTGCAGCGTCAAAAATTGGTGGCGGTGGAATTACCACGGGGTGGGCTGGGCCTTCGTGTCCATGAATTTTTGGCATGCCTTGAGGGCTTGCTTGGCCTGGGCCAGCTTGTGACCCGATATTTATTGAACTCTGTCTGGTAGCTATTTAAGATTTGGCTATATACCTGCACCTGACGCCAAAGAAAATTCATTTCTGATTGAGAAAGCGGCCTTGAGTCTGGTGCAGGTTGAGCTAACCAGACGAGCTTTTCATCTTGTAGGGCTTTGACCTCCGTCCCCAGGCACGTATTCTCTGCTTCCAAAAGATTTAGTTGCGCTTGGATGGGAGCAAGTTGTTGGGACGCTTCATATTGAAGCTCCCGCACCTTTGTGGAGGCCTCTGTCAGCACTTTGGAGAGGCTTTGGATATATTTGTTGAGGCCATCCTCCTTCTGCTGCAGCTTGGCAATCTCCTGGTGCCCTTCTTGTCATGTTGTTGCATTAGAATCAATTCGTGCTACACCTTGGTGAGGTCTGCTCGCAGCTGTGTGTTACTCATTGCCAGGTGTAGTACCCTGCCTTCCAGAATAGTTTTGGCCGATACCGCATCCAGGATGTATTTCTCCAGAGTCTGGTACGTCGTCGTTAGGTCTGTGGGAGTAGCCGGTACACTGGCACTGATAGGGGCTTGTGTTGTATCGGCCTCGACGACTTGTGAAATACCGTCGTCATTATCTTCGATCAGGTTCTCATTGGACCTGATGCCATCTGGGGCGGTAGGATCAGTCCGATCTGGCGATGGTACGAAAATTGTTTGAATAAATGCGTCATCAGGCAACGGTTGGTTGCCCTCGGCAACCTTTGACGGTGAGGCAGGTGGGGTCTGAGAAACAACTGTGGAAACAGGGGTGAGGACGGTTTGTCCGAACGAGAGGGCTGAAGGAACAGAGGGGAACTGAAGGGTGGTGTGGAGTATGGAAGAAGGTGAAGATGGAGCAGAAAGGGTCTGGCATGGGGGTGAAAAATTGATGACTTGCATCCACGCTAGAGTGTCTGGAGACAATTGAGAATCAGAAGAATTGAACGGAATGGAAGCAACGGTGGCAGCAGGAGTGATGGAGGATGCGATGGTGATGGACGAAGTAGTGGATAATGGAACAGAGATAGGAATCGTATCAACAACAGAAACAAGGATGGACACAGAAGCAGATGTGGATGGAACAGGAAGAGAGGTAGTGACAACAGAGATCAGAGTGGGGGGTTGCACAGAAGAAGAAGTGGCGGTTGTGATGGGCGGTTAGTGCGGTAGTGGAGGTGCATCTTCGGGTAGCAGGTGGAGATGTGGATGTAGAAGCAATGCCACGGATTCGTTTGTTGGCTGTTGTGTTAATAACTGCAGGTTGGGAGGAGGTGCATGCTTGAGATGGCGGATAAAGGTTAGTATGTGGCACGAGGGTAGACAAAAGGGATGAGCATTGGAAACCATGCACTTTTGCCTCGAGAAGTGTGCAGGCAAAGTTACACAACAGGGGGCCTGCTGCGATATGCTCACGGTTGTTGGGTTTGATGGAGCTGGTTAGTTCACGAATAAGGAAGTTATGCCAGTCGTATGGCACAACGGAGGGGCTAGGAAATTCCAAAAACGATTCCACTATCTGACTCAGCAGCTTAGACTGGATTCTGTCCTTGCAAAATGTTGAAATAACCAGAAAGTTATTCAACAGATGCGCAGCCGTCTGAATGACAGGTTCCGTGATAGCATCCATCAGGTAACTCTGTTGCAATTGGGTGACGAAAGGCTTGATTAGAGTTTTGGCATTGCGATGGGAGAAGGGCTGATGATCACCGGACATAATGCCAATGGTAACCATCAAGTCGGCGCTAATCCTGACCTTGTACGTGTTACCTTGGTACAGGAAGTGGAAACAAGTCTTTTCCTCGTCCCAGGTGGCGTAAGCATGAAGGGCGAGACCTATGTTAATCTCAGAATGGAATAGCGTCGGGTAAAAACCCATTGCCTCTAGAAGTGGGTCGGCTGTCTGCAGTCATGGTTGGATCAAAGCGTCAGAGGGTAGAGGCCAAATCTATGTGGCCTCGGGGATGTCACACTGGATTATCTGTTTTGTGCCAGAGTCTTCAGAGAATGAGGAGGCCATGTTAGCAGTGATGATTAGAGGTTGAAAAAGTAGAAAAAACAGTGGAAAATAGAAAACGGTGTGAAAACAACAGAAAACTGTGAATAACGAGTGTTGGATGACAGGAAGTGTAGTTCAGAGCGCAAATCGATGTTCAGTATTATCAGATGATAGCTGGTAGGAAGTTTGGTCACAAACGGAGAACTTGGTAATTTCAGTGTAAATTTTGACAGAGCTTTGCCAGCAAAGGTAACAAATGACTCGAATTCAGTCCTTATATAGTGGAATTTAGAGTGCGTATTAGGTGAAATCCACTTTCCCTTGTTCAGTTCCACCCAAATTTTGGTAGACACCTTCTTCACAAAATTTTAAGACCTCAGGGAAGTCTGCAAGAGTTTGTTGGGGGTCTTCCCAACAAAGTGTAAATAAATAAAATCATCCAATAAAATGTGTTGCGAGGGCATGGCATCCTGCGCGTAAGCCCATGGCCCAATGAGCGCGCAAGTAAAGTTGTAAATAAACTAAACTTGACTTGGGCCTTGGAATTAAAATAAAACTAGAGGCCCAAAGTCATTTTTAAACTTAGAGATTACTTTTTAGAGTTGGGTCCAAATTGGGACTCACATGAATCTTGTGATTACCAATGTACTTTTTGTGGACCCTTGGATCAAGTTGGGTCCAAGATGAATTAATTGAATCATTGTGAATATTAGCCAATAGGATTGAGGGGCAAGGGCCTTTTCCATTTTATAAAAAGGCACCATCTGTACACTATTTTCATGCTTAATGAGAAGGAGGAAACTCTACCAATTTTGGAAGAGAAGCATCCTCATTTGCAATTCAATGCTTGCTATTGCTCTTGTTGTTTTCAATTGCTTTCAAGTTCATGCTTTTTGGTTTCAATAGTTTATGTTTCTCCTTTAGCAAGTGTAATGTGCATTTGAGCTAACCTCCACCCTCCCTCTATCTCTCTCTTCTATCTTTTTTTCCCTCCATCTTTTCTAATCATTCCCTTCATTTCACCTACCATCATGATGAATGTTAGTGTAGAGGAGTAGAGTTAAGAGAGAGTAGTGTTAGTGGTGAGTAGAGTTAAAGGAAGAAAGTAAGAAACTAACTAAAAATAGCATCTATGCATAGTTAGGTATCTATCCAGTGATCTAACCGTTGTTGACAGGCGGGAGGGCTATACTACGCAAGATCTTCGACCTTATAGTGGCGCAGTTGTTGGGGATAGGTTTCCACTAACTAGTCTAGCTAATTTTTAGCTATTTTCTTGCTTTTTAGAGTAGTTTTAGGTAGATTTTTGGGAGTTTAGAGTTAGTTTTCTGTATTTTTTTGTGTTTGGACTATTCACAGCCAGCGGAGGAGGTGTGAGAGGGTAGAGGAGGCCCTGAACAGCCTCTAAGGGCTTGAAATCCAAACCAACCAGCCAAAAAACCCAAAAAAAACACACCAATCTGCATTTTGGAGGGAAAAAGAGCCGAAAATCTCATCAGATTTTTATATCTCCAGAATCAGTGAGAATTAACCCTTGCATGACTGGCAGTAGTTCCAGGGTACTGTCCCAGACCTGCATAGAAGCCGGTGAGAGTTAGTTCCAAGCAGATTGTAAAAATCAGAGAAAAATCATAAAAAAAAACTCAAAAAACCCTTGAAAAAGTCCAAAAAAATTCAAATCTTCATAAGAACTCTCGTAGAGCCCTCTGAAGTTCCATCTTAGTGAGACCAGGACACAGAGAAGCTTGCAAGAGTTTGATGTGTAAGTGCCTGTGCGAGAGTTTCCAGTGAAAAAAAGACGGAAAAGTACCAGTGAACCCTCGTAGACAGCAAAATTTTCAGTTTTACTGGTCAAGAACTCTCGCAGAGGATTCTCAAGTTCCATCTCAGTGAGACCAGGACACAGAAGAGCTTGCGAGAGTTAGTTTGATTCCAGTGAGCAAAAAATTGGACTTAAGTGCAAAAAATCACTAAAAAATGAAGATCCAGCAAATCCTTCCAGTAAGAACTCTCGCAGACCCTCTCAATTGATTCAGAATGTCAATTTACATCAGTGATGATGCCTGTGAGAGTTATTGTGAAGATTTGGTGAAGATCAAGCCAAAAAAGTGGTTTTGAACCCTCGCAGACAATGAAATTTTCACTTTTTGCGAGAGTTAGCTCAGAGAATTCTATAGTGAGATCTGACCCAGATCCAGCTACTGTGAGCCTTGCAAGAGTTACTTCCCAGAAATCTGAAAGATATCAAGTTTTTTATCTGCAAAAACAGCTAAAGAACCCTCGCACAGCCAACCCTTGCACAAGAGAACCCTCGTAGACTAAATCAGTGGAAAGATCTGCATCAAATCCAGCTATTGTCAAAATCTTAGATCAATCAGTGCAAGAAGTAAAAAGTTATCAAGGAAAAACCACCGTAAAGGGCCTAAAATTCACTTTCGACCAATCAAATTGATCAGATCCTTAGAGATCCAGACTGCATCCTACTGTGTAAGCAAGATCCAATTACTTTGGAATCCACCATCGTATGAATCTGAGATTGGAACGATCAATAGCACAAAGGATAGCAAATCAAGCACCACACCTTCCCAGATTAGCAGCTGTGCAACAAGAGGCAGAACCAGAACCAGCACCAATGGATCCAATGGGCCAACCCGTACATGTCGCTCCCTTGCAAGCAGTCTGGAGAGCACCACGGATGGAGATACCAAAATATGATGGATCATCAGATCCCATCCGATTCCTCCATATCTACGAGCAAGCTTGTGAAATCTACGGTAAACGGACACCTGCGGAGCAACATCGCACGAGACGGCATTTTGTCTGCTTAACCCCCGGATTGTTCAACAGAAGAGAAGTCCTTATCAGACTTTCTATCCTTACCATCAAGGGGCACCCAACGCGGCACCAAGGTACGGCGCACCAAATCAATCACAGCGTATGGCCTTACCTGCTCCACCAGGGCCAGCCAATCAACAAGTGGCCCATGTAAACCTGACAGCAGCGGAACCAGAGATGCAAATGCCACCTCAACCTAATCAGCAGCAATGGAACGGACCGGATGAACCATTTATGGATCCTGTCATAAATGAATATGTTGCGGCCTATGCAACTCAAATTCAGCGTCAAGACGGAAGAAATTACGGCTGCTACGGATGTGGCGAAGGACACAGAATTGCAGAATGTCCCTACAAGGGACAATATACATCCTTCTGCCGAGAATGCGGGTATGGACACTGTTACAAGAATTGTCCATTTAAACCTGGAACCTGTGCACCTCTTAACCTCATTTCCATACAACAACCAGCAGTTCCAGCAGGGATGCCATCGGAAGGACGACAATTCCACGCTCGTGTTAGCTGTTACGTGAGCACAGATGAGGAAGGAAGTGGCTCCCTCACCACCACCATCGGTCACTAACAACCAACCCTCAACTTCCGCGCCATATCCGAATGTGAGAGAAGAAAGAAGATAGTACCAAAAAATAAGACACTGGGTATAGAAAGCACAAGCGGAGAAAAAAGAGCAAGAAAGAGATAATACTGCGGAACCTCCAATTGGCATCGAACGGGAACCGCAAACAGGCTCACCACTGCGCACTGATTAGAATGATCGATTGCACGAATATGAACCACCTTTTCACATGGTGGAGCCCAAAAAACCACGCACGGAAAGGCTCGCACTTTTACTGTCAAGCCGTGTTAGTTTACCACTCGGAGAGCTACTGCGGATTGCACCACAAGCGAAAAGCCTTATAGCTGAATGGGCCAAAGCGGATGAGGATCCAGTAGCGCCTGAGCCCATATATTGTACGGGCTATGAAAAAACAAGTAACGTCCTCCACATCAAAGCAGCATGGGAAAGTGAGGATCAAGGCCATACTATCATATTTGATGCAAATCAATGTCTTATTTGAGACAACAACTCAAATGTTCTGGTCAAAGGTTATGGAGACGATCATCTCTATACGTTAAGTCATGAATGTGTACTTACATCAGAAGAAAAATCCTTGTCTACATCTTCATCAAACAAGAATATCTTTGAGTCTTGAAATAGAACGTTTGTTGAATATCAACCAATTTAACGGTTAGATCGACTATTACAGAAGGAAGAAGGCCAAAAGACCTATCATGTAACAATATAAATACATGTGCACTTACTCACTGTAAACACAACAAAGCAACAAGGCAGCAAGAGATGTATATTGAAGAATCAGAATCAGAATAATAAAAATTCATTTTTTGATCAAAGTTTACAACAGATGATTTTATCAGTTGTTTCTGATTATCTAAAATTGTCTATCACACTCACGCATATATCTCCTATATCTGCATGCTTTATTCAATCAAAGTAGAAACTGTTTTATTAGTACATAGACCAGAATCAGACACGATTAAAGACACTGATATTAGTTTGATTTATTCAAACTTTCATTGTGTTCTCTAAAGGTTTCTACAGTGGTATCAGAGCGCATCTCTCACATCCATCAGCAGCCGTATCTGGAGCTTATTCGGAAATTAAAAGATGTCTTCGATCAGTAGCATTCAGTCTAAGATCAGTTCGATCTTGGATACAGAAGGTTTGAATTATTTAATTTGAAAGTTAAAGACTTCACTCATACTAAAGGGCAAAGGTCTTTGACAATGGGTAGAACCAACAGAAGAGAAGCCAATTACTCCTGACAAAGAACTTCGTGAATGGAGGGAGAAAAATCACAAAGCTATAGCAATTATTGTGTCTTCAGTGAATGACAACATAATGCTAGATCTTTCATTAACTTCGAACGTGAAAGAATTGTGGGAAGAATTGCAAACCAAGAATGAGACTCTATCTCGTAATCAAATCATGTTCTTGGAAGACCAATTGACTTACCTACAATGGGACGGCAAAGATCTGACCACTTTCATAAGAAAGATAAAGGATCTGTTTATTTCTTTGCAAAATTTTGGCACCGAAAATGCAATCTCAAAGGAAAAACAGCTTAGCTATTTTTTTCGAGCCCTACCCAAGTCATTCCACACAACTCGAACTTTACTAGCAAAAGATTCGTCTATGACACTTCAAAAGGTGATAGATGGAGTCAAAGAGGAAGTAGAAGCTCATGAACGCTATGACGATAACGGTGATTCGAAAAAAGCTCTATTTACTTAGAAGAATAAATCTTTGAAGAAGTTTAAGTCTAAGAGGGAGTCATCTAAGAAGAATGGAAATCGTTCAGACGAATCCAAAATAAATGATTGACAATAAAAAAAAAACAACAGAAAGATTCTAGTGATATGAAGATATGCAACAAATGCAAAAGATCGGGTCATACAGAAGACAAGTGTTGGTTGAATTCAAAGATTGATTGTATTCATTGTCATAAACGGGGTCATGCAGCAGTAGATTGTTATCAAAATCCCAAGAACAAGGAGCAGAATCGAAGTGAACCTTCAAATTCAAATTTTGTCGAAGACAAAGCAGAATGCTCCAGAGCAATAGAAGAGAGGACGACAAGAAACTCAACAGTATATTTTTGTGCTGATCTATGTTGTTCATCAAATTTGAAAATTCAAGAAGTAGTACTTGATTCGGGAGCCACCTCACATTTTGTTTTTTCGAAACATATTTTGTCTGAGTATAAGAAGATGAATTATTTGAGATTCATTATACTTGGAGACGGTTCTAAGCATGTAGTTGATGGAACTGGTGTATTGTGTTTAGACACGAATCAGGTTGACAACAAACTGGAGGAAGTTCTCTATGTTCCTACTCTTGATAAGGATCTTCTATATGTAGCAAAGATAGTTGATACAAGAATGTCAGTAACCTTCACAAGGGACTCTTGTAGATTGTTCGATGAAGATTCTGTTAACCTAGTTGCTGAAGATAACAGAGATGGTAATTTGTATCATTTGGGCATTCGAACTCGAGTCGAACAAGCAAATCAAACTCAAGAATCGACAAATATTCTGTGGCACAAGAGGTTATATCACATGAACATGGAAGCCTTGTACCAAGCCAACAAGAGTCATAGAATTGAAGGAGTCGAAATCAAGGGTCGAGATATTCGAACTACCTACGAATCATGTTTTAAAGGCAAAATGACTCTAACACCTTTAAGTAAAGATGTTTATAAAGCAACCAAGGTACTGGAAATTGTACATTCGGATATTTTTGGACCATTCAGAGTATTGTCTTTAGGTGATGCAAAATACTTCATAGTCTTTATTGATGACTTCAACCAGTTCGCTGTAGTATACTTTATTCATACAAAATCAGAAGCTTTTGAGAAATTTGTTGAGTATACAAATTGGGCTGAGAAGCAGACATGTAACAAGTTAAAGCAAATTCACACAGATCGTGGAGGTGAGTACATTTTCAACGAATTCAAATCTTTTTATTGTGCTTGAGGTAGTATGCATACGAAGACTGCATCATACACACCTCATCACAATGGAATTGCTAAACGAAGAAATCCTACACTAATGGAAGCTTCCAGGTGTATGATGGCTCATGCAAAAGCACCAAAGCAGTTGTGGACGGAAGCAGTGCCTAAAGCACCAAAGCAGTTGTGGACGGAAGCAGTGCCTACATCAGACTATTTTCAGAATCGAATTCTGAAATCTCGAATACCGAATAAAACTCCTCACGAAATATGGTGGAAGTCGATGTCGAAGCCAGATCTGGCTCATGTTCGGAAATTTGGATGTGTATTTTATATGCACATACCAGAAAAATTGAGAAAGAAACTCGATGAAAAGACAGAACAAGGTTTTCTAGTAGGATTCGAGTTACATTCTTCATATTATCGAGTCTACATACCCGAAAATGGCAGAATAAAAATTGTTCAAGATGTCAAATTCGATGAGTCAAAGTACATAGCAAACAATGACTTAGCTGGCTATGAAATTCTCAAGACTTATTATGAGTTACCAACGAAAGAAGTAAAGCAAGCAGATGATAAACAAGAATAACCATTTGGACATAGTAATGATTCAGAGGGAGCTCAAATTTGAGTACCTGAAATACTCGAATCACTAGTTCGAATTCAAGTAGAATAGGTTGAACCCAAAAATACAGAATTGAATTCGAGACCTATACCAACTGTGAGAAGATCTGAAAGACAATAAAAACCACCAATAAGGTTTGGTCAGGATGTTTCAACAAATATAGCCATCGAATTTTGTGGCTTCACAAACAAACCTCAAACATTCAAGGAAGCTATTGATGGACCAAATAAAGATCATTGGATTCAAGCAATGGAGGACAAAATGTCATCGATGTATAAAACAATGTATGGACACTTGCACCTATATCTGATGGAAGAAGACCAGTTAAATATAAGTGGATCCACAAGATCAAAACAGGTCCTGATGGAGATAACATCAGATACAAAGCAAGGTTGGTTGCGAAAGGTTTTTCACAAAAATATGGGATCAACTACACTGGTACTTTCTCACCAGTAGTCAACACACATCAATTCGCTTGTTATTTGCTTATGTAGTGGCTCATGATCTCAAAATTCATATTATGGATGAGAAAACTGCTTTCTTGCACGTAGAAGAAGATTTATTCATGGATCAACCACTTGGTCTTATAAGCCGAGAATATCCAGAATTCGGATGTCACATGAGTAAAAGCATCTATGATCTTGATGCGAAAGAACTGTGAAACAAAGCAATTTGGATGAATTTCAGATATGATTGCTGGTCACTGCCAACTGTATCATTCCTACAGTCCTCCAGAATGTAGACAGACACTGTTGTACTACGTTAACAGATTAATGTAGCATTCAACAAGATCAAACTAGGGTGCAAAATTAAATGAACAAGTGAATCAGACACGTGAATAATAACAGAACAATTTGCATTCAAGATCAGACATGATATGTGTGCAACAGCTACAAAATCATCTATTGATTCTTCTGATTGTTCAAGCACTGCATGCAGATCTACGCAGTGCGTTGGCTTGAGAGAAATGCAGTTCTCCCACGAGTAATGTCTCGCTTACTAGCAGACTTGTGGAACTTTAGATCCTATGCAGAATTGTCTCGCACGCAGGCAGACTCGTATTCTGATTGTGTGTCTTCCTTACTAGCATTAGAATACGTTTTCTGTATATTGTATCAAGCATCATCCAGAAAGTATATAGTCACGTCATGTAACTTCTAGATTAGAGTGATTAAACATCTACAGCTAATCATGAATTACTAGAGTGGCAGATTAGCTCTTTCACTTTAGCAATCAGCTTCTCACTCTTGTAGAGTATCAAAGTGTCATCCACATACACAGCCACAATAATACTCTTCCCATCTGTAACTCTGACATACACATTGGAATCATCCATCAGTGGCTTGAATCCTAGTAATTTTAGGGCTTGATCCTTCTTTTTGAACCATTGTCGAGCTGATTGTTTCAAACCGTAGATGCTTCTATGCATTCTGCATGCATAGTCAAGAAGTGAATTCGAGACGTATCCTGGGGGTTGATCTAGATAGACCTCTTTGTCTAGCTCGCCATGTAAGAAGGCTGTCTTCTCATCCACAATGTGGATCTTGAGGTCATAAGCAGCTGCATATGCAAATAACAGACGTAGGGACAAATGTTTGATGACAGGAGAGAAGGTTTTAGAGTAGTCAATACCATATCTCTGAGAAAATCCCTTCGTTACCAGTCTTGCCTTGTATTTCAAGACATTCCCATCCGGTCCATACTTGAGCTTGAAAATCCATTTGCATCTGACAGTCTTACGCTTATGTGATAATGGCTACAACGTCCATACCTGGTTCTTCCTCATGGAGTCCATCTCTTCGTTCATGGCTTGGATCCATTTGTCCTTCTCTGGACATTCAATTGCTTCCTCAAAAGTTTGTGGTTCACCACTGGATCCACATAATTCTTCTGATGTAGAAGCAGAGTTGCCTGGCACACATCTTGTTGGCGCTCTTCATGGTCTTGTCGACCTTCTAGGAGATCCTCCTAGGACAACAATGCCTTTCTCTTTGTCTACTCGGCTAGGTCCAGAACCATCCTGGTTTACAGGACTGTAGTAGTAGGCTGCCTCTCGAATCTCTCGTCTTCAGATTCGTCACTTGAATGGCAAGCGACTCAGAAATTTTTGTTTTCATGTTCGTCTTCTGCTCCCTCTGTCACTGGCGGCAGATCATAGTACCGTCTCTTCAGAACCTCATAGTTGACAGGATCGTCTTGGCCATTGTCCTGCTCTCATCAAATCTAACATCTCTCACTGTTTTCACAGTGTTTGTGTCTGGCATATGGACTTTGTAGTATGATGAATTGTTGTCATAACCTACCAGAAATCCATGTTCAGCTTTCTCATCAAGCTTCTTTCAAAGCTTATCAAAAATATGTGCATAAGCTGCACAGCCAAAGATTCTGATGTAAGACAGGTTGGGATTTCTACCCCACCATAACTCGTGTGGTGTCGTGTGAGGGACACCAGACTTACCTATCTTGTTTTGGATGTATGCAGCTGTAGCTACTGCTTCAGCCCACAATACCCTTGGAGCCTTCGAGTAGGCCATTATGCATCTGACAGCTTCTATCAGGGTCATATTCTTCCTCTATGCAATGCCGTTGTGCTGCGATGTGTAGGCTGTAGTCCTTCTGTGACTGATGCCACGATCATTGCAGAAGTCAGTGAAGCGATTCGGGAGCCAATCAAACACAAGAGATACGAGGACAAGGCGGCAGTGGTAGATGGAGAATCGGGTGTCAATTTGATCTCCACTACTTTGTACGAAAAATGGGGTCTACAAGGATTGAAGCCAGCAAGATTCGCTATCAAGCTAGAAAATCAATCCTGTGTGAAACCAAAAGGTGTAGTTGCCGATATCCCTGTAAAGATAGCAGGCATGCAGTTTGTGATTACTTTTGTAGTCATGGATATACCTGAATCTCCATCTGCATACCGTGTTTTACTGGGAAGATGATGGTTGAGGACTGCGCAAGTAGTACACAACTGGGGTACGGGAAAACTCACCTTCAAGAACAGAGAGCAGGCTGTAAAGGTTGATCCAACCACATGGGAGGTGAAACCTATTGCACCCAAAGTTGATAACAGATCATCCACGACAGAGCACACGATTGATCGCCCAAGGGTAGCCAAGGAGAGTCACTATCATTCAGAGACAGATGTCGTGATATGGACGGATGCATTAGCAACTATTGACTGTCAGACATGTCAATATGAATCAGATCCAGAACCTAGTACATCTTCACCCAAGTGTTACACTATGGACACACCCATCACATTTGGGGTGAATATGATAAACATAGCATGGCTGTCAGCGGAACCTATTGAGAACCCAATGGACGATGATTGGTCCCTTGGCAACATGCTCTAACTTATAATAAAGAGATTGAGCTGACTGATGAACAGGTCCTACACCACATGGACCCAGATTGTTTCGGAATCAGAAAAGTACCAGCTCAACCACCACAAAAGTCTGCTATGGCGAAGGCCTCAAGGATCGATCCACCCAAGGCACCTGCAAATAATAAGAATCAATTGAAACAGCGCTACAACCAGGTGATCCGTTGGAGTGATCTACCCAATGAGGCGATAGCTACAGTGGATGTGGATATTTGCAACCATGAGGCGAATGTCACGGCAGTCCCGATGAAGGACAACAAGGACGAATCCACCAAGATGACAAAAAAGAGCAAAAAGAAAGTATTGGAATCCTTGAAGTCAATTAAGTTGGACTCAGATACAGCGTCATCTTCTACACGGGTGACAGAAAATCAAAAATTGACCAGTCGGGCTAAGATCAATATGCTGAAAGAGGAATCTCGACGAGCGTCAGTTCAAAAATGCCTGAGACTTTCAAGAACTATACCTTGGATGACATGGTAATCATGATGCCACAAGCCCAGAGAGAACCTGATCAAAGTCAGGCACCAGTGGAACAAATCTTTGAGGGACCTGCACGAACACAGCCGATGAACCTTGCCGAGCCAGGTGAAGAAGAAAAGAGTGGGAGACCAATTAACACCCACACAGTTCAAGAGACTACTATCGTTGTTGGTGGAATACAAAGACTGTTTTGCCTAGAGTTATAGTGACCTGAAGGGCATTCCACCAACAGTAGTCCAACACACCATACCTTTGGTGGACGGAGCAGTCCCCAAGGTAAGCCGTTATTACCGCTGCAACCCAAATTATACTAAGCTGATCAAGTAGGAGTTGCAGAAGCTGATGGATGCAGATTTCATCTATGAAATCAAGCACACGGAATGGGTATCACCGATAGCTATAGTACCCAAGAAGAACGGCAAAATGCGGATTTGTGTGAATCTGAAGGCACTAAATGCAATCACCAAAAAGGACCCTTTTCCTTTACCATTTACAGAAAGTGTCCTCGACAGGGTAGTTGGTGCCGAAGCCTACAGTTTTCTGGACGGCTTCAGCGGCTACAACCAGGTGAAGATAGCCTCCCAGGACCAGCACAAAACAGCATTTGCCATGGAATGGAGAACCTATGCCTATAAAGTGATGCCATTCGGACTCTGCAATGCCCCAAGCACCTTCCAGTGAGTCATGCAGGCGGCATTCAAAGATTATCTGCAAAAATTTCTAAAAATTTTCTTGGACGATTTGTGTGTGCATGGACCAAACTCGGAACACTTATCCAACCTGGAGAAGGTGTTACAAAAATGTCGCGACTACCAGATCTCTCTGAATCCAAAAAAATGTCAATTCTGGGTAACACATGGCCTGATTCTCGGCCATATAGTGTCAAGACACGGGATCGCCACAAATCTATCTAACATTAGGATCAATGTTGATCTACCACCACTGGGGACGATCCGCGAGGTCTACATTTTCATTGGTCATGCTAACTATTATAGGATCTTCATTCTTGATTTTGCGGAGTTAGCCCGACCAATTTACAAACTCACAACGGATCCACATTGGAACGAGGAAGCCCTATAGGCTTTTTAGAAGCCTAAGGATGCATTGGTTTTAGCACCAATCTTACGCCCACCCAATGGGTCCATTGAGTTCCACGTGCATACGGATGCATCGAAGTATGCAGTTGGAGCAGTCTTAGCCAGGTCAACACAAAAAGGATTTTCCAACCCGATTTGCAAGCCAACAGCTCAGTGATACCGAAATAAATTATTCAACCACAGAGCGGGAAGCACTGGCAATGATCTATGCGGTTAAAAAATTTTGACACTACTTGATGGCCACACTTTTGGCTTTCTATACGGACCATCAACCCTTGCTCTATCTTGTTAATAAGACTTGCAATACCGGAAGAATCACTAGATGGCTACTTCTGTTGTTGGAGTTTGATTTTCGGATAGTAGTTCGCAAGGGAAAACAACATTACATGGCAGATTATGTGTCACAAATCAAATGGAAGGAGATTGCAACCCAACTCAATGATGAACTGGCAGATGCTGCCTTATTTTACGTGGACACAGTACCAGAATGGGCTGCCGACATTGTTGAATATCTAATGTGGGGCCAACCAAACAAATCTTTACTAAAGGCGGAACAGCAAAATTGATCTTAAAGGCTAGACCTTATCAGCTGCTTGCTGGCCAGTTGTATCAAAGAGGTCTAGATGGAATTCTTCGCCGGTGTATTCTTCCTCATGAGGCCACCCAGATCATTTTGCTTTTACATGAAGGCATGGGTGGGGGTCATTTTGCATCTGACATTACAGTTCGCAAGATCCTGCAATCAGGATGTTGGTGGCCAACGATTCATAAGGATACGGAGGAATACTTGAAAAAGTGCGATGTGTGCCAAAGGGCAAAGAGACCAATGAGATTGAATTACAACTTACTACACCCGGTCTTAGCCCAAGCACCATTTGAAAAGTGGGGATTGGATTACATCGGTCCAATTCACCCTACAGCAAGGAGTTCCCAAGCTCGATACATAATCGTAGCCACAGACTACCTCACCAAATGGGTTGAAGCCAAGGCAGTAAGAGTAGCTGATGCTAGGACCACTGCCAAGTTCCTTTATGAAAATATCATTATACGCTTCGGATGCCCGGTGGAGCTAGTCAACGATCGCGAAGCCATTTCATCAACGCGACCATCAAAGTCCTGTTGGAGGAATTCTTTGTGATCCACAGAACCAGTACGCCTTATTACCTTCGTGGTAATGGGCAAGCAGAATCATCCAATAAAATCATGTGTAGCGTGCTCACGAAAACAGTTGAAGCTAGCAGATCGAACTGGGAACATAAGTTGCATGTTGCACTGTGGGCATTCAGGACAGCATATAAAGAAAGCACTGATCAAATACCCTTCCAATTGGTATATGGCCAAGATGTTGTAATGTCAGTAGAGTTTTTAGTTCCTTCATTAAGGATTGCCACCACGCAACATCTTAATGAGTCCAAATCTCTACAACTATGCCACGAAGCTCTGCATAAACTCTGTGAAACATGCTTACTAGTTGTGCACGCATTGGCAGCTGAAAAGAAAAGACGCAATGCATGGCATGATCGCAGGTTATAAAAGAAGGATCTTCGCTTTGGAGATTTAGTCCTGATGTATAAAACCAAGGCAATCAAGGGAAAGTTAAAATTCACAAAGGTCCTTATAGGATCAAGGAAATTCTTAATCATGGAGCCTTGAATTTGGAAAAGCTAGATGGGACACCATTCGATACACCCATCAACGGTAGTCGGTTGCACAAATACTGGACACCGTAGTAAGATAGATCCAGATTGGCGATAACACGTTACGAAAAGCTATTCTACTAAATTATCACTGCTAGATCTAAGAAGGTCAAGCCAAATCAAGCTAGATCCATCCAGATTCAGCCAGATCTGGCAAAATTAAGAGAATCCATCAAAATCCAAGAAGGATCCAGATCCAGATAGGATCAAGAAGGAAGCAGATCATCATACTGACTGATGGATCCATTAGAACTTTCAGACAACCACCAATAGTCAGGTCAAGCATGGATGAAGCTGATTACTAGTTTACAAAAGCTAAAAATCAGAACATCTCGAGATCTCATCTAAAAACACTCTGAAAGATCACTTTTTTCATGATTTTTTGAGATCCCCTGGGAGATAGCTCTTGAAACTTGGACAGTCACCAGATCTGACTTAGATTCATCCATGAAAATCTCTGCGAGGGTTCCTGATAGAGGAATCATCATTTTTTAGTGTATGCGAGAGTTACCAGAAGCTAAATTTTTGGAATCCTCGCAGAGTCTCAAGATCATCTTACCAACCCTCGCAAGGTGCCTAAATGGAATCAAAGTAGTGAAATTAGCCTGCCTACATGGTTTGATCTTGAAAATCCAATCATAGGAACAAGTTGTGCGAGAGATCACACCTGCGAGAGTTGAACCCTCGTAGACAGCCTGAACCCTCAGTCAACTCACCTTCTGAACTCTCGTAGACTTTCCTAAGGTCTTAGAATTTTGTGAAGAAGGTGTCTGCCAAAATTTGGGTGGAATTGAGCAAGGAAAAGTGGATTTCACCTAATACGCACTCTAAATTTCGCTATATAAGGGCTGAATTCGAGTCATTTGTCACCTTTGCTAGCGAAGCTCTGCCAAAATTTACACTGAAATTACCAAGTTCTCCGTTTGCGACCAAACTTCCTACTAGCTATCATTTGATCATACTAAACACCGATCTGCATTCTGAACTACACTTCTTGTCATCCAACACTCGTTATTCACAGTTTTCTGTCGCTTCCACACCCTTTTCCATTTTCCATCATTTTTTCTATTTTTCTAACCTCTAATCATCATTGCTAACATGGCCTCCTCATCCTCTGAAGACTCTGGCGCCAAACATGTGATCTAGCGTGACATCCTCGAGGCCACACAGATCTGGCCTCTACCCTCTGATGCTCTGATCCAACCATGGCTACAGACAATCGGTCCACTTCTAGCGGCAATCGGTTTTTACCCGACGCTCTTCCATTCTGAGATTAACATGGGCCCCGCTGTCCTGATCTGCTTCACTTTGTTGCCTGTGCATCTCTTTGCCTAGTTCACATATTTCTTCAAACATGCATCACAGGTGGTCGAACTGGTTGCATTCGAGATGCTGACCCCTATTATCACTCCATGATGGCTTGCTTGGTAAAGTGCCATTGAGTTCATGTGGCATAGTTTTCTGTGCCACAGAGTGTCTGAGTGTCTGAAGAATCATCATGAGTCTGATGCACCTAATCTGCAGACAGGCGTACCTTCAGATTATATAGATTACCCTTTCTTCTGTCTTGAGTGATCAGGGTACTAGTACTGGCATCAACCACGTTGCATGTTTCATTAGAAAATGCCATATGCATCCCTACATCTGCTATTCTTGCCACAAAAAACAAGTCTTGCTGCAGTGTATGCACAAACAAAACGTCTTCGAGTTGTCTGTTTCTGCCATTGGTGTTGAGCCACAGTGAACCAATACCATTCACATGATGTTTGGATCCATCTCCGAGAACTATGAATCTTGATGGATCAGCACTTCTGAAATCAGACATGATTCGTCTTGATGTCACAAAATACGAGGTGGCTCTTGAATCTAGAATCATATCATGTGTGTCAGATGTTGACGCTGCACACACGTCTTTACAAATGTAGGCAGTCGAACAATTTTTGTTCGATCACTCTTCGCCCATTTTTGAGCCCTCAGGCTCTTCGACATAGGATGAATTGTTGTTGTTCTCTTGTTTGTTCTGCGCTAATTTATTTCTTGGGTTCATGCGACAATTAATGTCTGCATGACCCTTTTTGTGACAATGGATACACTCAATCTTTGGATTGAGCCATCATGTATCAACTGTGTGCCCATCTCTTCTGCATCTCACGCAATTCTTCTTTTCTCCACCTTGTTGTTTTGACCTCTCTTTGCTCTTCCAGTTGCCTTTGCCGGTCCCCTCTGCTTGCTGATCACGATCATGCCTTTGATTCGACTCCCTCTTAGGCTTAGATTATTTCTTGGATCTTTCTTTGTAGTCATAGAGGGCTTGGTCAGAACCATCCTTGTGATCAAGGTGCTCTTTAGCCTCGACTTCCTCTTGAATCTCAACAATTGCCCATTCGAGGGTCATGGTAGGATCTTTCGCAATCAGGTTCTCGTTGTCTGGAAATATTTGGGTAAGCTCTCAACAGGTAAGTGAGCTGCTTCTCAGCTGACACTGTGTTCTCTGCTCCAGAGTTATGTAGTGATAGAAATAGATCCTTCATCTTCCTTACAAAAGAATTGAGGTCTTTCCCATCCCACTATAGATTTGTCAATTGATCTTCCAGCATCATTATTTGACTTCTTGATTTCATTTGAAATCTCATGAGCAGTGCATCCCACATCTCTTTAGCTTTGGAGAGTGTAGCCAGGTCAAGTGTGAGACTATTTTCGATGGAAGATGATAGCAAGGCTACTGCCTTGTCATTTTTCTCCCTCCACTCACGTAGCTCTTTGCCTGATGTCGTAGGCATTTCCTTTGTGCCATCCACCCAGGGGAATAGTCCTTCACCCTTGAGTATCAACAATGTCTTAACTTTTCAGGCTAGAAAGCTAGATCTTGAAGAATCAAGAAATGTACAGATCTTGCTCTGTATGCTGCTGATTAAAGCCATTGCTTCTGAAGTGTATTCTCTTGTTGATGGTTGTTTGTTTGAATGCTTGGCCTCTTGGATCTGATAGCTCTTTGGCTATGTCAGATTATGACAAGGTAGGTACACTCTAATACCACTGATGTGAAAGGATGCACGAGAGGAAACAATTCGGATGGATCTCAAATATGATTCCTGGTCACTGCCAGTTGTATCATTCCTATAGTCCTCCAGAATGTAGACAGACACTGTTGTACTACATTAACAGATTTAATGTAGCATTCAACAAGATCAAATCAAGGTGCAAAATTAAATGAACAAGTGAATCAGACACACGAATAACAACAGACCAATTTGCATTCAAGATCAGACATAATAAGAATGATATGTGTGCAACGGCTACAAAATCATCGATTGATTCTTCTGATTGTTCAAGCACTGCATGCAGATCCACGTAGTGCGTTGGTGTGAGAGAAATACAATTCTCCCACGAGTAATGTCTCGCTTACTAGTGGACTTGTGGATCTTCAGATCCTATGCAGAATTGTCTCGCACGCAGGCAGACTCGTATTTTGTCTGTGTGTCTTGCTTACTAGCATTAGACTGCTTTTTTTGTATATTGTATCAAGCATCATCCAAAAAGTATATAGTCGCATCGTGTAACTTCTAGATTAGAGTGATTAAACATCTACAACTAATCATGAATTACAAGAGTGACAGATTAGCCACAACCTAGAGTGTATCTGCTGACGTCATGCTATAAGATCAGATATCTCTACTTCTGGGTACTTGCATGATCTTGCTAGTCCGTTTTGGCGCATGAGGGCAGAAAAAGGTGTCGCAAAGATTTTCATGTCACTTTGTGCCTTTTGACTTTCACGTCGTCTGACTTTCTCCCTCTGTACCATGAAAAATTCTCTTTCACGAGGATAGACAAAAGGGATGAGCGTTGGAAACCATGCATTTCACCTCGAGAATTGCGCAAGCAAAGTTACACAACAAGGGGCCTGTTGCGATATGCTCACAGTTGTTGGGTTTGATGGAGTTGGTTAGTTCACGAATAAGGAAGCTATGCCAGTCGTATGGCACAACGGAGGGGCTAGGAAATTTTAAAAAGGATTCCACTATCTGACTCAACAGCTTAGACTGGATTCTATCCTTGCGAAATGTTGAAATAACCAGAAAACTATTCAACATATGCGCAGCCGCCTGAATGACGGGTTCCGTGATAGCCTCTATCAGGTAACCATTATTAGTCTGTATGGGGATTTCTGGTGCAGTTTGAATGACGAAAGGCTTGATCAGAGTTTTGGCGTTGCGATGGGAGATGGGTTGACGATCACCAGACATAATTCCAATGGTAACCATCCAGTCGGCGTTAATCCTGACCTTGTACGTGGTACCTTGGTACAGGAAGTGGAAACGAGTTTTTTCGCGTAGACGTGAAGAGCCTCATCCGGACCACATCCACCCACGCTAGACCTCTCTAATCTCAACATTGCACATATTTACTTCTCATATGGTTTAAAGTCCTCGTACAATTACCATTCTGCACAAACATGGCTTTTAAGTATTCCACCCAAATTTATTCACATTGCCAACACTAGTGAGCAATAATATGGTGGATGCTCCATAACAACGCATAGAGCAATTTTAGCTAAAATGTGAGCAACATCAAAACCCTGTTGATGTTTCTTGAAAGAGGCCTAACTCCATGTAATAGGTGTCTAAGAAAGCACGGATCGTTGAACAAACTTCAATTCTCAAATTACAACTCCTAGGAGATTCACATTCTCAAAACAAGATAAACTCAAAGGATGTTGTGTTCCACAACCACTTTCAATGCAGTAGCAAAATCTTGAGTTTGAGAGTGTGTACCCAAATTTTGGGAAAAGAAGGCATAAGAACGATTTAGAAATATAATATTGGGGGAGTTGGAGCCGCAACCTCTCGTGGCATCTAGAATTGCTTGCACATGGTATGATTGCTCTTTCCTCTTATATTCACTCACCAAGAGAGCTATGGACTCAACCATACTCCATTCACTCAGAAGACGTGAGCTATTCATCCCTTGAACAATGTCAATGAGAATCATATATTTCATGATATCCAATAATCTAGGGAGAAGTAGCATATTAAAATTCTAATATTTCTCATCACTGACCCATGTATTGGGACAAGGAAGGCCAACAATCCTATGCTTGCATCTACTATTGAGTTGAATGACTTCTCTACAATATGCAGACGTGATGGAAAGCTGAGAAATTACTAAATAGCTTTCGAACTCTGATTCCTTTTTTGGGCCACTATAGGACAAGGCTTAAAAGGCACACTACATGCAAGACCGATAAGTTGACTATCTCATTGTCAACCTCAAATTTCCCTAGTGCGTCACACCTTTGGCAAGGAGGGGAATGTTATACTATGCTAGGAAAGATGCTTTAGAGCATTGAAAATACTAGGGCACAAAGCAAGAGACCGGCTTTCTTTGTAAGTAAGCCCAACTCATAAGCTGTAAGCGCTACTAATTTTATATGAAAACTTCTAGCTTAAGAATTATGCCTAAATATGACTAATTTTGTAAGTCTTATTTTACATTAAAATCCAAGAGGACCAATAAGGAGGTGACCCCTCAAAACTTGTGGGCTACTTACTATCTAAACCTCTATTCTTTTGTATTTTTCACCTGGGTAGTGATTCTTTATTTGAAGCTTGGCATCCTCAAGACTTTAGTTTCTTATTGGTTGGGTGGTTTGGCTCCACAATCATCCTTTTGGTGTTTTGCAACAAGATCTTAAGAATTTATAGGGGGTGACCTTCATAATGGTATCAGAACTTGGACTTACATCAATCTGAATATGTAGATGACTTTGCTTTTTGCAGCATTTTGGTAGTATTTCTCTATTTTTTGTTCTTGGTGGTGGAATTGACATCCAAGTGGGTGGTTTCTCAAGATTTCGATTGTTCCTAGCCTAGGAATCAGTGTTATGGACTTTCTCCATAACCATAATTCTACTTTACTCGAAATTTCATAATTTTTTTTATGGTTTCCTATTTGTATCATGAAAATAATTTAAGGGGAATTACTTCTTGTTTTTTTAGCCATTAAGTATGATTCTAATGTTTATGCCATCAATATGACATCTAGATTGTGTTTTACGATTAGAACTGAAGTTTTTGGGCTATAAAGGAATGAAAAGAATCAAAATTGAGCAAAATCAAAACTCTTTCATTTGAATGATGATTGTTTTGGTTGCAATTAAGGTTGATTATGCTTGCATGAGGTTAAGATCCGTCAAAATGTGCAAAAGGTTCAATCTTTTTTTGTCAAAAAAACATGATATTTTGATGAAAATTTCATGTTTTTGACTAATAAAGTTGATTTCTATGTTGTAGAAGTTTTAAATAGCTATGAATAGTGTACACGAGCCGTGTAAACTAAACAAAACTAAAAAATAATTCAAAAGATGGTTTTTTAATGATTTTTTAAATTTGATGCTTCATAATACAGTTCGTTTTGTATGTGTTTGAACCTCTAAAACAAGCTATCACACACAAATTATGATTGCTTGTTGAGGCTTCTGCAACGAAATAGCTAAATTGCACGGATGGGGGCCCTCCAGAACGTGATTTTTGCTTGTTCTGACCATATATTATAGATTTATTAGAGCCTTCTCTAATGTCTGCTAAGTGTTTAGAAGCTGTTGATGATAGCTCTTTGAGGCCATGCAAAGCATACAAGTCATTTTCACTCTATCCCTCTAGAAAATAAAAGCCCTCCTATAGGTTTTGAAGGCATTAATAGGTTGCGCATGTGGATAGTACAGTCTGCAGTGACATGGCAAGCCTCTTAATAACCTCATCTTCCTTTGTATTGTGCTCTACAACATCCAATTTGGTGAACTATAGCCAAAGAAGTTTGGCAATTTTTACGGTAAATATTGGCAAATGTTCGAAGTTGTTCTAATTGCGTGTTGAAAAGTGAGTAGTAGGTTGCTTTTTCTTTGATGAAAAATCATTTCACATCACTCTGTATGTTATCAACTTTGTAGTGCAAAAGTCATTTTAGATGTTGACGAAAAATTGTCAATGAACGATTGGAAAAACTCGAACTATCTAATGGGAGTAAAAACTCGGATTTTTAAAAGTTGTTTTGACTTTATTGATAATATTTGATATCATTATAAAAAATGAGCGAATTCAATAAATCAGCTTCTTTGGTTGTCTTGTTGCAATATTACTATGTTGATTTTTTTTTTTAAGGCCAATACATAACAAACATAGCCAAAGCTATGGTGGCTATTGGGCCCCTTAAATAATCCCCATCCGCCCCCCCCCCCCCCCCCCCCCCCCCAAAAAAAAAAAAAGAACCTAAATCCTTAAATTCAAAAAAAAAATGGAATCAACCCACTAGTTTGACTTATCAACAATCCTTAGCATGGGCACTAACTTTATAACTTGAATGAACACTACTAGACCTAAATCACATACAATGATCCTATCTGGAAAATATAAAATTTATTTTCAAAATCTATTGTGAAACACATTGAAACCATTTGAAATTGCTACAAATGAATCATTCACACATAAAAACCAATTTGTGTGATTGAAATTGCAAAAACAAAGAAATTTCCTAAATTTTGAAACAAGATTCTAAAATCAAAACATAACATAAAACACAATAAAATAATTTATCGTAAAAAGATAAATTAAGAAAAGAATGACCTAGGTAATGGAAAAAAGAGCAAGTAATCACCAATCAAAGAGAAACAAATCAAATAAGTTCATTTAGAAAGATATCATTACCATAGGGCTTTGGAAACCAAAAGAGTCTAAATGCACTTTGGTTGAAATCAAATTTGTAACCGCACTAATCAAAATTGGATTTGAAACTACTCCATTAACATAATTGCCAATCATCAATTGCATGCATAGCTACTACAATTTGACATCAAGTTAGATAGAAAGTCTCGGACATTAATGATATTAGAAAGGAACTTCAAGAATCTTCGATGATCGAAGAACCCATTAAATTAGATTCAAATCAATTTGAATCATATCACGATGGTAGTCAAGGGATTGATCAACTCTTCCACTAGAGTGAACGAATACCAGAAAATTAAAGACATACAAACTAACACATTCATAAAAACTCTTACGAAGGAGATTCAAACACTCTAAACATCACAAATGCACCTTGGCCTCCAAATTGAAATAGCCAAAAACCAATAAAGAGATTGTTGAATGAATTCTGATCTTTAACTTAGATTTAACTGATTTACATCTCTACATAATTGGGTCCAATTATTTTCTAGCAAGAAAATCTCATATCATGTACATTTTGCGGTCTGTTTGGCCCAACTATTTTATTACATCTAATTTAATAGTGTTGCTAATTATTGAGAGCACACGACACAGTATCACAATTGAGACTAGAAGATGATCTATTAAATCATCTGCCATTGATGATCCAAGTTCACAAAAAGTGCCACCCATGTCCAAAAGCACTTCTGCTTAGCATCACATGCTCTTCCAATACAAGCTGCAGTCAAAATAAGGGTTAGATGAAATTTGTCAGGATCTGATTGTCATGCAGCTTATGAACATAATCTTCATAGTGATAATTTGTAGCAGGATTCCAAGAGGCTTTTCACATGTGTGTGCTGCTGGTTATTGCTGCAATGCCATTCTTTTGAGTAGCAATATGTTAAAAGCTTGAAACACGGATCCAACTCACAGTTTAAGGAACAACTATGGGAGCTAAATTTACAAGTTTTCCAGAATGTAACCACTCCCAATCACCATTAGAATTCTGCCTAAAATAGTTTGGGCTCCATGTTCTGCCTGATTTCTCTCTTTGCCTTCTCAAAACACGTTGGCACTCCTCAATCTTAGCTTTGGTTGTTCTGGCCTTTTCCCAATCCATTTCAAGAATGCTCTTTGTAAGACTTGACCAGATATAAACCGATTCCAAAGGTGATATGTCCTGTCGTGATCAATTAAGATGGACATTTAGATTCAGAAATCAATCCTCACAAGCAAGCTAGTACCCAAGCAATTTAACAACAAAAGATTGTACTTTGACCAGCTGATGTAAAAGTAAGTGTAGGGAAAGAGCCTCTCAACCGGAAACTAAAAGCCTTAGTACCTGAGTGTTTTGAATTACTGGTATTTCCATCTCTGTCAAAGCTGCTCTGCCATCATATAATTCGTTTGTCTTTTCCAATTCTCTATCTATCAGATTTACCACACTGCAATGCAGAAAGCCGAAAATAACCACATTGTACAAGCTTTTTAGCAAGATCTAATGAATGAGAAAATGGTACAGGCAATGGAAATCGTACTTGTCCCAGCTGCCACGGAGCTCATAAAGAGTTTTACCACTAGAATCCCAGATTTTTCCAGAGATCTTTCTTTGTCCTCCTCTCAACCCCAAAAGCCCCTTGCCTTTAAAGGAGATGGTGGCTTTTAGCCCTGTTTGTTGACAAGAAACACTAGTATTGCCATCCCAGTCAGTCCCTGGCATGGGGAAAAAGCGAATGTTGAGCTTTGGAGAAGTCAATTCATAGTCTTCGCCAAACTCCAAAAGTGACAGAATCCGGCGCCCACGGATAGTGACTTCAATGCCATTTCCTTGATCCAACCAAGAAGTTATGATTATAAGTCGCTACTAAAAATGTTATAAAAAATCTGCAATATAGTCAAAATTTGATGCAGGTCCAACATACATTGCCAATTGAATTATGCAAGCTCTTATTTGCTGAAATGTGTCCTGTGAATAACAATGCTTGAGTCTATTTTCGATAAGACACAACAGGGAAGTCCTAAGAGGGATTATCCAGAAAAAAAGCTAATATATGACTCGAGCAAAATGCAAACTACTATCCAGCAAATGTTGCAATAATTCAGTTACATCACCCACCATAGAAGTGAGGGGCTGGTTCGTGCCACCATGTCATCCGTAGCTTCTTCATTTCGTCTGTTACATGAATGGCTGTTACAGGTGGATGATGAGAAACCTGCCAAAGAGAAGGCCAAAAAAACAAGAACTCCATTATCGTAAACCCAGACCCCGCAAATATATCAGAGGAGCAAAGGTTCACAAATACTTGTTCTAAGCAATGATGTCATTCTCAAAAAATAGAAAAATATGCTAGACCATCATTAATTACCTGCTATTCATCAAAAACTGATATTTCCACAATAAAATATCACAGCAAAGGAGAAACACCCTGATGAATAGCTAACAAAGCAGATTGAGCTCACATCCCAAAAAGATATATGGCACTAGATATAAAATTAGTAATGGGAGGATAAATGAAGAACGGAAAAGCAAGGTATTATCTAAGTTTCTTCCATACGTTTCTGCTCCCAAAAATCTGACAAGGTATACAATTGGTCATGATACAAGAAGGGAATATATTATCCAAAATTTCCACCAGATAATCTGTCAGTAAATTTACGGCACGGCATGAGGCCAAACTGTACGAGAACAAAAAGCCAGACATAAGGCACACGCAGTTGCAAAAGGAAAAGCCCAGCTACTAGTATTTAGCCAAGGAGAAAGACGGACCAAGGGGTATAGAGGAAGAGCTACAAAAAGCGAAAATACCTATTACAAATATATATACCAACAAAAATTGAGCTAAACAACAGGAATTCAGAAATAAAATACAAGATTTTGAAGAAAAACACCAATTTTGTTTCTCTGGCAAACCTGCTCAGCAATCAAGTTGAATTTCCCAAAGGACACGTGATGGGTCTCTCCCAGAATGGGATTGTATGGCGCTTTGCCGAAGGGAGCAGGGCGAGAAGTGGAGATATGCCACCTTACAACTGCCACAAACCTTTCAAGAGGGGTAGCGCCTTGAGTGCACATTGCCAGCAGATCCAGGCCGTGGCCACAGCAATAGATGGATTCCCCATACAATTGCAGCTGAGACTTGGGTAGATTGAACTGAGGCGGCACCCTAAATTTGGTTAGATCGGAACCTGGTCTCACTGCCTTCAGCAGATCCAACACGCGGAAAAGAATGCTCTTCTGTTTTTGGTCTGTTGTAGATGGGTTCTTGTCAATGGATAATGGGGGGGTGAGAATTACAGAGCTTGCAGACCATGGAAAGAGGTCTTGCTCAATTGGGACGGCGTCTTCAGAGGATGCTGCTGCCTGGGTTAACTTCTCGTCGTCTTCTTCATCATCTTCTTCTGCAGACAGGAACTCCTGGTCGCTGGAGGAGGCAGGGTCGGAAGATGGGTCAGCTCCCATGGACAGCAATTCAGAAACCCAAATCAGAATAGATATGAGGATCAAGGATTTATCAGAAAACCAGATCAGGATAACAGTGGAGATCAAAGATTTGATAAAAACCCAATTCAGGACAGCTGTGGAAATCAAGGATTTATAAAAATCCAGATAAGAATATAACTGTGGGAAATCAAGGATTTATTGAAAACCCAGATCAGGATAACTATGGAGATCAAGGATCAGTGATGAATTAAAACAAAAACAACCTATGCTTAGCAGTTTTGTTGTGGTAAACCCAGTGATTAATTGAAAGAAATGAGGCAATCTACACTGAAAATTCCTATTTTTTATAATGCTGCAATGCAAATTAGATGCTGCTGCTGTAAGCAAGCACAAATTGTTGTTAAAGGAGAAGAAAAATTTGATGCTTAAAGATAGGGATGCTTTGATCCAAAGCTATTATGGGCAGATTGGTATTGATTTGGCCTCAGTTTTCCATTTTTTCACATGATTTTACAGCAATTACCCCCACTTCTGCTGCGTCAATGCCTTAAGAGCTCAAAATCAACCAAAATTGCCAAAACAAAAAATTGAATCCACCTATTTTCCTTCACCAATCCAGCCTGAAAAACCAACCCTTTGGTATTTTTTTTCCTCTTTGCTCACCTCTGACTTCGTTCTCTCCATTGTTCTTCTGAGAAATCTCCCCTCCCAGCAGGGCCATAATGGCACCACGTATTCTACGCCCACTTCGATGCTTGCCACTTGTCACTACTGACACGTGGACGCTCCGCAATGGCCCATTGACTACACGTGGCAGAATCTGAATGGTTCTGAGGAGATCCAGTGGTAAAGCGGCTCAGATCCTGCGAGGGAGGGCGGTTCCGCCGCGAATGTGGACCGTTGGATCAGCGCCGCAGAGGAATCGTGGCCGCATTCTGCTCCGTGAAAGCACCCAGTTGGATGCTTGCCACGTGCAACACATGGGCACACGTGGCGAGATGTGAGTGCTCCTTGAGACGTTCCAGTAATAGACAGGACCCACCATCAAGCTTTTTCCAATATATTTCCTTTAAAATTTTAAATAATAATATTACCCGAATAGGGCTCGCATTACAATGGCACCTAAGATGCTATTGCAGTGCACCTGCTGCACAGGTCGGACCCACACCATTTAAGGGGTGAGAAATCTTTTCTCTTCATTAGCCTCATTCAATACCATTGGATGGAGTGGCACCTGCTGCACAGGTCAGACCCACAAGGGACGAGAAATCTTTTTTTTTTATTACCATTGGATGGAGTGGGGTAGGGCCAACACTGGAGGTCACCTTGGGGTGCACTCCTTAAGTATAACCCCCAAATAGCATTTGATTTGAATATATTTTTCTTATTTACAACCAAATAGATGGAAAAATAAGGGAATATATATTTTTGAAATGACTTGGAAATTGCTCAATATATTTTTAGATCACTTGGAAATTCCCTCCTTACCAAGTTTTTTTTTTTTGCTCGATCCCTTACCAACTTTCTATCTAGAATATAGATTTATGAATGCAAATCATCTCTTATCTAGATATTTGTGTTTGTTGACATATAGCACATGTAACTATCTCCATTTGGAATAATAAGTGATAGTAATTCAGCCACATTCTTTTGATGTTGGATCGCGTACATAGCACACGTAACTATGTCCATTTGGAATAACAAGTGATTGTAATTCAGCCACATTTGATGTTTGATCCAAGTGACTCACCTCCTCTCAATGTCTAGACTCTATCTTGCTTGTTGCTTTCTTTTAGTACTTCTCTCCCACCTTACTTCTAATTTCTCCAAGCTTGCATCTTGCCATCTACTCCTCTATCTTTTCCATCAATGTTTTTTATTATCTATTCGAATTTCATCAAGAAGGTTGTGGTTTAGTACAAAGGCATTGCAACAATTGTGGGGCTTTCAGTTCATGTAAACCTTCAAAAAAAACTTCACCAAAGTAAGATTGCATGAAAGTTCGTCATCATCATGGAAGAGACTCATGTCCTAAGAAATGTTGCATAGAGATTGGCATTATATTTCATCATCTTTTGATGAAAATTGTGCATGTGACTTGCGACACAATAAGATTGAAAAAGGACATAAACGAAAAATGTATAAAAAAAAGTTCGTGAGTTCTATTCAGTTTAATTGGCAATGTTAAGCTATAAATTTGACATACCATTACATGTTTATTCATCTCAAGCATATTGAAGAAGTTTCTCATGATATCTTTGATAAACCTATGCCATTTGAGGGCAATTTCAAAAGGGTTTATCAAATTTTCATAGGCTTTTTAAAGTATCATCTCTACCATTCCCAATATCTCACCTCTCAATTAGTAAGTTGGACCAAGTATATCAACCAGCAATTGACGCACATAAAAATCTTATATCTCGTAATGTTTTGGTAAGATTTTGATAGGACATGTTGAACGAGTTTGATTCTTTTTGTAAATGTTTGGCAATTTGCAACTACGCTTTGTTTTGACACTTTGCTTTATGATTATATTTTTTGAAACTAGACAATAAGAATTAGAGTGATGTGCATATAAGGTTCCTTCTGCCACTTGCCCATTGCCCACCTTAGTTTTACGTCACATGTCACTACATTATGATGTACTAGCAAACCAACTAGAACTAGTGAAATCTACAATAAGAGAGCATGTAAAGTACTTGATCAACGAATCAAATCGCAAGTGGCATAAGGTAGATTATTGCAAGTCTATGAGCAAAACACATATAGATCCATAAATAAGTTTCATGTGCTTAAATTAAGGGAAATAGTAAAGCATTCACAATATTGGGGCTAAAGTGAATCCAATGTGGCACTAAATACTCAAGCTTGCTTTGTGAGAGGCAATACACCAAGATGAGATATTTAGTTATGAATATTGTTTGGATAGTAAAGTTTTATTGTTTTGCTTATGTTTTAAAAGAAAAGAAAAGAAAATTTATGGGAGATGGTGCTTCTCAAGAAAGATTTGTAAATACTATTAAGTCACTTGTGCAAAAGTGCCAAGTGACTTGCACCAAGTTTGCAGTGGGACCATGTAGTACGATTTTGTGATAGATTCCAAAAGCAAAATGCCCAAGTTATTCTCAAGATCAGCATGGTCAACATTTGGAACTATATACTCATCATTCAATTATGTGCATCAAGAATCAACAAGGATTTGGAATTAATTATGGAAAATTAGTCATATGAAGTAGCAAAAGAAGTTTTTTATAATATCCAAGATTCCAGCCATCATATACTTGATGAGAATCAAGGACATATAGTAAAGACAAAAGACACGCATTGCAAATTGCAAACAATCATTGTATATATTTGGCACTGAATTTTGGAAATTTAACTTCAAACGCATTAGAGGTATTGATAATGCAGTTGGTTCAAGATTGTTCCAAGTTCCTAGGTCTTCTTACTATCAATCGTGCAACTACCTTGACAATGACTACAACTTTGTCAACATTTTTCCAGTTAGCGACGGTCACGATTGTCGCCTACCAGAATAGTGACATCCACGCCTACTAACCACCTAGACAGTGACATCCAAGATCCACATCGAACAACTCAACATCTCTTATATATATATATATATATATATATACCGATAGTATATTACAAGATGATGATGCTGATAGTGATAATCGATTTATTCATTCATAATTAGACCCTAGCTGAGAAATCTACTATCAAACGTTTGTTGGAAAAATTATGTCTCAACAATTGTATTTTGTAATAATCAAAGTGCTATTGGTTTGACAACTAATCCAAGATTTCATTCTAGGAGTAAGAACATTCATATTAAGTTAGAATCAAAGTTCTCAACAAAGAGGTAAGCTTGGAGTACTATCACACACAAGACATGACAACATATATATTTACAAAGGCGTTGGGCTCTGATGCACACAACAAATTTTGTGAAATGCTAAGTTTGAAAATCTAGGCATTCATAGATTCATATTTAGGAGGGTGTTGTTTTATACTCAATCCTTATCTCTTTGATTTGTTTATAATCTAAATCCATTCATCTTTTTAGTTTTTATATATTCACTCATGTTATCGCATAGTCTATAGAATACACGAAAATTGCTAATAGGTGGATTTACAATGACAAGACAAATATCTTTTGAGCGACTATCGAAGAGTTGACAAATATTTGTCGAAGGTTAATAGATCATGTTACCACTTGTTCTAAAGCTAATGATTGGCTCTAACCATTGTTAGCAAGTAATTGCCATGTCACTTAACTGGATAAGTGACAACCAATATGGCTAAGTGCCAATTGTGATCAACAACCAAATAGCTATCTTGAACCATCATATGGATAAGCCCATGCGACATTCCTAACTAGTATAAATAGCTGATCATTTCTCAAGCTATACAGTCAATTGATTTATAATTGATCATAGAGTATTCTTGAAGTGCTACTGATTAGCAAATGTACATTAGACAGGGATGATCAATATTTAGAGTTAGTTTTGAGTATGCGGTTGCATCCACTATTGTCTTGTGATCGTATTCATCTAATTTGTGCATGTTACTTATTGAATTCAATCCTAGTCTTATTGCATTCAGTATAATGTTAGAATGAATGTATGCATCTCTATTCCAATGCTATATGATTTTGCTCTCTTATAGTTTTGTATGATCTATCGTATACTTTCACATAGCAATATTATACTAGTTTATGTTTGTCTATGTAATCAATCTCATAGATTCTGATGATTTCAAAGTTAGAATTAAGTAGAATCAAAGGTGATGCTTCACGACAGTATGGTTCGAATTTGATAGGCATAGTCATGCATAGAAGAGAAATGATCATTCCAAAGAGCCCGATCGTTGCATCTATTGAATGCTGTTTTTTTTTTCTTTCTATCTAGCATTATTTCCTTTCTCTAGCACAAATCGGTGCCCACTATTGTGCCAAACGACTAGAGAAGAAAGTGAAGTATTGCATTTGTATAGTATTAATGGCCATGATAACTTTGAGTGTAGATACCTAGTTGCACATCAATATTATTCCCTCATAGCCAACTTGAAAGACAATACCAATACACTTTGAACCATAATCAACTATGTCTTGCACTTCAAGTATCACCGACCAATGAACAATGAGGAATGATAGTCAAACCTCATGCACAACCAACCAATGTGAATGCAACGATGCTCAAACTTGAGATCATAGAACATCCTTACAACCTCTCTCAAATAGTATTGAATATAGGTACTAACTCACCTTCATACCCATACATAGATGGGTATGAAGGTGAGTTGGTACCTATATCCATAATTAAGTTTGAGAGCTGACAAGTAGACCCCCTATCAAATGTTATAGATGTAGAGGTAATCATCGTATTGTCGAGTGCCCTAACAAGAGAAAAGGACAAGACTATGTGCCACTCTACAAGGATTGCCATTTTGGCCATTTCTACTTAGATTACCCAATCAAGAAAGACAGAGGCATGAAAGATAGACTTCAATATCAATTAATCGATTAAGCATGGAATCTGAGGATGACCATACTGAAATTGCTCTTTTCCTTATGACGATGAGATCAAGATTGCTCTCAAGAGGGAGTTTGAGGTGCATGATCTTGGTCATTTGCATTACATTTTAGGAATAGAAGTGATTAGATCTTCTCAATCTACTTACATTTGTCAAAAGAAGTATGCTAATTCTATTCTAAAAAGGTTTCATATGGTAGATGCAAAGTCTTCTGATACACCTATGGAGTCAAATATAAAGCTAACTATAAGAGATAATGAAAGATCCTTCAAGGACATTACTCTCTATAGGAAGCTAGTTGGTTCACTTATCTATATAACCATCACAAGACCATATCTAAGCTATTGTGTTGGTAGATTAAGCCAATTTATGCAAGATCCTAGTGAAGAGCATTGGAAGCTAGGAAAAAAAGTTTTGAGATACATCATGGGAACTCGAGATTTTGGCATATTGTATGAGGGATCATCACCTAACTTGTTTGGATTTTCATATTCGGACTTTGCTAGAGATCAAGTGGATAAGAAATCCATAAGTGCACATTGTATTTTCATAGGTGATGGATCTCTATCATGGATGTCAAAGAAAAAAGCCACTATCTCATTATCATCTAGTGAGGCCGAGTACAAAGCACTTACTAAAGAGATGGTATAGATCAAGAGGATGATCAAGGATCTTCACTTGCTGGACTTTTCAGAGAGCCCGGTCATCTTTTGTGACAACCTATCAGCCCAAAAGTTGGCAAGCAATCCTATCTTCCATGCTAGGAGCAACATACTGAGGTGACATATCACTTTGTGAGAGAGCAAGTCATGGCAAAGGAGGCGGAGCTTCAACATGTGTCCTCAAGGGAATGTGTAGCTGATATCTTCACCAGAGCATTGGAAAAATACTTGTTTATGAAGCATATGAATTCACTTGGAGTATTCTCAAAGTCTATGCCAAAACTAGTTGAAGAGGGAGTGTGAGAGATTTCAACTAGTTTAGTCAAATTTGGTCATATTGTTTATTTGGCAATTGAGGCCAGTTTTCATATTAGACTTAGATTGTCATTTCAAAGTTATTTTGGTTCAATTGTTTTTGAATTACCAATTTTAGATGTCGAAAATCTACAGGACTACCATGTAGGAAATCGTGAAAAGGTGGTGCAATAGAAGTGGAGCAGGTGGTGATGGATCGGAAGTGCAAAAGTTACCAACAATGCAAAGTTCAAGATGGATCGAATACCAAATGCGCAATAGAACAGATTGTGTAGACAAAAAACTTGCACTCTGATAATTATCAAAATGGAGTACAAGAGCGTGAAGCTGAGCACAAATCAGTGGCGCAAATACTAGGCTTCAGCTGAGTTCATTGATAGTAGAATTTTGTGGAATGCTAGAATACTGGAGTACATCAATCCTAACTAGCTGATTCTAAACTTACTTAACCATTGATCATTGTTACTGAATAGTCTCTATACATTTTTACAGAAGATGTCTGTCAAGGCGTTGACTCTACTGGATGTCAGATGATCAGTGCATTGAAAGCTTGAGAGAATCTACTTACAGTCCCATAGAAGGTAGTTGACGGTCTGTGGGTCAAATTTTCTAGTTAACAATATCGAAAAATATACCAAGGGTCAAATTTATACAAAGGGTCAGATTTATACGCTGTGAACCAAGGTCGAATAAATTAGATCTGATCTAGAGTCGAACACGCCCGGATAAATTAGACTCGATCCAGGGTCGAAGACGCCCAGATATTTTTTGCCCCGATCCAATCCAATCTAGGGTCGAAAAATTACACTTTGATGGGGTTGGCATTGGGTGGAAAAAATTAGATTCTGCATTTTTCGATACTCTGTAAGGAAATTCGAACCTTTTTCTTCCTTCATTTTTGTAAATTTAAGGAATAGATATAAACATGATTTTTTCATAATGCTCATTACCTAATGGAATTGGGCTTGAGCATGAAATTCCAACACTCCCCCGTAATGTGGATCCTGAAAATTTTCGATCTTCAGATTTAACAGATTGTTAAATCTGAGATGGTGCTCCAAGGTGAAGTAATCTACTACCATAAACTCTGTCTTGTAGTAAACCAAAGAAATCACTCTTGTGCTTTGGTTATCATAGTAGATGAACGTCGAATGTGACTGAATAAAATCGATATCTGCAAGCAGGTCCCTCAGCCAAATCGTCTCCTTGGTAGCATTTGTGGCAGTTATAAAATCTGGTTTCGAGAAGATAATGCTACTGAGGTCTGGCTGTTACATGAGATTGGACTTTGATCGAACAAAAATCCAGAAGTCGATATTCTGGTGTTAATACTTTCTGTCCAATCTGCATCTGTGTAGCCTTTGAGTTGTTGATTGATGGAAATCAGTCTGTTGGGTCGGATTTGAAAAATGTACTCTAGTGCTAACATGCATTTCAGATCTTTCATTGAGTTCATATTGTTATTGAGTAATAAAACATCATCTACATAATGAGTAGTGATAATGGAAAGATCTGATACAAATTTGAAGTAAATATTCGAGTTTTGCCAAGTTTAAATAGAAACCATTCTCGTTTTGAATTGCAAGTTTGGTGTCATCTTTTTCCTTGCACTAGTCAGCATCAGTAATGTTGTTCGATCCATGGAGATTCTGACTCATTTTTCGAGACAGATTTTAGAATTTTGACCCTTGGTCGGATTTTGGTTGTTCGACCTTTGGGTAGGATTTTGCTGTAGCTTTTCCCTTGTGGTCGAAAACCTGATCTTCCACAAAAGTGACATCTTTGCTCGTGAATGTCTTATGAGAGTCCAGATTGAAGAGCTTGTATGTCTGATGGTCTGATGAATAGCCAATAAAAATTGATCTTTTGATGTTTGACCCTTGGGTCGTATTTTGGATTTTTCGACCCTGGATCGGATTTTTATTATTCGATCTTTGGGTCAGATTTTTTTAGTGATTAGCAGTGATCTGACTGAAAGCAAAACATCAAAACACTTTGATATTTGTGAGTGATGGCTTTGATCCTATCCACACCTTTTAAGGTGTCTTGCCATTCAGGGCCTCTAAAATGGATCGATTTTGAAGGTAGGTTGTTGTAGTAACAGCTTATGTCCAGAACTTCTTTGGAAGGGCCAGCATGCTCTTTGCACTTTCAATGAGTGACTGAGTCTTCCATTTAGCTACACCATTGGACTGAGGTGAGCTTGTTGTAAAATGTTTGTATTTCGGTTGCCTTGCTTCTGTCTTTGAATTTGTTGGAGATAAATACTCCCCCTGCATCAGAGTACAGAGCTTTGATTCTTCTCTGGGTCCATTTTTCTGATGATGCTTTGAACTGCATGAAGAACTTGAGAGTATCGGATTTGTTCTTCAAGAAATATGTTGCAGTGCTCTGAAAGAAGTCATCAATAAGCAAATAGATAGCTCCCCCTGTGGAAATAGAGTGGATAGGGTCACAAATGTCCATGTGTACAAAATCTAGCAAATCTTTAGAAGAACATACTGAATTTGAAATGGCTGAACTTCTAACATGCTTGTTGGTAATACAACTTTTACATGCAGAATCGGATTTGCCAATGTAAACTAGATCTTCTACTAAGTTCCGTTTTGACATTTGTTGAATACAACTTGAGTTTAAATGGCCTAATCTATGATGCCACAACATATCATTTGAATCAGAAGTAGTGGTAAAAGTGTAGCCCAGTCTATTGAATTCGACCCTCTGACCTGAATCTGTGATTATGCTAACTAAGAGCAAATTTTTGGTCAGATTTGGAATGTGAACATTGGAAAAAAAAATATTACATCACCTTTTTGGAATTCGATCCTGACTATTCCTTCACCCTTGATAGTATGAGTATGAGATCCTGACTGTTCCTTCACCCTTGATAGTATGAGTATGAGTTGAGTTGTCTCCAAGTTGCACAACTCTAGAATGGGTGTATGACTTATAGTCATGGAACCAGTCTTGATGGTGAGTCATGTGTTGTGTTGCACCTGAGTCCAAATACCAGGAATCAATATCCTGTCGTTCTTCGACTTTGGTCAAAAATGCAGTTTCATCTTCCTCTTCATGTTGGATCAAGTAACTGGTTGAGGTAGCATTTGCTTGTTGTTGGAACTGTTTCTTTTTTTCATTGTTGTACTTGAGTGTTCTGCAATCTTTGATGAGATGACCAATCCTCTTACAATACTTGCAAAAGAGTTTCTGCATTGGCTGGGATGATAAAGGAAAATTCAAATTCGACCTTAAGCCAGAATTCAACCATGAGCTAAAATTTGACCCAGAGTCAAAATTCGGCCCAGACTGCAAGTTGTTCTTTGTTGGGCGCCTAGTGGGTCCCACCACAAAAACTAATGTTGGCCAAGGCTTGCCAAGTGGGCCCACGACAATACTTTACAAGTAGAGTAATAAATGCAAGGGCACTGGCATCCTGCGCGTACAAGCCCAACCCAATGAGCACAAGTAGCAAGTTGTAATTCCTAAGAATAAGAGACTAGGGGCTTAAAACTCTAAAATGACATTAGAGGCCCTAAGTCAAGTTGTAAATAAAAAAAGCTAGAAGGGCCCAAATTAGAACTCACATGAATCATGTGAGTGCCCTTGTGGTTCCTTAGCACCATTAGATTTAAGTTGTGTTCATTTGAAGGGATTGGATAAGAATCGTTGTCCCAATGAAGTGGCCAATCAGAGTGAAGGAGACTCACCTAGAGGAATCTATAAGAAGGAGCCATTTCTTTTGTATTGTATCTTCCATCTTTTTCTTAATAAAACTCTGCTAGTTTCACTTCAGGTCTCTCTCTCTCTCTCTCTCTCTCTCTCTCTCTCTCTCTCTCTCTCTCTCTCTCTCTCTCTCTCTCTCTCTCTCTCTCTCTAGGTTGGGTGTGAATAGCTTTGGGAAGGTGCTTGGGCCTCCAAAGCCTCTCTCAACCTAGGCATTTTCTCTCTCTTCTCTCTCTTTGTGTGCTATGCAGGTGAAGGCGAGGTTGCGCTCTCAGCGACAAACCCCATACTACAACTGACACTATAGTGGCGCCGTCGCCGGGGAGCGCCAACACTTGCCTTAGCCGACATAGACATCACTTTTCCTTCTCTCACTCTACTCTCTTCTTTTCCCTTCATTTTTCATCACAACAAATCGAGTTTTTTAGCTTGTTAGTGGTAGTTAGTGTGGATTAGAGTTAGTGGGGTGTGGATTAGTGTTAGAACTGTAGATTAGAACAACTCTTGCTAGAGAAAAAAAAAAAACAAACAAACAAACAAAAAAATCAGAAAACCTTGAAAGATCTGTTTTTGGTGGGAAAATAGGCGGGAAAAATATATTAGAGGCAATAACTGTCTGCTCCACAACTAACTTTCGCCCCTTTGACAGTACCTTTTGGACACTGTTCAGAACCTACATAAAAGTCGGCGAAGGTTAATTCCCAACCATTTTTGAAAAAACTGCAAAACATTGCCAAAAAAACCCATAGAAATTGTTCTCTCCATCCCCTGGGAAATAACCTTTGCCCACCTGGATTTAGCTAATTCTGTATCAGAGGAAGCTACTCTCAACTCGGTGAAGGTTCTCTCTCTAGGATCTGAGAGAAAACCACCAAAAATAGTAAAAAAACCCATAAAAATTGTATTTTCTCTCCATCCCCTGGGAAATAACCTTCGCCCACCTGGATTTAGCTAAATCTGTATCAGAGAAAGCTACTCTCAACTCAGTGAAGGTTCTCTCTCTAGGATCTGAGAGAAAACCACCAAAAATAGTAAAAAACCCATAAAGATTGTATTTTCTCTCTATCCCCTGGGAAATAACTTTAGCCCACCTGGATTTACATAGATCTATATCAGAGAAGGCTACCATAAGCTCGGCAAACGTTCTCTCTCTAGGATCTGAGAGAAACCTGCCAAAAATAGTCCAAATACCCATAAAAATTGTTTTTTCTCCCTATCCCCAGGGAAATAACCTTGGCCCACCTGGATCTAGCTAAATCTGTATCATAGATGGCTACTATCAGCTCGGAAAAGGTTCTCTCTCTAGGATCTAAGAGAAAATGGCCAAAAATAGTGCAAAAACCCATAAAAATTGTATTTTCTCCCTGACCGGACCTACAGGGTCGTGCTACAACCACTGTCCTATGGCTCCACGGAAAAGAGGGGGAGGTAACTCCCCTTGTAAAGATCCAATGGACAGATCTAGAAAGATCTAAGACAAAGTGCTGAAAAGTGCTCAAAAACTAGGTTTCTTAAAGATTATGCAAAAATTGTCCATCAAGAACCTTCGAAGACCTCATAATAAATAGATCTAGTTTAGATCCAGCTACCTTGAGAAGGGAAAAGATTAGATCTACTCCGATATGAAGAAATTGCAGAAAAACCACAAAAAACCGCTAAAAATGGGCAAAAATACACTAAAAATGATCCTGTTCTCTTGAATTTCCTAAATATGACAGTTCAAAACTCAATCCAAATTGGTAATAGTTGAATTATACTATGTTTCAGCTACTATCAGACTTTGTTTCAGATCAGACACTCGGATCTTGAAATCTTAGAAAAACAGTCCTAAAAAGTGCTCGATTCTAGCAAAAATCTTCAATTTTTGACAGCCGGCTCAAAACTAACCCTCGCAGGTCTCTGGAAAAGTTTTATCAGATCTTGATTCAACTACTGTGATGGGGGCGAGAGTTAATTCCCAGCCTTGTTGAAGAAAAAAAATCATTTTTTATACCGTCTCCATCTGTGTTTTCATCTCCATCTCCATCAGCTCAACCTTCATCCTTTTCATATCATTACATGCATCTATCTTTTCCTCCATCAGTATTCTAAGATAACAACCATCTATTACCATTTATTCACCCACCTCTCTCCTGTCTTTTTTATTGTCCTTGGTTTCTTAGTTTGAAAAAAAAAAAAACAAGTGGGACACCACAGTTGTACAACCCTTGAAGCAATTACGTACATCACGATAATACTGCATTCCAGCCATGACTACCGAGTTTGTGAGATTAGTTTCATTTCAAATGTTTCCTGATGAGACAGTTCAACAATACACCAGATGAATGTTCAATCTGGTAAAAGGTATTGATCTACTGAGCCCAGAGACCATAATGCAAAACTACTATATCGGATTACTCGACAAGATGAAATCTGGTATGAAGAAGTTTGCATCCTACACTTCATCGCCACAAATCTGTCAAGATGTTGTCATTATGGAGAATCTTATCTTGAAGAAGAGAGTAGATCACTCCTATCCAAACGCATAAATATCGGATGGGGAATCAGAAAAGTCTAAAGAGTTCATGCTAGTCGAGCAGACAAGGGAAGGCTACGAATCATCAGGGAGTGCAACAGAGTCAAACAGATCGAATGCAGAAGAAGACCAAAAACCTTGCACTTCAAGTTGTCAACAAGATTATGCTCATGCAATTCAGTTTCTTGAGAAGGACAAATGTACATACTGCTTCGGCGATCATCCAATTACAAGATGTCCAATCAAGAATCTGCACTTCTTACAAAGGCAAAATGCAGAGTAGCAAGTTCGACGGCAAGATCCAGAGGTTCAAAGGTCACAAGCATAATCAAGCTGACAATGAGCTCACCGAAGGGATGGATGTCAAATTGATCCATCTAGATCGCGAGTTTCTTCAACAATCAGTGGCAAGGTGGAAGTATTGGTCATATCATCTTGCATGTCACCGAACTCAATGGAGGACCATAATAGCCTACCAGTCTATTTTGTGGGAGATCCTAAGTCGCATCTGTTACCGGTGTATGCCTATCAACTTTGAGGTGATGGCATACTGCACTCAGTAAGGTGCTATGGATGTGGAGGAAAACATCGTCGAGCCGAATGTCCACATCGAGGGGATCCATCAACATTCGAGCCCGGATGTTCACAATGCGGAGTTAACCATCCATGCCGAGATTGTCCAATGCGCAATCCACAATTAGATAGGAGGCATTTGGCTTATGTAGACCAACATGCACCTGTGGTGACCATTCCACCTGTCGATAGAATGCACTATAAACGAAAAATCCTAGTGCCACCGGGTTATGAAACAAGTGAGGAAGACGACAATCTGACAAAAGTCCCAAAGTACACAGAGATACCCTCGGGCAAACAAGTAACACCATCACAGAAGACAGAGCTGGTACAATCTCTCAAGCCATTGATAGCTGAGGAAGTCAAGAAATTGGCAACCAAGGAAGTCCGGCAGGTTCTATTAGGACTCTTGGCGCAATCAATGCACAGATTTCTTAGTGATAAATTACAAATGGAACCTGTGCCAATGGAGCGACTTGAAGGCAGTTCAGCACAAGATCCAAGGGAAAGCGCACTCACGCAGCCTTCATATGGGAAGTGCACTGACAAGGGAAAGACTAAGGTTGATGATTGTCCCTCAACAAGCAAGTTTCAACCAAGGTCTGATTGTTCCCCAATGCAACAGAACCCCAAACCAATGCTAAATCCGGGTGTAACAATACTTCAAAGGCCAAATCCAGGGAATCCAAGCCCAAACAGGCCTTCAGTCCAACAAGAGCCAGCGCTTAAGGTATCAAGGCCTTGCTCTCAAGCGGTACTATTGACTGCTGAAGAAAGTCTTCAAGTGCAAGCTTATCATGAGCACTTGGATAGACTAAGTAGTCAACCAACCATGTCCTATCCGCAATACCAATTGAGTGATCGCACGACAATGCCACTGGGAGCAGTTGTGCCAGTCTATGATAAACAATCTCAACCAACCTTATCTTGGAATCCTCTGATAGTTGGTGTCGACTACCCATTTGTCGATGAACAAGGCTATCAGGGATGGCCACCAGACCCTTATGGGTATTATTGAAAATCTGGCAAGCCTAGGTTCTTGCTGATCAATAGCCAATAAAGCCTCAGATTTTATGTAAGCGATCACTTATCCACGCTTTTTCTGAAGTAGCTCATCACCAACAATAAACGTGTCGACAGCTCTCTTCCACATCAAATGCAGGCAGGTGTCGTGGGATCGGCACCTCTTTAGGTGGGGAATACTATTGGGCGCCTAGTGGCTCCCACCACAAAAACTACTGTTGGCCAAGGCTTGCCAAGTGGGCCCACCACAGTACTATACAAGTAGAGTAATAAGTGCGAGGGCACTGGCATCCTGCGCGTATAAGCCCAACCTAATGAGCACAAGTAGCAAGTTGTAATTCCTAAGAATAAGAGACTAGGGGTTTAAGACTCTAAAATTACATTAGAGGCTAGCTAAGTCAAGTTGTAAATAAAAAAGCTAAAAGGACCCAAATTAGAACTCACATGAATCATGTGAGTGCCCTTGTGCTTTCTTAGCACCATTAGATTTAAGTTGTGTTTATTTGAAAAAATTGGATTAGAATCCTTGTCTCAATGAAGTGGCCAATCAGAGTGAAGGAGACTCACCTCTAAAATCTATAAGAGAGAGCCATTTTCTTTGTATTGTATCTTCCATCTTTTTCTTAATAAAACTCTGCTAATTTCACTTTAGGTCTCTCTCTCTCTCTCTCTCTCTCTCTCTCTCTCTCTCTCTCTCTCTCTCTCTCTCTCTCTCTCTCAGGGCTCTGTTACGTACATATACCACTCTATTTGCTTCACAAACCTCTGTAGAATGCAAATGTCGCGTACTAACCATATTTACTTGTCGGGACGTAGAAAAAATGTCTTGCTATGATAGAAGATCTCACTTATGAAAAAAAGTTTTTTAAAAAAAATGGTGGGAAAGTTGGTAATCTTTCCAAGGGCCAAGATCTGTGCACATTTTGAACGGTCAATCTAACAGTGAGCAGCAATTTGCACTTAGTACACCTAAGTGTCCTCTAGTACTATAAAGAGGGAAGTCACAAAACCCTATTCACTTTCCCTCATACTTTATTGCTTCTCTCTCTCTCTCTCTCTCTCTCTCTCTCTCTCTCTCTCTCTCTCTCTCTCTCTCTCAGCCCTGCTCTACTGGTGCTTTTCTGTACGGTGATTGCAATCGAAGAAGAGTACTCGTAAATGCTACGGGATGTGCAATCATGTGAACGATACTGCAACCTAAGGTGAGAACGGTATGAGGAATGCTAGCTCGTTGATACTAAAGGTTGTGCACTGTGCTTTATGATTATGATTGGATGCTTACAACTTGCTGTGATTACCGTTGTGTAGTAGCAAGTTGTGACTTGCAAAACTGTGATTCGGCATTCTTACAAGCAAACGCTACCTCAAGGAGCAATAGTGGGCACCTTTACAAGTATTTTTTCTACCAAGAATTGAGTTTTGGTTGGCGCTGATAGCCATCCAGGTGTATACCATAAATAGCACTATTTTTTGTTGATAAGAAGTCGCTTGCCAGCGCTATTTGTATAGCGGAATGGGCTGCTGGCCAACGCTCTTTTTTTAGTGTGAAATCCATGTTACTATAGCGACGAAGCATGGCCTTGCATGCATACATATTTCCACGCATTTTACAGCATGTAAGGATTGAGAAAGTGCGATGGACCGTTGGCCTTGCTTATGCTTTCCAGAGATAGCACTGATGGATACATATATGTTATTGATAAGAGCATTCCTGCTACTCCATGGGCTGTAGCTTGCTATGATTGGATGCTCTGGATGATTGCTATGATTGTATGATAGTTCGTTGCCTCTGATTAAGAGTAGAATGACCTCTAAGAAGTGTAAACGTAAAAGAAGCTTGGTGTGAGTATTTCTTCCTAAGAAGACGTATGCACAGAACATGAATATCTGTATGATGTGGGTATTGTGGGGAAGCAATTGCTCTTGAATAAAGTTGAATGATAAGCTAGTAATCTACGGCTAAATGATGGGTTAACTAGTGCTAAAGACTATGAGGGTGATAGAAGTACTATACGCTTAACACAATACTTTCGGTTGGATTCTTCTAGCACGTAGGTGATTTGTTAAAATAGCTGAAGATGGATAATTTGCAAGAGATAACTTCGTCTATCATTCAGGTACGATGCTATACGAAACTACACCAATACGGTGGGTAGCCCTATTCGTTACTATAGGAAGTCTTATCCTTGCATTATAATTCTAAAATTTCTTCCTTTAAAAGTAGTAACTAATGAAGTTACAGAAATCTGATCTTATGTACGTTAAAGTAGACATGAGTTTGAATATTTTTTTAACTAAGTTCGCTTGCATCCTGTGTCCCATTGTTGTTTGTAAAGTCACGTACTCATATAGAGCTTGACAATGGTACACTTGAATGGCATGGATTTGCACAAGTTGTTCGGTGTTTGGACTCTCGAAATACGATTACTCTAGTACCTAACGCTGTGACCATAGTCATTTCTCTGACCATCAGGATAGTGAAGGATAGTTGCTTACATGTAAAATGTAAATGTGAACCTAATACATTTTTTTTGCTCTTGTACTGATCAGTATGGCTTGTGCCCTGATACGGCTTCGTTAAAGGGCAGAATGTATTGCTTAGTAATGAAGTAAATGATTGGGAAGATTGGACGTATTTTTTATAAATGCAATTTAGCTGAGTGAATCTTGTTTCGGACATGGATAACAACTGATGCTCAGCCATGACACTTGTCTTCTTCACGCGACTAACTTGTGCGGTTTTTTTGTGTGGAATGGTGGTAGGTAACAGCTGGGTGTCTTAGAACTTGCTTCGCTTTATGGTACTCTGTCATGTTATACTTTATACAGCTGCATTTTTACCTGTTATGCTATAAATTGAAGGGTTCAAAGGGTTTGGTCTTGACTTGTCAAGAGGGACTATGTGAAATCTTGTTAGTAGTCTCTCTCTCTCTCTCTCTCTCTCTCTCTCTCTCTCTCTCTCTCTCTCTCTCTCTCTCTCTCTCTCTCTCTAGGTTGGGTGTGAATAGCTTTGGGAAGGTGCTCGGGCCTCCAAAGCCTCTCTCAACCTAGGCATTTTCTCTCTCTTCTCTCTCTTTGTGTGCTATGCAGGTGAAGGCGAGGTTGCGCTCCCAGCGACGAACCTTATACTACGACCGACACTACATTCTTTCTGTCAGAAGAATCTAACTTTGGAGATCTCTTCTGATTTCTGATTTTTGTTTGTGTATAGAGCAATGGAATTCCATTCCGAGCCTGAGGAGGTTGCATTGAAACACCAAAAAGTGTGTTTTCACTCGGGGAGTTGGAAGGCCAAATCATGAAGAGGCCTTACTGTCGAGGCCGGGGTCTACCGGCAGCCCACGGACCCCACCGTTGGGGGGCGTTGCCCGCCAAAACTCCCACCGGGGAGCTACCGCCCCCCGGACCCCCTGTTTCCCCGGGGAATACTGCCCCCCGAACCCCCTAGAGCTTCCTGCTATATAGACATTGTAGATAAATGTGCTACCGCCCCCCTGTAGATAAAAATGGGGTCCAAATGCCACCGAGAAGGGCCCAATATTTATGCCCCCAACTGTATGTACATTACACTCACATCTCTAGTGAAATGATTGCAAAAGTGATCATCATCCATACAGTTGATAGTCCAAACTATAGCATTAACATTTACTAAAAACCAGAGCAAATGACAATCGGATAGCTACTAAAAATAAGATCTGTTTGTGCCTCATCTACTGCACTTCTGAGAGGCAAAACGCTGGTTTGACCATTGATCCCCTAAAAAAATTTCAGCCATAAACTATTTTTCAAAAAAAAAAAACTTTTTTTTTTGCGATTCTGGGTAGCGAATTGCGACTCCCAGACCCAGCAAATCACGATTCGGTGCATCTATGATACCAACTTGAATAATAGGTAAAAAAATACATTCAAAAACCATTAAACAACAAATAAAAGTTTCAACCCAATCCAAGAAACCCTAATTGGGTCTTCCGAAACATTTCTAGAACACAATCCAAAACCCATTCCAAAACGTGGCATGCAATTATGATATCTATATATATATATTTAATTATTTATCTATACATAAATACACTATGTGTGTGTGTGTGTGTGTGTGTATATATATATACATATAGAGAGAGAGAGAGAGCATAGATGCATCGTGTACCAAAATGCTACCTTTCGAACGGTTCCGAAATTTAGGTCGTTCTGAAGCAAAACATTTTTTTTTTGAAGTTTTCTTTGTATATTTTTGTCTTTGGGAGAAGAAAAAAGCCTAGAAAGTTAAAAGAAACAGTGACAGGTATACTAAATAATACATGTAGTTGCATAGAAACCAAGTTTGCTTTGCTACATCTTTGGATCGCGCGAAGCATTGAATGACCCTGGTACATCTACAAAACATAGATATGGGACCAATATCCATGCACGTGTAGATGTTCTAACAAACTTTAAGTCTTGTTGGGAATTCTTCTACCGAGTCGTACCTTGTTGCACATCATGCAAAGTAACATGTTCTTTAACACATACTGAAAGAGCAATTACTAGTAATTGAAGCAAGCTTAATCCAAATTCCAAAGCAACAAAACTTGATCCTTGTGAGGTTTAATTTCCTCTCTTGGTAGCACTCCTTTCTCAACACTCCAGATTTTTAGCATACAAGCTTTGGCTTTGATATCGATGAGAAGGCATGACAAGGAGTCACTAACTTGACATAATGCTCTGCGTACAATAGAATTCCTTAGATTTTGACACCTACTAATGCTCCTAGTTTGCGCATCTCCTAATTTGGTCTCACTGGCAGTATATAAAAAACAATAGAATTCCTTAGATTTTGACACCTACTAATGCTCCTAGTTTGCGCATCTCCTAATTGGGTCTCACTGGCAGTACATAAAAAAAACTTAGATTATTTTTGTCATTCCAACGTTCCAGAACGTCGTTCCAAGGCAACTTAGATAGATGAATATATATCAGATAGATGAATAGATATAACCTGTGTACAAAATTTGGCCATAGATATTTAGAAAAAAACAATTTTTTAAACTGAATGCAAAAGAAACATTGGCTTAAAATGCAAAGCTTGGTATGCTGCGTTTTGATATTTCTCCCAAGTCATCTGCTAAATATTACACGCAAAAGAACGTTTCTGAAAGTTAAGGTACTATATCACAGTCACGCAAATCCACCATAGTGTCAGTTTAAACAAGAGGCATTTACATAGCCACATTAATACAGGTCATGCTAAACCTTGCACTTTCATTAACAACCATGAACATATATTATGGCACTGACTCGACTCCTCTCCAACAAAATTCTACAGTGCAGCATAAAGTAAAGCGACTTTCTGATGATGCTGCGTGCTCAAAACGAAATGAACACCACTGAAGGCAAAATTCAGGTGAATACAGCATGGCAACTCTAATACAGGTTTCTTTCTTTTTGTAAAAGAGAAATTGTAATAACCGATCATTTCATTCGATATCGCTTTTCTTCATTTCAAGTTTCTATCTAGACTGCCTTCACGTCCTCACATCTACATCCAAACTACCTGACATCTCTAGGTCAGTCTAGGTACAATACAAATTCTACCTTTTCCGCCGTTTTGTTTCAGTCTGCCATAAACAACATAATACCAGGCATCAGGCCCCTCATTGCATTTCGCATAACAAACACATAGGAATGCTTAGTCAAATTATGGAGGTCACATCAAATAAGAAACCACGTCACCCAAAAGCACATACGTATCCAGAATACAGATGAAAAGAGAGAAACACGAGTTAGCTTCAGGCTGAAAATAAAGCACTAGCCTTGGCATTCCAAGGTATTCATCATGCATAGAATTTTGATGACAAAGATAACCCAGAAATAAAGGCAACACTGACCAAATGAAAACACATCCCAAAAGTTTGCAGTGTACTGCAATGGAAGTGTCCATGGTATTCAAAAACTTACCTTTACCTCACTGGGAGGTGAAGCTTTATGGATTACTTTTGGTTTTTTCTCCTCATTTTGTGTATCACAATCTGGACAGAAAAAACTTTCCATTTTCTTGACTTGATCTGGAGATAAGTTCATACAAGTAGGGTGAAACCTGCAGAAGGGCAAAAGCACATTTCACCATTTCTCATATAGCTGCACAAATTCATTATGTCAAGAGAGAAAGATTGAATAGACTGAATTAGTAGTGATTATTGAGCATAGTGCCACAACCATCAAACACATAAACAATCATGTTTTTGGTAAGATATAAAATTGAAACTCGGATACTGGGCTCAAGCCGAACATTTCTGAAATTCATAGCACAGACCAAATGTTATGGCATCCCTGCTCACTTCATCAACACCCAAGAGTAGGTGCAGTTCACATGCCTAAAAATGTCCACATTAACTTTCATACGTCAGCCTATCCAGATTCATAACCTTAAAAACTATATGCTCAACATAATCCTACAATTGAAGCTCTAGTTTGGGGACAATCTTGTCGCAAACCTTGATATATGTCCTTTCGACAAGCCTAACCAAATACCAACGATTACTGACCTTCATCGGAACCCAGAGGTTCTACAACAACTAAGCATTCAAGAATTTATGTGAAATGCCATTACAGATAACATGGACATGCACTACTCTCCAATAAAGGAATTTTAACCAAACCAAACCAAACCTGCCACCTAAGGGTAACTCTAACAGTTATATCAAGAAAGTAGCCAAATTTCTTCTTGTACATTGTTTGGTAATGTGCCTTGGCTTTTGCATTGGTAGCGCTAATTTTCGTTCTAAGCACTCATCTCCAAACTTCTTGTTTTAACATCGATCCACTGTCAGGCGTAAAACTTGAGCCATGTTTCCCATGCTTCTTTTAACTTTTCTTCAAAGTAGCCTTGTTGCACCTTTCTAAAGGCAATGATAGTTATGGAGACTTCTTAGGACTAACATATTTAGTATTGCAGTTTTCAAAGCCCTCCGTCACCATTTGTCATTGTGTCATTATCTTCATTATTTAGGGGCTGATTCGGTCAAAGACCAGGTGGTAGAGTGCAATCCCCCTTGGGACACATGAGCTTATTTATTGATGCCTCTTAGAGGTCCCATCAAGTAATTTTCTTGTCTTGCAAAGTAAAATGCACAACTCCAATATGCCACTTATGCTGGCAAAGCTAGACCATAACATATCAGCTTGCAAGCATGAAATATCTCGCCAAGTATTCACACCAAGATTCATGGCATTAAGACACAAGAAAACACACTCTTTCATTACAAATAAGGCCTTTCTTGTATTCATGTTATGACTCTAGATGGACCTCATAACTTGAGAGTAAAGATTGCTCATTCTCACAATTTTCAAAGCACCCAAATGTTCCATGGCATTTAATACCATATTCATGATTCCACAACAGGAGTCTGTTTAATCATTATTCCTATTGAGAGGCATGATAATATTTTTTGAGCTCATCGATGTAATCATTGGGCGAGGTTGCTTTGAGCGTTGCACAAGGACACACCTCTATTACATGTTCTATGCCATAGATTCCCCAAGATGATTGCCAGCTCATTTTTGGTAAACAGTTTGTCAAGAACCTGTCAGATGATTTCCATACAGCCCTTGTATGTGTGTTCATGAGAAAGAACCAGTACCGACTCTTAGTCCTGAGACTGACCTCTTACAACAATACTAATACACGTTTGATGAGCCTAAGACACTACCAACAATATTCACAAAGAGATTCAAATTAAGACTATTGAGTAATTCTTGACTTAACTCCAAGCCATCAATCATTTGGATTGGTTGATGATCCACACATGCTTCTTCAAACTTATAGTTATTCCCTTCATAGAGGATTACATCTCTACTAATTACAACCCTCTTAGTAGAGGAAATACAAATCCAGTAAGCTTTTCTTGAAGAGCAATATCCTACCATTATTCCTATCATTGATGTAGAATTTTCTTTGGTCCTTACATTGGAATGATCATGCACAAAGCAAGTGGACTCAAAGATTTCCAAAACAAATGTGTTTCATCTTTTATGACACTATTCAAACAATTACAAAAATAGTTATCCAATGAAATTGCTTTATCACCCACAAATGTAGATTGGAGAGCATTCAACTTCATTGTCTTGTCATATCTACATTAAGTACTAAACATCATCAATCTTAAAGATAAACAATCTCCCTTGTTTAAATCCCCTTGCAATGCATTTCTCATTCATCATGATAAAACAAACCCCATGCACAAAGTTGACATCTAAGCCACAATCCGCTAGTTGACTAACACTTAGCAAGTTCTTTGTCATTGATGGAACATAAAGGACATTGTCTAGATCCATACTTTTAAAAGATTCTAGACATAAAGAGATGGTAACAACACTATCTATCCTACACTCTTTATCACTTGCAGTAAAGACAAACTTTTTAGCGTCATTGAAAGAGTGTAGAGTTGAGAAGAAGTCATTTTCATAAGTCATGTGGGAACTTGCCAGTATCAATCCATCACGTGGCTCTTGAATTGCCTTTGCTTGTTGGTGAGGATGTAAATGCCATTAAAGATGAGATTTCCTCATCTTCCTCCTCTTCTTGTGCAAGGTTTCCTTGTTTGCTCTCCTCTTGTGCATTCTGCCTCTTAGCAAAATGCCCCTTCTTTTCATAAAAGAAGCATTTTAACTTAGACTTGTCTATCTTCCCCTTTGAACTTGATGCTTGAACCTGCAATGATAAGGAACTCATCCTAGCTTTTGCATGGAGCATCCTACACTCTTCAGCCACTAGTCACTATGGTGCTTATCAATAGTTGGCAAAGTGTCTTGGATGGCAAAACTTTGAACCAAATTGAAGAACTCATCTCCTAAGCCATTGAGGATCACTTGTACAAGCTCATTATCAAGTATCTTGTCTCCAATAGCAGCTAGTTCTTTGTTGAGAGACTTGATCCTTAGCACATACTCTTGTGCACTTTCATCACTTCTCCTCTTGCTTTCTAAGATTTGGATTCTTAGCATAAGCACTCTTGAAAAGTTGTTGGATTCATATAGCTTTTAAAGAATCCCAAGTTGTTGGCCAAAATACAAGAGTCTACCTCCTTCGAGAGGTCATTGCTAACATTCATTAATACAATGAAGTGCTAGTCTTGCCTTCTTCTTGTATTTTACCAACTCGTCCTCCAAGAGGCTCATCCTCTTCATCTAGGACAATATCAAAGAGGTCTTGGAGCACTAGGAGTGACTCCATCCTCACTTTTCATATTGAGTACTCTGTAGAATTTAACCTGTCACTAGGTTCAAGAAAGAATCCACCAATGGACCCCATCTTCCTAATGACTTGTACTAGATTGTACTTCTCGGCCCTCCCTAAATTCTTTTTCAGAATTTGCTCACTTGCAACTCACTTGGAATTCACAAAGATTCAAGTAACAAGATCCCCTTGATCTTGATTCAAAAGAACACTTAGGAAGGTTTCTACACAACAATGCTCAAGAGAATTGGAAGTGATTTGAATCTAGAAACTCACAAAGGTTTCACTGGTCTTTATTATTTCAAATTTGACTTCTAGCCCTCTCTTTGGACTTCTAGTCATGGCCCTCACACTCCCTCACAAAGATAGAATGGAGATAAGATGAGATTCTATCAAGGGACTATCAAATCAAATCAGTCTTATAACTTTTTGGACAAAGAAATGGCTAAATCTCTCTCCCTCTTTTTGATGGTTCTTCAAGACTGTAAAACACATTTAAAGGGCTTGAACTCAGCCTCAAATAATTAGATCTCATGACATTAAGCCAAATCTAATTGATGGCAAACATACTTTGATGCTTTTCCTAGAATTAGCACCAAGAAACTCATCAAGATGATGAAAACTCAAATTGTTTGGATCTTATGAATATTGAAGATTAAGTGCTGGTACAGAGGTGCCTACACGTGTGGGAAGTACAGCTACTAACCCTTACCAAATCTGGATCCCAAATCTTCAACCTAAGACTTATTTGAACTCGCCCTCTTAAGACTAGCTTCCTAGCAACAACTTGCTAAAAATGGAGACCTTTGACCAATGATTACCATGCTAGAAGTATAGTACTAAGGACCATAAATGAACCTACATAAGGCTCCAAGAGTGATTAATTGATTGATATACCTATCTATTGCAAACCTACTCACAAAACCTTGATATAGAAAAGCAATATTGGATCCCACAATCAAGAGCAATCAAAAGCATTGATCAAACATGGACTTCCGACCACACACGTGTGTGGTATGGCCTCCAGTACAGCCTGTTATCAGAGATTAAGTGTAATCAAGTATAGATACCAGAGGATTCACAAACTCGAGATTGCCAATGTGCTCTCAAAAAACTATCTCCTCACTATGGAATGATAGATTGTATGTACAATAGGGCTCTTCTCCTCTCAAGGTAGGTGAAAATCTAGCATGTAATAAGGAGATTGATTAACCTTTCTTGCCCTAATGTGTGAATCTTATCTAACCCTAAAGTTTTGCCAATTTGATGGTTAGGTTGACCAACCACCTCCATGATTTGAGGAGTTTGGTCCTACAATTTAGGAATCATGACCAAACAAACCTGACTAACCCTATGAATGAGATCTAACCTATCTAGGGTAGCCTTCACACGTGGCAACATGGATTCACACATGTGGGACCCATCTATGTACAAATTCATAGTCTAATCAAGCTAAAATTGCCAATTTGACAATTTTTCACATGAAATGGATTCAAAATGGCAACCCCGATAAACAAAATAGTGCAACGGTCAGGATATTATGTTCTTTTTTTGGAGGGGATTTTTAATTCTAGCCTTCTATTATGATAAAAGCAAGTGCTTTTTTAGTATTTAGGAGATGTAAATTTTATAATTAATCAACGATCAATCTTGAATTCTAACTCAAGAGTCAGAACTTCGGAGTCCCACCTAATACCTATTGTCATGATCTGTAGTACGTAGCTTAGTTACCCGTTCCGGAACGGACCGCATTCCAAAATGCGTTCCGTTCCGGAACGATGCCCTTAGAACAAAATTCAAAAAATACATTTTCTTTAAAAGGGATTTACTTCATTAAATAATTAAAATAATTAAATTTTTATGAATATTGTTCCGACCAGGAACGTACAGAACATTCCAACCCATTTTGGTCAGAACGGGCTTCTAAGGTACGTAGTACAGACATTGATGGTTTGAAATGGGGGGAGGGGGGTTTCTTGGGAGTTTTATTTCTAGGCTCTAGCATTTTATTATCGCAAAATAAAGTGCCTTTTCTATGTTTAGGCAATGTACATTAAAATTCATTAACGATCAATCTTGAATCCTAACTCCAAGGTTGGAACTCCCAAGTCCCAATTGATACATATTGTCGTAATCCACACTACGTAGTACAGTAGGTGGGCGCACTACTATAGATTAGGTCTTGTTTTATTACTTAGGATTACATCTTGGGTCTTTACCCAATATCGGTAATAATATTAGCAAATAGCTTGTTGTCTTTATGCTTTTAGCTTTTCACATAGATTAGAGAAACTATATATGTAGGCTGGCACCCCACCACAATTTCATTCCAGTGTGTTTGAGCTTTGCCCAATTCTTGTACAATCTATGATCTCTTTAATCTCTATGCTTGATTTGTGAGTGCTAATAGGACTAGTTAAACTCCATCTAAAATTTGTATAACAAATTTTGACATAGTATCAGAGCAGGCTTTTTGGTGAGAGAGAGAGAGAGAGAGAGAGAGAGATTGCTTTTGCAGGGTTGCAAGAAGTAGATTGGAGAAGTGGATCGCTGGCTACATCAGCATGTTGGATTGTTGTTTGCATGTTGATTGTTGTGCTGAATCAAGGAGATTATCTACAGTTTGCTGCCTGACAGATCTAAACATCTGTTTTAGACCCGTTCGCTGCCACAAATATTTTTTTCATATCTATTCACTGGGAACGTGCATGCAAAGACAATGAATTGTCTATTGTTGTAGCTGTGGAGACAGACCTAATCGTAGTTTACATGACAGATCTCTTCGCTGATCTGAGAATTGAGGCACTACTGTTACAGGTTGCAGGAGGCGGTTTATATCAGATCAGAATCAGTTCGCTGGATAGAAATCGGATCTGAATCAGATCGCTGAACAGAAGTCAGATTGAGGAAGAAGTTTGTTGAGTGTTTACAATCAGATCACAGATTGTTGGGATTCAGATCGCCAATCTGTTTGTTGGCTGTTGATCTAATCACTGGAATTGTAGAGCTGTTCATTGGGTGAAGCAACACACTGATTGCTGAAAAATCAGGTTGCTAAGAATTGTTACGGATCAGTACAATGGCAGGCTTGAATGATTCTGTGTTGCTGGAGAATATTGGGAGATAGTCACAGGCGAGATACCTCCTAACACTGACAGGGAGTTGCGGGAGTATCAAAGACGTAGAAGAAAAGCTCATCATATTGTCAGTTAGAGATATGATCATTCCTCACATCTGGGATGCTGCTGGACCCAAGGAGGCTTGGGATATACTAAAGAACTTGTATGAGACTGTGAATCAGTCACGAATCTTGTGCTTGGCTAATAAGCTACACACATTGAGGATGGGTACAGGTGAATCAATAACGGACTATTTTACTCGGATGAAAGATCTGAGAGGACAACTTATTGCGATTGGAGAAAGTGTTCAAAAATTAGTTTTAGTATCCATTGTGCTTAATAGTCTACCTTTGGCTTATCAGAACTTTGTGATGATGTTATCGTTAAAAGGACGAGGCCTTCTTTCAATGAGCTGAATGCCATATTACTACAGAAAGAAATGAGACAACAAAATATTGTCAACAAGGACGATTTCAAGGAACATGCATTCCTGGCAAAGAAGCAAGAGCAAAATTCCGAAAAGGCTGTCAAAGGGAAGAAGAAGAAGAAGAAGAAGAAGAAGCAACATTTAGAGGAGAATCAGTCAAATCGATCAAAAGATGGAAAGAAAGTAGTTCGAAAGGGAAACAGCTTTGTTTGTGAAAAATCAGGGCATTATGAAAAGGAGTGCTGGCATAACAAGTTCAAGAAGAAGCAGGATGGGAATTTTGCTGAAGACGAAGGACCTAATACAAAGTTAGGTGCCTCAAATCTTGAAGACTATGAGTTTTTTTCAGCATCGACATCTTTTGGTGATGGCTTCTCGAAGGAAGAAGACTGTTGGCTTATTGATTCAGGAGCTTCGAAGCATATGACATGTCAGCGAGAGTGGCTGTCTAATTTTCAAAAATTAGATGATGGATCAAAATGTGAAGTTGGGAGACAACTACACATATGATGTAAAAGGAGTTGGAAAAGTACAGGTACAACTACCTTCAGGGAAGATTGGAGACATAAAGGACATGCTTTATGTACCAAGAATCAAGAAAAACTTACTCTCAGTATCAGCTATTGCGAAGTAACACATGGTAGTGTAGTTTGATGAAGAGCGGTGTCTCATCAAGAGGAAGGACAATGAAGTAGTAGCTTAAGGCATACTTGCAGGAAGGTTGTACAAACTTCAGGCTCAAGTGGTGGAACATCGTGCAAGTGTTGCGGATATTCGACTTGTTCATACAGATTTGTGTGGTCCTATGAGAACTCAGTCTTATGGGGCGGCAAGTTACTTCATGGTGTTTGAGGATGACTATTCTAGGAAGACGTGGATCTATCTTCTCAAGAATAAGGGTGAAGCATTCAAGTATTTCACATGGTTTAAGACGTGGGTGGAGAAAGAAACAGATAGACAAATCAAGATACTTCGATAGGACAAAGGGGGAGAATATATTTCTACGGAATTTCAGGTGTTTTGCAAGGATCATGATATAAAGAAACAATTTGTTTGCAAACACGGACATGCCTCAACAAAATGAAGCTGCCAAAAGGAAGAACCGGTCTATAGTGGAAACTGCAAGGAGTATGCTCAAGAATCTTCCAAATATGTTTTGGGGTGAAGAAGTTAAGACGGCGGTTTATCTTTTGAATCAAAGTCCTACAAAGGTTGTAGAGAATCTAGAGAAAGCTTACACAGGTTGAAAACCAAATGTAAGTCATTTGAGAGTGTTTGGAAGTATTGCTTATGCTCACATACCTAAAGATTCTAAGAGCAAATTGGAATCTAAGGCGACCAAGTGTTTATTCCTTGGATATGATAGTCGAGAGAAGGGCTACAGATTGTATGACTTGGAGGATAAGAAAGTCATCATAAGCAGGGATGTAATCTTTGATGAGGAAAAACTCATAAAGATACAGAAATATCTTATGATAGGAAGCAAGATGGAGGAATTCCTATCTTGTGTGACGAGTCATTACAGGGAACTTGAGTCTACACATGTATCACCTACACCAATTCAAGTAACTAGAGTGACCTTGGTTGAGAAAGGAAAGAGGAAGGAGAGCAAGTATATGGAATACTTATTCACCTCCTAGTTCACCAGGCAGGAAGCATCCTAATCAGAAGCTAGAAGATTGCCTAGATGGTACTATGAAACTATCAAGGATAGTGTCATTATGGAACAGGAGAGTCCAGTACACATAGGACTAGGAGATCGGCCAGACTTGAAAAGCAACATGAAGATCAAGATCGACAGGAGGATCATCATGGAAATGGGGATGTACATTTTGCATATATGGCCACAGTATTAGAAACCAAGGATCCATCTACTTTCAGGGAGGTTAAAAAAGAGGACATTTGGAGAAAAGCTATGGATGAGGAGTACGACTCAATTATGAAGACCAAGACTTGGAGACTTGTTCGGTTACCTACAAGCAAAAAGGCCATTGGATAAAAGTGGGCCTATAGAACTAAGTATAAATCAGATGGTTCTATAGATAAACATAAGGCAAGATAGGTGGCAAAAGGTTATGCTCAACGGGTAGGGATTGACTATGAAGAAACTTTTGCACCAATTGCTAAGTCTACTACTATGAAGATGGTTTTATTATTGGCAGCCCAGTTTGGATGAATATTTAACAAATGGATGTGAAGAGTGCATTCCTAAATGGATTTCTAGAGGAGGAAGTCTACATGGAGCAGCCAGAGGGATATATAGTAGCAAGACATGAAGACAAGGTTAGCAAGCTAGATAAGGCACTATATGGACTTTGTTTGTAGTGATGTATGTGGATGACCTTATTATTACAGGATCAAATCGTAGTATGATTCAGGGTATCAAAAAAGATCTCTCATTAGAGTTCGACATGAAAGATCTTGGTTCACAACAATGCTTTCTTGGGATTGAGGTATGGAGAGTAGCACAGGGACTATTTATTTCTCAATCTAAGTATGCTCATTAACTTCTTGAAAAGTTCAATATGTCACAGTGCAAGCCTATTTCTACACCACATGATAATGGATGTAAGGTTACTAAAGTTGAGGTGTAGATGAGACGTTATATAAAAAGCTTGTTGGAAGCTTAATCTATCTAACTACTACGAGACCAGATATTGCTTATGTTGTGAGTAGGGTTAGTCAGTTTATGGCTAAGCCTAAGCAGATTCATTGGAGAGCTGCTAAGCGGATACTCAGATATATCCATGGTACTTTGAGATTTGGTATTCTCTATGGAAGTCAGGATGATTTGAAGTTACAGGGATATGTGGATGTTGATTGGGCTAGGATGCGGAAGACCGACGATCTACTACAGGTTATGTTCTTAGCCTTGGTTCTAGTGCTATCTCTTGGAGTTCAAAGAAACAACATACTATTGCATTATCACCTACAGAGGCAAAATACCGGGCTACTACAAGTGCGGCAAGTCAAGGAATATGGTTACGAAGGATTCTACATGATCTACATATGGTACAGGATACACCTACGGTACTTCAGTGCGACAATCAAAGTTTAAATCCAGTTTTTCACACCAAAACAAAGCACATTGAAGTACAACAACACTTCATCAGAGAGAAGATTTAGAGTAGTGAAGTGGACCTTATCTATTGACCTAAGGAAGAGCAAGTTGTGAATATCTTTACCAAAGGACTTGGCAAAAAAGAAATTCAAAAGTTTAGATAACTTCTAGGAATAATAAATAACAAAGTAAACATTAAGGGGGAGTGTTAGGAATTAATGTTTATTTGATACCCCTTAGCATTAGATTGGCCATGACTGTGTGCTATTATAGGGGTCACTACTATTTATAGTAAGTCATTTTTCATTACTCATGCATGCAAGTGAGCGCACTACTACTAGATTAGGACTTGTTTTACTACTTAGGAATACATCTTGGGTCTTTACCCAATATAGGTAATAATATTAGCAGATAGCTTTTTGTCTTTTGCTATTTGCTTTATGCTTTTAGCTTTTCACAAAAAGTCTTAAATATAACCTTGTGACTTGATCTATATATTTCCTAGGCCCAATTCAGGCTTGCACCTTCTTGAACCCCTTATTGAATCCCTCTATTGAAGTCAACAAACCTTGACTGAATCGACTCAATGACTCCAAATTCAATCATCTTGTCTTGGTAGCCCTAAGGGTCTAAGCACAAGTCAAATTTTACTAAGAAACAAAACTTTAGTTGCAAATCGTTGCACACAAGCTCATAATCCCTGAAGTAAATACATCAAAATCTACTCAACAATCTTATATCTTTATTAATCTCAGGTAACAGAACATAGATCAACAAGCAAACATAAGAGCTCTATTACAAGTCTCCTTCCAACCATGGCTGCCTAGGAACAAGATAAGGAATGCCTAGCAAGGATCACACTATGTCCCTCAAGCACCTCTTAACCTAGACACATCCTAAAGTCGACACATGGCAAGTTCCATGCACAACTAACACTTGCCACTTGGCAATATCCTAACACATAGTCAATCCAGCAAACTCTAATTGAGACCCAATATCCCTTAGCCATCCCAAAATTAGCCACTTACAATTAGTATTTACAATTGTCCACGTGCTGATAGCCATTTACAATTGATATTTACGATTTGCAATTTACAATGAGCACGGGATTCAAAGTACATGTGACATTCCTTCCCTCCTCAAATGACATCATCCTCAATCGCAAAGCCTTGATATTGTGCATGTAACCCATGCGCGGTCTCCCAAGTAGCATCATTGAGAGGTTGGCCATGCCATGCAACCAACTACTCAAAAAGCAAATAATTCCACAATTGCCTCTGCCACTGATCCAATGCTCTCACTAGCATCCCCTCTCCCTACTCTTAAAACCAAATAAGTCCATCAACCAACAAGTTATCACCGTCATGTAAAATCTTTCTTAAGCATGAAACATGAAAAACATGATGAAACTTACAACCAACAAACAAATCCAATTCATAAGCAAAACTATTAATCTTTTTAACAATTTTCCAAGGTCCATAGTATCTAGGTGACAACTTATAACTTTTCCATGTCTTAAGGGTTTTCAAGTCCTTTGGAATGCTAAGAAACACCGTGTCTCTTTCTTCAAACTCTCTTGGCATACGATCCAAATCAATATAATGATCCATCGCAACTCACAGTTTCCTTTGCTAACTCCAACATATGTTGCATGTGAGTTAGAAATTCCACAACACTAGCCGTCTTATGAGGCATACCTATTGTAATTGGACTGGCTGGTCTAAAACCATAATTTAGCTCAAAAGGACTCATTTTTGTAGATGGATTCTAAACAGATTATATACTACCAAGTGCATCAGTCTTAGGGTTGGTTTCACATTATAGACAAGTCCCTTTGCCTGGCCCTTTCACTTGCCACCCATTTTTCGAATCTTGGCAAGTGAGTTGACGGGCAATGGACCACCGCTATTTCACATTTGGATGGTAAGTGTTAAATGAAGGGCTACAATATGATTGGCACATTTGAATCTTGACATACAATTGGTCCATTTTATTAAGGTGTTGTGTTTTGAAGTGCAAGTATGAAACCTTTCTTGTTAAAAGATTAAGGGCTTAGGGTGCTCTAAGTTTTTTTTTCAAGCAATCACTTTTCAACTGGCGAGGTCAAAATTGAAATGCATTTCATTGAAAGGAAACTTGGCAGTGAAGTGTTAAAAAATCTTCAAAATGCAAGCCAACATGCCAGGGGACATTGACTGGCCCAAAAAATGGCTTTGAGTTGTCCCTACGTGGCAATACTTGTTAGTGTGAAAGGGTGGAAAGCCCACGTTTTCTCCCTGGACCAATGGGAGAGCTCCATTTTAAATTTTGGACTTGCCAAGTAGTGTAGTGTGAAATGGCCCTTATTATGCATTGGGATAAAATGAGCCATTTTAGTGAATCTATCAACCACAACTAAAATGCATGCACAACCAATAGGCGTGTCTCGCAAAGCTTGTGTAGGGCATGATGGCGGCGTTGTACAGTGGCAACCCTCAATGAAGGTACCAGAAACTCCACTGGCATTACATTATCCTGACCATAAACCGTTGGAATGGTGTTTGATCAGTGCTTACTTTATATGCTATCCGGAATGCCCACATAGTAGCATGCAACTTATGCTCCCAATCAAATCTGCTAGCTTCAATTGTTTTCATGATAACGCTACACAGGATCTTGTTGGATGATTCTGCCTGCCCATTACCACGTCAGATAATGGTTTACTTCTTTTTAGAGTTTAGACCACCAAAAGTTACATCATACCAACTCGTAGGTCCTATCCACAGGATGACTAGCACTAGGGCTATTATAACAAAGACATAAGATTCTCTTACGCAAAACCTCACAAGCTGGAATACGAGCCTTACCACTTTTCATCACTATTCCATCTTCTATAGAATACTTAAGTGCGAACAAAGGTAGAAGAGCTTTCCTTAAACTCTGCATGGCCATGACTGACCTCCTGTTCCACATTCTTACAATGAGGATCTTCCTGCTAAGCCTTTCTTATCTTAGACAGTAAGTCGTTTTCAATGACTACAAATGAGATCTGACACATTACAAGAGATAGTGCATTTGCCACACGATTATCGGCACCTTTCTTGTATCAAATCTCCATTAGGAATTCCTACATAAGCTCAAACCATCTAGCTTGTTGGTCTCTAAGATCTAGTTGCTTACAAAAGTATCTCAAGGTATCATGAACAATGAATCCCGCAAATTCTGATCCATACTAATATTGCCTTTGTGCCTTTAATGCAAGAACAAGGCCATACCAACTAATTTTCATGAGTTGGATAGTTATGTTGTGCCAAGAAAGCTGCTTGCTCTCGAAGGCTACAGGCCTTCCCTCGAGCATCAGCACTGCCCCCACAACAATGTCACTCGCATTTGTATCTAGAACATGAGGCTTTTGAGGGTCTACAATCTTTTGAGTGACGCACTCAGTGATTGCTTGCTTTAATTGATCAGAGCTTGCTTGTTGCTACAGTTGAGTCCACTCACCAAACCTGTTCTTTTGAGTCAAATTAGCCAATGGTGCTACAATGTAGGGATATTTCTCAACATATTTTCTATAAAACACTATCAATCCAAAAAAAGTAGTGTTGTCAAATCAACTGGCATAGGCCACGCAACAATCACAACAACCTTCTCAAATGTTGGTTTTACTCCATCAACAGAGACTATATGACCAAGATACTCTATTTCCTTTTTAGATAATTGACTCTTTTTATTATTGACAAACTAGATAACACACTTCTAACGACATTGTAAGTCAAAACGTCATCAACAAAATTTACAACAAACACAGTGGCACCTAACAAGGCATTAAACAAAAGATATCAATGTTTAACAATTATCTTGTTCAAACATCGATAATCCACACACATGCGCCATGATCCATCCTTCTTTACAAGAATGATCAAAAACGAGAATAACTACATCATATCTACCCTTTGGCCAAATAATCATTGACCATCCGTGTCACTTCCTCTTCCTCCTTTAGACTCATTCTATAAGGACATCTATTGACAGGAATTTCAAGAAATATCCAGGTATTAGCTCAATCTTATGTTCAACATTCTTTTTAGGAGGTAAAACAGATGGAAGATATCGTCTATGAACACGTCTAAAAACTCCTTCCTACTATCTTGATTCAAATTGGTAACAAAACTGGTTTGCACACGCTACATGCTACTCTGACTAGTATTAGTAGACATATGAGGTAGAAAGCAAACACACATATACTCACAATTAATCCTACATAATTGCATATTTGAAACCAGTGGTCCAGGAGGCACATTTCGCTCACCACGGAGGGAACGAGTCAACCCATCAAACTGGAACTCATACACAGAGTCCCACGCTATGTTGGCATTCACATCACGTGCCAACAAATGTCCAGCACCACCTCTTTGCACATTCTTGATCTTGTGGTGACAACATTTAAGGCCACTAACCTTTTGGACATTAGGCCGCCCATACAATCTTTTGCCTTTGGGGGCAGCTACACCCTCTATGGTCATTCCAATCTTGCCACTGACTAGTTTGACCTTCAATCTTTCTCTTTCTGTTCCATTTCAACTTGCATCCCCAAGGTTGTTCACTACCTATACAATAGGATTTGGGCCTCCTTTGTCGCCTTCATAATATAAAGCCATTTGTATGGCTCCCAACAAATCATAAGATTGCTCCTTGAATCCAAGTGTGAATTTTTCGAGACAAGATTAGTTTATTACGATCACATTAATTTGGTCCGTGGGTTGAAAATTGACCCTAATAAACTCCGTAAGGTTCATGAGTGGCCTATCCTCCTTAAGAGTGGTTCGAATTAAGAGTGTGGACATTACAAGGTACGGGCTTTATGAGTTTCTAGTCTTGCCGTTTGGATTGACGAATGCCTTGAATCCTCCCAAAAGATGATGAACGATCTTCTTTGTCCGTATCTGGAAAAGTTCATAATTTTTTACTTAGATGATATTATCATCTATAGTAGAACTTTAAAGGAGCATGAAGAACATCTCAAGACTATCTTCAAGTTACTAACACACGAGAAGCTCTATGCCAAAGAATCCAAGTGTGAATTTTTCGAGACAAGATTAGTTTATCTCGATCACATTATTTTGGCCCGTGGGTGGAAATTGACCCTAATAAAGTCTGAAAGGTTCGTGAGTGACCTATCCTCCTTATCATCAAAGAACTCAAATCTTTTCTTGGCTTCATTAGGTTCTTTCATCAATTCATCGAGGATTATGCAATTATTGCGTTACCTTGACAAATGTCCTCAAAGGGGCAAAAAGAACTAGCCAACACAATAAGTTCAATCCCCCGATTACTTGGTCTGAAAAGTTGAATAAAAGCCTTGAGACTTTAAAACACTATGTCTACAACTCCAATTTTACACATAGTCGATCCTAACAAGTCGTACGTGCTTGAGATGGATGCTAGCGATTATGCTTATAGGTGCAATCCTATATCAAGATGGTAGATCGATTGCTTTTGAAAGCAAGAAAAACCCTGCTCAAAGGCAGTATTCCACCTATGACATGGAACTTTTTGTAGTTATTAATGCTCTTAAAATCTGGAGATATTAACTATACGGATCCAAGTTTACTATAGTCATTAAGCACCGTGCACGAAAGTAGATTAATGATGCGGTGGACCTTCGTGGTCATAAAGCCAAGTGGTCAGAGTTGCTCCAAGAATTCCAATATGACATTAACTACTGAAAGTGTATGTCAAACTGTGTTGTAGATGCCTTAAGGCGGATTGGAGAGGTTAATCAGTTAAGCTTTTCTAAGATCCAATTTGATTTGTGATTACCCCTTAGAGATTTGTGTAAAACTGACAGGTGCTTTGGTCAGATTTGGCTAGATGACCTAGTAGGAAATTCTAGATCTAGTATTGAGCTTGGAATGCAGGATTCCAAGATTTCTCCTCGAGATAAGATACTAAGATACTATTCCACAAGGAAAGGGTTGCCTTTCCGGAATGGAGAGTTGTGTGTGCCAGAGAATGACAAATTGAGGGCCCAAATCTTGCATGAATGTCAAGATAGCCCCTGCGTAGAGCACCCAGGCACACAAAGGATTGTGTGATTGTTCATAGGTTAATCACTTAATTCATTGTGAATGTTTCCGATCCTAGTTCACCTTGAATTCTGACAGCGATCGGGATTCAAAGTTCACTGGCAAATCCTAGCAAGCGGTCTTGGAGAAATTGGAGATTACTTTAAGTCTAGGGTCTTCAGATCATCCAGAGTCGGAAGGTCAAACTAAGCGGATGAACCAATCTATGGAGGATATGCTTCATGCATATGTTTCCAGACAACAGTCGGGATTGGGAAAGGTACCTCCCAATGGTTGAGTTTGCTTTGTGGAAAGAATAATTTGATTTGGCAGGTCGAACTAGTGCTATTAGAGGATCTATCAACCTTTGTACCTTGTGAACCTTAGGCCATTGTTGACGTACGTCAACATGGGCTCAAAAACCGTGAGGTGACTACGTACTTGGTTTGTTGGAATGGTAGTTCTGATGAAGAGGACACTTGGGAAAAAGAGCAAGACCTTAGACTAATATTCCCATATTTTCTTCCTTAGAAGAAAAGTCTCTTAAGGAGGAGGGAAAGTTAGGGACTCAACCCTTGGGTCCCACACCTAACTTGAAACCGAACATTTGACTGGACCTGTTGACTTGACCAATGACTCGTGGACTACATGTAGGCCACTTGTCGTAATTTAGGGATATGCGCCTGGCATGGAGACTTCTACCTTCGAGGTATAGAAGGGGAGTGATCTCACTTACCATTCATTATATCTACCTAGGAGAAGGTAGATATAATTTACAAGCCAAGGCACAAAGGGTCGATCTGGATTGGATACTACGACAGGATGGAACATGAACATTCGGTTTCTTGTGCTTACCGGCACCTGGCACGATTTACGGTTTTAGAGTTTGTAACAACAATCCTCATAGATGCCACTAACTCTTTAAAGTGTAGAATTAAACTTCAATTGCTCCAAAAATTGCTTTAACATGTGCTCTTTAGCATCAATCCTCTGAAAATCATGACTACAATTGTTGTGGATGCCATAGTGCAACAATAGCTAGCAAAAGCAAAGCAGTGTACAAAGTTGTGCAAAGTCAAGTAGCTAAAGCCCTTAAACAAAGAAAAAACAAGTTCTTTAAACCACAAACTAACTATACAGTAGAGGAGCCTGAATTCCTAAGAGAGGATAGAATAGATCTTCGACGACCAAGTCCTAAATGCTTACAGAGGACTCTTCAAAAAATCAGCAAACAAGGGTTTCAAACTAACAATCAGCAAAAAGTAAGGGATAATCACCGAACAGGAAGGCAAAAAGCCCTACCCTACCAACAGCCTAACACTAGAAGCCTACCGCAACTGACAAATTTGAAAAATACTGAGTATTGAAGAAGTTACAACAAATTCCACAAATCATGGGTTGGCTAGAGTTTCACAAAAGCAAAGAGAATATGCAAGCAAATTAGCAAAAACTGCTCGGAAGCTGCCAAGAGACCAACAATCCACCATATGTAAATGATGCCAAACTGCACACACGTTTGGAAAGCAACTACTCTTATACCAAATGATGACAATTGCACAAAAGCTCATAAACCCTAAAGTAAATACACCAAATTTACTCAGCAAATCTGTCTCTTTATTAATCTCAAGTAACAGTCCATAGATCAACAAGCAAACACAAGAGCTTTGTTGCAAGTTTCCTCCCAACCATAGTTGCCTAGGAATAAGATATGGAATGCAAGGCCCACACTATATCCCCTCCAGCGCCCCTTAACCCTAACACATCCTAACGTCGAGACATGGCAAGCTCCATGCACAGCCGACACTTGCCAATCCGTAGTATGCTCCACATGGGCAAAGCAAGTAGGAGGACTGTTTAGCATGTCACTCGTGCACTGGACCAAGTGTCCCTATGAGCATATGGCACGTCACTTCTTGACTAATCAACCCTCCTACTTTTTAGGTCAATCCAACAGACTATACTGGAGACCCAGTAAACCTTAGAAATCTCCTAATTAGCCAATCACAGTTGATATTTACATTGCAATATACAATTGTCTCCATAGGCCGATGACAACCATTGATATTTATGATTTACAATAGCCAAAGGATTCAAAGTATATGTGACACAGGAAAACTGGGAGGCCCAAGTACTTGCAAGCCTTAATTGGGCCAAGAAATTTGATGATGAGGTCACTCAGGGCTCTATTTATTTAGTTAAGAGAGGTGGCTATCGATGGCCACCTAGGCAAAAGAGTTCGAGCAAAGAACTTGGATGGCGCTGACCATGTTGCTCATGGAAGACCTATGACAATGACTGAGCGAGAGGATTGAATATAATAGATAGTTGTAATATTCACCACTATAAGACAAGTTTTTGTTCTTTCTAATTGGATTCCATGTTAGGTATTGGACGATGCCTATGGAGAATCAGCCAAGTGAGGTGTTTCTTTGTAGGGTTTTAACACCTTGCTCTCTAGGCAGCTCTACCAATCACTCACATGGACACTTTATGATCAGGAACTGATAACTCTTTCTCGTTATAATCTGGAACTGATCCGCTCTCTCATGGGCAGTTTATAACCAAGGTCAATTCAAACAAATGTAAGTTTTTAGACATTTGAAAGAGAATCTCAGTAAAACTTACAAAATACAGTACTTTGATACACATATTTACTAGCTTATGAGGAATCCATCTTTAAAGTGAGGACTAGTTCAGGCTATCATGAAAACAGTGTTCTTATAAATGAAAACTTAAGCAGGAGAAGAAACAAACTTTATGTATAGCTGTTGTTCACAAATATTTACCAATCTTTGCATGATTCACACTGCACCATCAAATCGTCTGGGTTATATGGCATCTCACATTTGCAGTAACTGCAGAAGAAAATTAACGCAATGTCAACGGCCTCCATTTAAAGAAAGCCTCGTAGCATGTCCACAACAAGCGATCCCAAGAAATGATTGGAACAGAAAAAAGGAAAAATAGAAACCAGCCAGATGAATCCATCTTACACAGCCACCCTATCTGGAGTAAAGCCTCCAGTAGCTGCTTTGTATTCAAAACGGCAAAAATAATCATCAGCTCCAACACTCTCCAACTTGGTGTAGTTCTTGAATGTGTGAACTATGCATTTTCCTTCTATTGTATCCGCACTTTGAATGTCATAGTGATCTGACAAGAAAAGCTCTTTCGCACCATGAAATTGGCGCCTACCTCCCACTGATTCCTCAGGTCGATAATACCAGCGCACATGTACCTTCACATTATTCCTGGCGTCTGCCTCTATTTTCTCAATCTTGGCTACGTAAGGGGGTTTCTCGGAGTCCGAAGCACGCATAAGAACAGTGTCTCCCGCTACAGCAGAAAATACCACAACGCTATTAAGAAACAAACGTGTATTGTTTGCTTAACGAGAAACGGAGAACACTAATCACGTGAATAATGTTTCAAGCTTGTAATATACGAATATTGACCATTATTACACAACATCGTACATACCTTTCACAACTTTGTGCGTGCCTTTCACAGTATAAGAATCCAATGCTTTCTTAGTCGATTTCGGCCTTCCCATGCTTTTCTACTCCGGCTCGCTCTCGCCAGTCTTTACACGGCTCCGTTCCAATCAAGTATGCATATAAAGCAACCAAAGTAGGGATTCTAGTACCACTAGAATGTCCCAGACTGTCACTAAGGTATTACACTATAATAAGGCTATAGTAAGACTGATTTATCTAAGATCTATTGAAGAGTAATGTAACGGCAGGCAGAATGTATGAGACACAGTGAAAACCATTTTACCGCCATCGTCAACATCTTTCATTTAAGATAATATAGATAATATCCAATCTATTGACCTCATCAACTAAACGGCTCCATCCGCAGCCAAAACCACAAATAGAGTTTAGATGAAAGGTTATCTTTAGAAATAATGGAGTTCAGCTGGCTTCAATCCTCACATCGACATGCCATGGCTGATATTATCATCATGCGAGCTCAATCGTACGGTACATAGACGAGAGCACAGTAATAATATCCATGGTTTTAAGCAAAAGATCCGTGGGGTGGATCTACAAAAGGAAAGCGGAATCTGAAACAAACGCTCCAACGCATTCACGAGATGATAGGAGGAAAAGCAAAAGCGAAGAAGGGAGAGAAGACGAAGGATGATGACGACGACGACGATGCCATCGCCAAAACGGATCGTGAGGAGAAAAAGAACGAGGGAGGGGGGGCGGGTTAACGATGATGCTTGATGACACCGAATCCGCCCCCTTGGATGCCTGCCACGCATCAAAGCTGCCACTTGCAGAATTTTGGATATGGCACGTGGCAAGATCGGAATGTGCTGGAAAATATCCAACGGTCGCGCCCCGAAACTCCTAGCGTGGCACCGATATGGAGGGAGTGACGATACTGTTCGTTTTACTGCAGTGAACAAATAGAGTACTCGACGGAGGACGATTTCTTCTCTTTGCTAAAGAGGCAATTTATTTTACTGGGGTACATGATTAGTATTTTTCCCCAGGGTTTAGGGTTCTTTTCTTAAATTGTGATTTTCAAACCCAACCCATAAACCACTTCTCAGCCTTGCCAATGGTGTTGAGACACATGCATCTCTTCAAATTGTGTTTCTTTTTTAGGAATCATTTAGACACGCTTTGCAGAATTCCAAAATACTCATGCTATGTATAGTGTTTCAATCCAAATGACATTAGTTTTTGGGACAAATTGAATGACACACACCTCGTTGGTCGGAACCCTAGTCACGCGTGGACCAATCAAAAGCTCTAAAACAAGTTTTCTCCATAACACCATACATTCTCTCTCTCTCTCTCTCTCTCTCTCTCTCTCTCTCTCTCTCTCTCTCTCTCTCTCTCTCTCCCCCCCCCCTTGTCAAAACCCTAAATCCATGAAAACTCTAGCTTCTTGAACTTTTCATTTTGAAGGTCGCATTTCAATCTGAACTCAAGGACACTAAGTTCGATTTAGATGAATAAGTTGTGGGACACAAAAAAGCCCTTTGGGAAGTAAAGAAGACTGGTAGACGCATGATTTACAAAGATGATAACATTCATTTTGTTTTGATCAAGCAATAAGCTAATATTGAGAGTGTAAATTTGATTGAGTTAGAGTAGAGTTAGAACAATGAAGACTTGTCTAATTGAATTTGTAAATGCTCTCTCTCTCTCTCTCTCTCTCTCTCTCTCTCTCTCTCTCTCTCTCTCTCTCTCTCTCTCTCTCTCTCTCTCTCTCTCTCTCTCTCTCTCTCTCTCTCTCTCTCTCTCTCTCTCTCTCTCTCTCTCATCACCTATTTTCTAAGGATCAGAGAGTTTGGAGGCCTGAGCAAATACCCATCCATAATAGTCACATCTTTCATGAGCAAGGACATCACCTATCACACTACTCATAGGATTTATTGCTCTACTCTCCTAAACCCCATGTTAATCTAGTTCCATTCACATCGCTGCAATTTTACGTGCATTATCGCATAGTCATTCAACCACAAAAGGACCGCAAGGTCCCGCAAGAGCCCTTCTTGCAGCCTGTAGTGATGGTTTAGCTGAGTGTTCACTCATGCGCAAAGTATCGCAAGGTCCCGCAAGAGGGTCACTTGCAGTCTATAGTGGTAGCAATGGTTCTGAGGCCCCGCAAAGGGGGGCCGCAAAGGTCCACAAGAACATCACTTGCGGCCTGTAGCGGTCTTCATAAGAGTAGTGGCAGCGATCTTCACACTCTTGCTTCACAACTGTTATTGTATATCGACAATGATTGCAAGCCACAATCTATCTCAGACGGAGCAGCATCTCCACGTTCTTATACTTACATTTGCACTATAGATGATGATCATTGTAATGCACAGATACAGAGAGATGGACGTGTTGTAGATGCTTTCATGTATCAATTCTTTATATTAGACTAATTGTTAGAAATAAGCTCATAGCTGTTACAAAACGGAGTTAGCTTCGTGACCATGTGGTTTCGCACGCAATTGTCTTGTGCTTCGAGCATCCATCTGACTTGTATTCTTACATACATCACTCTGAATTGATTATTGTCTTGCTATTGCGTTCAAATTTGAGTCAGTGTTGCATGCTTCGTTATTTCATTTTATGTCTGACTTTCTAATTGATTTGTCTGACTGTCTGCTCTTCCGATTTCGCAAACCAAAAAAATTCTTGTGCATGCATGCGCTATCAGAGTGACGACGCGACATATGACATTGAGGGAAACAGTATCACCGATCCATCATTTTTTTTCGACACTAACACAAGCACCATATGTTGACCTTGAGATATCACGCAACCTCATGATGTAGACATTGGGACAACTAAGAGTGTTCTCACTTCACTTTCAATCTAGTGGGAAACCTCGTGGTATGTGATTGTCAAAATTTAAAATCCAAACTGGTCCTAAACATAGATCTAGGCATAATAGAAGATGCACAAAAAGCAATCTAACATTTGTATACAATTCTACACGTAGAATTGCTAGTTTGATCAAGATCTATCATCATAACATTATAGATGCAAGATATATTCAAAACATAAATAAATCTGAACCAGTTCTCTATAAACATGTCATACAATAGCAATGAACATTTATTTACACACTCCAATAAAGATTGATCAAGCTTTCAACAAGTATTGTACTCACAAGTACAAGAGAACCGCAAACAACAAGCTAGTCTGGACTCCAAAGCTTCTTGGGAACTTTATTTATAGCGTAGACCAAGTTACTTATAACACATAATGATGACTCTGTATCCTCCAAAAAAGTAACCAAGATGTTTTTTAAATTTTTATGTATATGCCTTTTCCCAATGATTTGGTGAAGATATCAGCCACACATTCCCTTGAAGAAATATGTTGAAGCTCCACCTCATTTGCCAAGACTTGATCCCTCACAAAGTGATATGCAACCTCAATGTGCTTGCTCCTTGCATGAAAAACCAAGTTGTTAGCCAAACTTTGAGCTGAAAGATTCTCACCAAATATGATTGGAGTCTTCTTAGAATACATCAAGTGAAGATCCAATATCATCAGTTTGATCCCTAGCATTTCCTTGGTGCATGTAATCAATGCTTTGTACTCGACCTCGATTGAAGATTATGAGATAGTTGGTTGTTTATTTGGCATCGATGAATGATCATACTTGTGAAAGTACTGTACTTTAGGACCATAAATGGATCTACAAAAGATCCACAAGAGCGATTGGATGCTTGCTTAACAATCTATCAAAAAACTAGACACAAAAAAGTTGATCTAGATTGGCAATTTGACAAACAACAAGCATTAACAATTAAAACCATTGATGAACATTGAAATCTGAGCCCACATGTGTGAGACATAGGCTGTAGTATGGCATGTAAGCTGAGAAACAAGTAGAAATTGATTTGGTTGCATTTGGATCACAAAAACTCAATGTACATAGTGGAGTAGCTTGAGATTGCCAATGAGCTCCAAAAATATTCTATCTTCTCACTATGGGAGCTTGGAATACATAGAAAATTCGACTTCCTTTGTGAAGTTAGGTGGATTTCCAGCATGTAATAAGAAATTTAACTCAGCCTTTTTGCCTTAAAATGAAACCCTAGTCTATTTCCTAGAGTCATGCTTGGTAGATAGCTAGTTGGTCAATTTTCACCTTAAATCTAGGATTTAGGTCCTATAAACTAGGAATCACTACCAAAATGACATGACCAACCCTGTGGACTTGACCTAACTTACATTAGGAGTGGATTGCCATGTGGCATCTTGGCCTCACATGTGTGAAATCCACTTATGTACAAAAGTTACATTATACTACATGATTTTTTATCAGGCTAGATTTGCCAATTTTTGGCAATTCTTCACACTCCTCCTCAAATTTAGCTTGATATATTTACAACTCTCTTGATAGATGCATGAAAGCTTTCAAAAGTGTCTAAAAAATCCAGCTACAAACAAGGAACTTTTGAGACTCCAATAGATAATGATGTCCATGAAGGATCTTTCACCACCTCTTAAAGGATCCCTTACAAGATATTCCACAAATGTGTATATATACATGTAGCACACTTCAAAAACTATACCTTCTCACCTTGATCTCTCTTCTTCTTGCAGCAATCACTTGCAAAATGTCCTTTGACTCCATAATAAAATCATTTTAACTTAGATCTATCTTTCTTCTTGCCAACAAAAGTAGAAGGTTCACATTGATCTTGACTCTTTGACCACTTGCTTTTGACTTTGCCCTTGAACTTGCCTTTGATGAACATTTCTTGCTCCTCTCCAACTTGAGATGTAGAAGTAGATCCACCTCTTGATAGAAGCCTAAACTCCTCATTCACCAAAATCTCTTGCAAATCCTCCATACTTGGAAATGTCTTTTGAATAGCAAAACTTTGCACCAAATTAGCATGATCATCCAACAAGCCATTCAGAACAACTTAATGCTTTCACTAATGCATGCTAGTTCATCACACAAAGCTTTAACTCTCAAAAAAAAAACACGAGCACCTTCATCCTTCTTTTGAAGACTATGAAAAATTTGCCTCCTTAGGGTTAGGACTGTAGATGTAGACTTGGACTCATAAACCTTTTTCAAAGATTCCCAAGCCTCACAAGATGTTGTGCACTTACCAACTTCCTTGAGATTCTAAAGCTCATTAGTCACATTCATCTTGATCACATGCAGAGATATCTTTGCCATATTGTCATACCTCAATTGTTCTTGAGGTGCCAAAGGTCTCTCCTCCGCACCTACAACAATATCCATCAAATCATTCATCTCAAAGCAAAGATTCCATCCTCACCTTCCAAGTAGAAAAATTTGTCGAGGTAAGCCTATCATTGCCTTCCAACACGAAGCCACTTGAGGTTGCCACGTTGCAATGATCTGATCTTCTCTTTGAACCTATTTCAATGCATTTAGCACTCCCTTGAAAATTAACAAATGAAACTCAAAGAGAAATCACAAAGATTTGGAAACAATCTAGCATCTCATTTCTCTCTTTATAGCAAATCCTAGCACATAGAATGTTGATTTCTTGATCACAATAGGTATGTCATTTGGCCACTTTTCCTAAACTTAACTTAAATTGGAAACTTCTAGATACTTCATCAAAAACCTAGAAATTCTAGTCTAGATGCAATGTATCAAATTTAGCCAATTAGAATGGGTCTAAAAGTGACCTCATCCATTTATCTACTTGCCAAAAATAGTACAAACACTATTTAGGCCTTTATCGACAAATTTAAACCTATCTCTAAATTGAGATTTAATTTTCACCTTAAAATTGCCAAGTAAAAAACCAAACTAATTGACAATTTTTTACAAGATATGATATAGTATTAGCCATGTCCATACAAAAGCAGTAGTATATTGTCCTTCACAGAAATGTGGATTCAAGTACAACAAGAAAAATCACATTCTACACACTAGAACTCAAGATATCATGAAAGAGATGGACATAAAATCAAAAGATGAAAGTTCTCCATACAGAATGAGAACATGAAGATGATTTGTCCATGCTGGTACAACTATTTATAGCAACCAAAATGTCACTTGGCCACTTGCCCTAAAATACTTCTTGGTACTCCACCAAAAACCTAGTTTAACTTGACTAGATGCAATGTATCTCAACAAGCCAATAGAAGTAGGTCCAAATCCGACCTTATCCAATTATATACTTGTTAAAAATAGTAAGTACACTATTTCTAGACCTTATTGACATTAAGAAATGTATTTCTAAGTTGAAATTTCACTTTGGCCTCCAAATTGCCAAATTAGACCAACTAAACTAGTTGAATTTTTCACATTTCAAACACTACATCAAACTATGAAAAGAAATATAGTTTAGAGTTATTAAAAACAATTTGATGCTCAACATAATGAAGTAAAAAAAAAAAAAAAAACTAACAATAACAGGACTTACAAGTGTGACAAGGGCTTTTTCAAAATATGTCTCAACAACATCATCTCGACATAGTTGAATCTTTATCATAGATTCATTCAAAGTATATATTGAAGTGCTCTTCTCAACTTCTTTCACAAATGTTGCATGCTTCATCATCCTCCTCCTCTTCGACTAGTCAAGTAGTAACAACATAGACCAATGTGAATACTCACACTGTAAAAACCACCAAGTGAAGATCTACAGGATTCCAATCACATGCAAACCAAAAGGACACCTGTGGAGCATGAACCACCCAACCAATATGGGGAGGCTAGTCAATACCCTAACCAATCCAACCCCAAGCCACAGTGCAGAACACAAGAGAGGAGAGGAAAAACTGGCTCAAGAATCACAATTCACAATAGGAGGATGGGCGAGTTTCTACTAGACTTATTCTGAGAGAGAGAGAGAGAGAGAGAGAGAGAGAGAGAGAGAGAGAGAGAGAGAGAGAGAGAGAGAGAGAGAGAGAGAGAGAGAGAGAGAGAGAGAGAGAGAGAGAATATTCTCTTTAGGATTTCCATGCAACCTAAATTGAGCTATTGATCTCCTATTCTTGCATTAAAGCAATCTTCACCATGCATGTACTCCTATGTCCAATTATAGGTCTGGGCCCTCATATGATTAATAATTATTTAATACGACCACGTCCGGAATGACGTAGCATAACTAATAACCACAGGACCGGCTATCCACGTTAGGAATAATTCCGATTCCCTTGTACAAGACATGGACATAACATTCTTCCCCCCTTAAACCATTTCTACCTCTAGAAATGAAAACTAGGGAAATTCTTCTTTATGCTTTCAACCCTTTCCCATGAATCATCATCCTCAGTCCGTCCCTTCCACCTGATCAAGCACTCAGAGATAGAACGATTTCTCAATTGTTTATCTATGGTTTTGAGTACCTTTTTAGGTTCCAAAGGAACACTAAGCGGTGAGTCCTCCAAATGGGTAAGATCTTCCTCTAAACCAACTACTTCACCTTCATGCAAACTTAATTTCAATCGGCTTACATGAAACACTGGGTGAGTTGTAATTTTGTTCTGAAGATCTAATTTGTAAGCTAAAGAATCAATTTTCTTTATAATCCGAAATGGTCCACAATATCTCGTATACGATCTATAATGCTTCCCTATACTCATAGTCTTAGAATCCTTAGGTATTCTAGGATATACCCAGTCATCAACTTTAAAATCTCTGGGAGACCTCTTAAGATCGGCATAGTGCTTAGCTCTATCCTGAGCACTCCGGATACAATCACGGGCCACTTGCAACATTTCACGCATATCATGCAAGAAATCTGCAACTTTCTGGATCTTAACAGACTTTGTCTCCACATTCATCGGAGATCTAGGTTGAAAACCGTACATCAGCATAAACAGACTATAACCAGTAGCAGATGTTTCCTACTATTATAAACAAACTCAATCAAAGGAATATAATCTTCCCACTGAGATTGTCTGTGAGACACATAAGTTCTCAACATGTCCTCCATAGTCTGATTAGTTCTCTCAGTCTGGCCATCTGATTCAGGATGATCAAAAGAACTAAAACTAAGCGAGGTTTCAAGCTTATGGAATACAACTGACCAAAAGTGACCCATAAACTTAGGATCTTTATCACTAACTATATCACTTGGCAGTCCATAAAGCCTAAATAATCTTTCCACAAAGATCTGGGCTAAATCCGAAGCCTTAGCAGTTGACTTGATTGGTATAAAAGTAGCTAACTTTGTCAACCTGTCCACCACAACCCAAACAGAATTATTTTGGCGTTGGGTCCTTGGAAGTCCAACCACAAAATCCATAGATATACTATCCCATCATTTCTGAGGGATATCTAGGAGATATAGCATCCCTCCAGTCTTTAAGCATTCAACTTTGGCTAACTGGCAAGGTCTACACTTAACCACATAAGACTCGACAAATGGCTTGAGTTTCGACCAATGAAACTCTCTTCTGACCAAGTCCAAAGTCCTGTGTATACCCGGATGACCTGCACAGGGAACGTCATGACACTCATAAAGAATCTTCTTCTTTAACTCATCATCCGCCGGTACACAAATTTTTCCATTCCGAAATAGTAACCCATCTCGGATAGAGAACTATTCCGCTATTTTCTTATCTTTCCTAGGAACCTGAGACCCCTGTGAGTAAATCTCTATTTCATTCTCATTTTTTCTTGTCTCCACCATCTTCCATATGGGACCAAAATGAGAATCCGATTCACATTTTCCTCTCAGTGAAAGATATATATCACTGGAAACCTAGGTGAAAGAAAGTTCATTTAATTCACCAATCCGACTAAGTGCATCCGCAACTTGGTTAGAGCTGCCCATGATATATCGGATCTCATGATCAAATTTCTGCATAAGCTCAGCCCAGCGAGCTTTACGAGAATATTTATTGTGCATGAATTTTTGTGATTCATTGTTTTTAAGTTTTATTTTAAAGTCTATATTTAATTTCATTCAAGATGATTCAAGACTTGTTCTATATGGAAGTAAAGTCAATAAGTTTGTGGGTCTTAATTATTGTAGGAAACCTTCCCTTGAGGTTCACACCAAGTGCACCATTGAATGGTAAAACACTTTTTGAAGCTCTTTATGGTAGGAGGCCAAGTGTCAAGTTCTTTAACATCTTTGGATGCACTTGCTATGTCAACATTACACTTGATGATGGCAAAGATGGTAAGCATTCGAATCATCATTTCACTTGCTACATTTTTTCGTTGGGATCTATGGCAAATGGAGGTTTCTAATGCTTTCTTGAATGGAAATCTTGATGAGGACGTTTACATGGAGCAACTCGAGGGCTACACTTCTCAAGACCAGCCAAATATGGTGTGCTTACATCAAAAGAGTTTGTATGGGATTAAGCAAGCACCAAGGAGTTGGTATGGTAAGCTTAACACCATATTACTCTCTCAAAACTTCATTATGAATAAGTATTGTGAAGAATTGCCAAAAATTGGCAAATCTAGCTTGATAAAAAACCATGTAGTATAATGTAAATTTTGTACATAAGTGGATTCCACACATGTGAGGCCAAGATGCCATGTGGCAATCCACTCCTAATGTAGGCTAGGTCAAGTCCATAGGGTTGTTCATGTCATTTTGGTAGCGATTCCTAGTTTATAGGACCTAAATCCTAGATTTAAGGTGAAAATTGACCAACTAGCTATCTACCAAGCATGACTCTAGAAAATAGAATAGGGTTTTATTTTAGGGCAAAAAGGTTGAGTTAAATTCCTTATTGCATGCTGGAAATCCATCTAACTTCGCAAAGGAAGTCGAATATGCTATGTATTCCAAACTCCCATAGTTAGAAGATAGAATATTTCTGGAGCTCATTGGCAATTTCAAGCTACTCCACTATGTACATTGAGTTTTTGTGATCCAAATGCGACCAAATTAATTTCTTCTTGTTTCTTAGATTGCAGGTTGTATTAAATCCTTTCTCTCACACGTGTGGGCTCAGATTTCAATGTTCATCAATGGTTTTGATTGTTAATGCTTGTTGTTTGTCAAATTGCCAATCTAGATCAATTTTTTTGTGTCTACTTCTTTGATAGATTGTTAAGCAAGCATCCAATCACTCTTGTGTATCTTTCATAGATCCATTTATGGTCCTAAAGTTTACTTTCACATGGTGTCAGAGCCAAGTACAAGAGAATTAACCATTGATCAAAAGCAAATCCATTTTTAGCAAGTTTTGGTGTTAAAAACTAGTAATGAGATGGCAAGCTAGAATTTTGATTTTGGTGAGGAGATTTGATCCCAAAACTGGTAGGGATCCAAATCTGTACTTTTCACATGTGTAGGAACCTCTGAACCTGCATTCAATGCATGGTATTCATTTGATCCAAAGAAACTCAATTTGTGAGCTTTTGATGTAATTTTTGGTGGAAATCTTAGGATAAGCTACCAAGATTGAGTGCCATTTGTTGGAATTCTAATCTTCTCCCTTCTCTTCTTTCTACTCTCAAGAATTCTATCTCTCATAATCAGTCTGTTGAATTACACGCAAAGTTGAATCAGACAGAACCGCAAAGTCATCGCTAGATTACGATCTGACCGAAGGGAACCGTTAAAACATTGTTTACAGAGAAGCACGACTCAAACCGCAAGAAATCGCAAACCGCAAGGGAGTCGTTAAAATCTGTAAGTTACTATCTACGAGCACCTGCGGAATTATCAATGGCAACAAAAGTTATCCCGTCGACCACCGCAAGTGACCTACTTACGACCTCCTACGAATGACCAGAGTCAACTCTCCTCAACCGTTTTTGAATGTAAGCTACCTACTTACGGCTATCAACGAAGTCGACCAGCGACGATGACTTACGAGTTCCTACAACGTCAACTAACAATGGTTGGCCCACCTCATCGTTTAGCTTCGTAAGTTATCACTTACGATTATCAATGAACGAAGCAAATGATCAACAGCTGATCGAACGACCAGAGGTTGTTCAAACGATTGCGAACATACTACGACCATCATGTCGGCCTACATCTTTGCACTATGACACATACGGAGGATACGTTACTCTGTACTTCCCTCCTTCACGACGCTCCAATAACGGATCTACCAATCTTGCTTAAACGACTGTTAATCATCTTGTAAATTGTAATTACAATAAATCCGAAGACTCTAACAGCTATAAATATGTATTTGAGCAAAGAGAAGGGGGATAGATGTGATAGATAGGTGTTGTTGAGTTGAACAATCTATATGCACAGAGTGATCAAACGAGCAAAAGGTCTTAAGTAACTAGCTCCTTAGAGTTAGTGATTTATTCATAGAGAGAAAGAGATTTAGAATTGTAGCTATTGTTTTGAGTCTGTAATTAGGAGCATGCACTTGTCAACACTACTGTATTGTGTTCCGATTCTCTTTTATATATACATATTCACTACTTTTCAATCCTTACATTCTTGATTAAATGCAATTGTCTCTCTCACTCTCTTGCACACAAACATGGTTATCAAAGATAGAGGATCACATGGCTGTCCAAGGCGCCTAATGCTTTTCAATCATTCTATTACGGCAGTCACAGACTCCTACTATGATAACCCAAAAGGATAACAAGCTTTTGATTCTATTTCCTAGTCAATCCACGTTCCTGAAATCGCAGTTATTACTATGTTCATTGTTTTTCTTACTGTTGGTAGAGGCCTCATTTTACATCGTAATCGCCTCTCGTATTCTGCTTCCATCACGTCCGCTGCAATCGTAATCAATCGTAGACCAAGCATATCACATCATACACCAACACCATTGATTAGATTTGACATAAGGGTCATGATATCTAATTAATCTAGGCTCAAATCAGGTCCTCTAAGCTTGTTTTACAAGTCTTGAAAGTACATCAAAAAGTGTGAGGAAGATTTAGTCATGTTTTTGTCCAAAAATGGTGAAAATTGATAGGATTTGATAAGTCTTTGATGGAATCTCATCTAATCTTCATTTCATCTTTACGAGGGAGTGTAAGAACTTTGAACAGAAGTCCAAAGAGCGGGCTAGAAGTCAAATTTGAAGTAATCAAGACAAAGTGAAACCTTTGTGAGTTTCTAGGTTCAAATCAAAACCAGTTTTCTTGAGCACTGTTTTGTAGGATCCTTCCAAAAAGTTCTTTTGAATCAAGATCAAGGGGATATTGCTACTTGAATCTTTGTGCATTTCAAGTAATTTTCTTGTGGAGAAATTCTAGAAAAGAACTTAGGGAGATCAAGAAGTTCAATCTACTTTGTGCTCATTGATTTTCTCAAGAGTAGTCAATAGAGTGAAAAATTGGCAAGATTTGATTGTAAGTAGATTTCACATCATCTTATCTTCATTCCAACTCTGTGAGAGAGTAATAAAACTGTGAGACCTTTGTGATTTTCAAGTCAATCAAATCTATTTCTTATGTGTAGAATTCACTAGTAAGATGGGATCTATTGGAGCATACCTTCTAGAAGCTAGTGAGAGATTGAATTCTACAAATTATGCTATTTAGAAGGTTAAGAGATGGAGTCACTCATGGTGCTCCAAGACCTTTATGATTTTTTGATTGAAGATGAAGATGAACCTCTAGGTGCGCATGAATTAGTGAGATACAAGAAGAGATCTAGGCTTGCACTTCACTATATTAAAATGAATGTAAGCAATGATCTTTTGAGAGAAGTATCATCATGTACATGTGCTAAAGATGCTTGGGAGTCTTTAAAATCAATCTATGAATCTAGCAACACTTCTAGAGTCCTCATGCTTAAAAATCAGATTTTGCAAAGCATGAGAAGAAGTGAGGAGAGTGCACAAGACTATGTGCTTAGAATCAAGTCTTTAAATAGGGAGCTGGCTTTCATTGGAGAGAAGATTCATGATGGAGAGCTTGTACAAATTGTTCTTAATGGTCTAGGAGACTTTGCAAATTTGGTCCAAATTTTTGTCATTCAAGACACTTTGCCAACTATAGAAAAACTTCACAAAGTGTATTAGTGGTTGAAGAGTGTAGGATGCTCCACACCAAGGCAAGAATGAGTTCATTGTCTTTGTAGGATGGAGATGAGAAAGCCAATTTCTCATTCAAGGAAAAAAAGAAGACCAATGGAAAAAAGAAGCACTTAGAATTTGCTCCAAACAGGCTTACAGATCATGCAGCACAATAACACAGACAGAAAGCACTCTCCACTCCAAGCTCAAGTAGCAATTGTATTTCTCAAAATCAAAATACACTGTACATATAGTTTTTCACTAAGGCAACCCGTGCATGGCCCAGGTTGCCATTGACGGGACGCGTGTCCCATCGACTCGTCTCGTGGCGAGGCCAACTAGCCCTTATCCACTGATAGGACCCACAATACAGTAACACAGTAGTTCTACTTTAATTATAACTCTCTCCCTAAAAGTAGAATCTACTTTTTATATAGCCATATACATAGCATCAAAGTTAACAAACTTTAAGTACATAAAGCTTTGATCTAAACTTATCAAACTTTTCTCTAATGAGTGGCTTAGTGAAAATGTCAGCTAGTTGCTCATTTGTACTACAATAAACAACATTAATTTTCTGACTCAGCAGCCTCTCACGTATAAAGTGATACTGGATTTCGATGTGTTTGGTTCTCGCATGGAACACTAGATTCTTTGCCAGCTGAATGCCACTTTGACTGTCGCTATGTATAATCATGGGATTCTCATGTTTCATGCCAGCCTCATCCAATATTTGCCTCAACCATATGGCTTCATGTGCTACGCTACACATTGTCTTATACTTTGCTTCTGTTGTGGATAGAGCAACTATACTTTGCTTCTTACTAGACCAAGAAAAACAACTACCATAAAGCTGGAATACATACCCTGTGGTGGATCTACGATTATCATAGTCATCTCCCTAATCCGCATTCACATAGCCACATAACTCAGGTAAACCCTCATGCTTCATGTACACCAAGCCATAATCGGAAGTGCCTTTCACGTTCCATTGTCCAACTCTCTCAAGCTACTGAACCAATCTTTATTACCTGTCACGTGTCTTGTGGCTCCTGAGTCAATGTACCACGCTTGATCATCTTCATTGGATGACAATGCTGATATGAAGATGCTAGAGTCTTCAATTTCATCTTCGTCGACAAGATTACCCACTTGCTTTGGTTTCTCCTTGCCTAATTCCGCCAAGAATTTTCGACACTCACTTTTCCAATGGCCATTTTTGTTGCAATGGAAGCATTTGCCTTTCTTCTTGGTCTTGCTGGATGATCCCTCATCCTCCTGAGTCTTGGCAAATTGCTGCTTAGACTTCTTTTTACCCTTGTCTTTACCTTGTTTTTGGCGTGCGCAAGTGCTTGATTATCAGTATTTTGACGTCTAGCTTTCACCATCTCTTGTCATTGCTCCTCTTGCATCAAGATTCCTATGAGCTCGTCAAAGGTTGGTTATCTTTCTCTTGATGCTATCCTGCTCACAAACATCTGATAAGGTTCTGCAATGCCACACTGCATTGTGCACCAGCTCAACATCACGTATGCGCTCACCATTAGAATGCAATTCATCTCTCATTATTTTGATTATGGTCATGTAAGTGTGAATGTGCTCTCCTTGTTCCATTCAGACACTATTCAGCTTTGACTTTAGAAACATAATCCTTGATGGATTTGACGTCTAAAACTGCTCCTTTAGCACATCCCATGCCCGTCTAAGTGTAATGGCATCACTTATGTGGGTAATGATGTGGTCTTTCACTGACAAGTTGATGAAGGTCAAAGCTCTCCTCGCCTTCCTGTCGAACACTTTAATGTCTACTTCATTTGGCGGTCTTCTCTCATCATCTGTGATGACATCCCATAGTTCTTTCTCTATCAATATGTTTTTCATCTTGAATGTCCACACTGCATAGTTGGAAATTCCGTCCAATTTGCTATTTTCACTCAAAATAGACTCTCCCATGTTTGCCATCCCAGAACTGCCTAGAATTGCAACTATAAGCTAAAAGAAGTGTGCTGAGTACAATGGCGACATCAGTAACTAATTTTGATGACCTGCTAAAATTTCACACCAGGGCATTCCATTGCTTAGGTGGCATTTCGCAAGCCAAGTCACTTTCCAAACACAAAATGCTTTTTACCTCACTCTCCTGACTACCCGCTCCTTGAATGGGGCAAAAGAGATTTGACGTCCATTGAGCGCACTCTCCACTGCAATCACTCTGTTTTGGGGTACCGTACTTGTAGGTATAGTCCGGGTGCTGAGGTGTCCTGTCGACTCGCCTCGTGGCGAGGCCAACTAGTCCTTATCCACTGATAGGAACCACAATATAGTAACACAGTAGTTCTACTTTAATTCTAACTAAAGCATCCAAAGGAGGCCAAAGAAGAGGATGATGCATCAAGCTCAAAGGACAAGTCAAAGCAAAAATGCTTCTTTTGTGGAAAGAAGGGGCATTATGCATCGAAATGCTACAAGAGGCTAAGAGCACAAGACGAGGAGGACAAACAAGGAAACCTTGCACATGAGAAGGAGGAGGATGAAGTAGATGTATTCTTGATGGCATCTGCATCCTCACCAACAAGCAATGACAATTCAAGATATACATGGTGGATTGATAGTGGGGCTAGCTCCCACATGTCTTGTGAAAAGGACTTTTTCTCAACCTTACACTCATTCAATGATGCTAAAAAGTTTGTTTTTACTGTAAGTGATGAAGAGTGTAGGATAGATGGTGTCGGTACCATCTCTTTGTATCTAGAATCCTCAATAAGTATGGATCTAGAAAATGTCCTTCATGTACCATCAATCACCAAGAATATGCTTAGTATTGGTCTACTCTTAGAAAGTGGTTTGGATGTACACTTTAAGCATGGTGTTTGTTTCATTTTGAAGAATGATGTTTGAATTGCAAAGGGATTTAAACATGGAAGATTGTTTAATTTGGAAGCTAGTGTTGCTTTTGAGAGGTGAGCTTGGCAAAAGGAGGAGATCACTCAAGTGGAGATCTTGGCAAAGTGTGATCTTGCTTGCATTGTAGAGGAGCATCAAAAGGAGGAAGATCTTGAGGATCAGCCTCAAAGCATGAGAGTTCCAAGGAGGTCCTCAATGACAAAGGCTGAGTCATCAAATTGCATGCAAATTTTCCATTCAAGTGTGCATCTTGCAAGGATGGTGAGCATTAGAGAGTCTACTATCTTTGAATACTTGCTGGATAGTATTAGTAGACATGGAGTGACTTGTTGAAAATCTTTAAGATCTATGATGTTTAGTACTCTTTATGACAAGACTGTGAAATTAGATGCTTTCAAATCTCCATTTGTTGTTGATAAAGCAATTTCATTGGATAACTATTTTTGTAATAATTTGAATAGTGTCATAAAAGATGAAACATCATTTGTATTGGAAATATCAGGGTCCACATGATTTGAGCATGATCATTCCAATGTAAGGACCTAAGATTATCCTATTTCAATGATTGGAATAATGGTAATGTTTTGCTCTTCAGTAGAGATTGTAGAATGTACTTGTTTTCCATTAAAGAAGTTGTCAATGGTGGAAATGTGATCTTTCAAGAGTGGAGGATTTGTAAACTTGAAGAAGCACCTTTGGATCAATACCTTATTCAAGTCATTGATGATTTGGAGTCAAGTCAAGTGGAGGAGCAAGCTCAAGACCCGAGGACTCCAAAAAGAACCATGAGTATCAAGATGGAGCCATCAAGGCTCAATCATATGGATCAAGCAAGGCAAGTTGTATGTGGTTTGCAAAAGGGAAGAGGCAAGGTAAGTCATTTAAACTCGATGCTTGTGTTGTTGCTAACCAAGTTGGATGTATGGCAAAGGAGCAATTGTCAATGCAAGAGGTGTGGCATAAGAAATTGGGACGTCTCAAGCCAAAGCCATGAGTTTAGGTGCAAATCTTCCTAAATCTTTTTGGTATCAAGCTTTGTTGTGTGCTAATTTTCTATGCAACAGATGCCGAGTGTGCTATTGGATGGAAAAACCCCTTTTGAGATTTGTTTGGTAGAAGGCCGAGTGTCAAGTTTTTCAAAACTTTTGGATGCATTTGCTATATCAACATCACTCTTGATGACAGGACAAAGGATGATTTATCTTCAAGAAAAGGTACTTTTGTTGGTTATAGTGAGGTGAGCAAGGCTTAAAAAGGCTATATTCCTTCAAGTAAGAAAGTGATCATTGGAAGAGATGTCATTTTTTGTGCTGGAAACTTTCCAAAAGTTTCTTCAAGTGGTAGTGTGGATGTTGGATCTAACATTCTTGATGATGACATTGTTGATGATACTTTGGATGTTGATGTTGAAAAGCCTACTTCAAATCAAAAGCCAAGGAGGACACCGAGACAAAGCATCAACCTTTGAGACTCACATATGATGAGAATGGTAAGCAAGTGGAAGTTAATCATTGTGCATTTCTCGCATATTTGGTAAATCTTATTGTGTAGATGATTCTATACAAGTCGATGGTGATTTTCATGGAATGGATGCAAGTAATGAATCTAAAATAGAGGTCTTAGTCAATGACTTTGATGGTCAAGTGGAAGATCAAGAGGTTGATCTTAAAGGGCTTCAACAACAAAAAGGGAAGTCAATTGGAAAATATATATTTTGGATATGTTTTTGTAGGTTATTGAAGACTCAAGTAAGGTCAAAGAAGCAGCAAGAAATTGTTTTTCAAGTTTAATTTACTTGTTCTATATCACGTTTGAGCAATTTCATGTGAATGTGTGCAAATTGTCAAGATATGGTGAAACTAGCTACATTGTTTTGCATCATGTTGATGTTGGAGTTGTACTAGCATTCTTGAATGGTTTTGCTAATGGAAATAAAGCTAAGGGAGGCTTATTATATCACTCATTCATGATCAAGTCATCAAGGGTTGATGACATCTTGTGGCAAGATGGAGATGGAGGCTCATTCATGGATTTTCATGGTGAAGACATATCAAGAAAGGACAAAGATGGAGGAGACATGCAAGCATTGGTTGATTATTCACATTTATTGCTTGGTTGCTATTATTTTCTAGAAATTTCAAAGTTGGAAGTATGGAGGATTCAATACATTTTCATTTTCATTTCAATCGGCAAACTACACAATCATAATCCCCTTGATCAGAGCTTTCATCTGACACCCATACTGCCTAAAAAAATTTCAAAAAAAAAAAATTGATTCTACACGATTCTGGAAAAATCCCGAATCGCGAACCGGGATCGCGATTCTGATCGCGATTCAGAATCGCGCTGCAACTATGGTTGGTATTAAGCTTTAGGCTTTAAAAAAATGTTTTTATTGCTAAAAAATTTCAATACAAAAAAAAACTTCAATATCAACCTTTAGGATAAAACACTATTTGGGAATGCAGATGTAGTGTTATGGTGCCTCTATGATGTGTGCGTGCGCGCTTGCCCCTCAGTGATTTGTGAGTCAGATTTCAAATACATATATATTTAAAGTTTCTTTTTGCTGGGAAAAAAGACTAATGGCTTAATTTTTTTTTGATACTTTAGGTACTGGTAGATGAATTAATAAATGATCAATCAGCATATAAAAAGAACAATTTATTGATCGATTGGAAAAAGATGAAAATAATATTGCACAGAGGCTACAACTGATGTGATTCGGTCAATTATAGATATAGGCATTCATTGCATTCCAGAATGGTAGCACCTAAAAAGAAAAAGAAAAAATTATTATTCTGCAAGAAAAAATTCTGTTAGTATATAATAAGCTCTAACTTACGAATTTAGTTTTATGTTGAACCCCAAATCGATTGCCAACCATAAAGTGTAAATGTGGTTTAATTTTCCTTTATGATCAAAAACCAGTTCAGAGTTCAGCATAGTCTATAATAGCTTGTTCACGTAGATAGCTGCACAAATAGACATTTGGTTGAGAGCATTCTAGAATCATCTTTGCTCAACCGAGAATATGTCACTAAATCTCGCAAATTGAAAGATCGACTATTATAGTCATTCTTAATACAAACTATATTTGCAATAATTGCAAGTATATCTGTTTAAAAAAAAAATTCCAAGAGATTTGTTCTAAAAGAGCCTCCATACCATGCCACTCTAATAATGTACATTTTTAGGTCAATATTTTTGAACATTTCAACAAGTTTCATAAGAACCTTTGAGTGCTTCTATTGTACAACTTAGGTCATTTTTTTGACATTCAACCTAAAGAAATTTCAATTATGATCAAAGAAATTTAAGGCAAAGTTAAAAAAAAAATTAAAATTAAAATCATAGAAATTATAAGTTTGTGTTACAAAAAATCCTACCCTAACATTTGAAGTGCGTTCTAAAACGCTGAATGCAATAACATATATCTATCTATCTATATAATATAAAACTATTTTAGAGATAGAATGTGTGAGGTAGCGTAAAAAATGTCATGCTTTTGCAAGCAAAAATGACACTTTGTCGACAAAAAATGTCACCCATTTGCAAAAGGAAAAGCTAAATTGGATTTAAAATATTGGTGAAAAAAACATAGCCTCCAAAAATATATAAATACTTTTTGTGGGTAAGTGCCCTTTGCAACTAGTATATATATATATATATAGATATTTGTGTGTAATATTTGTGCCTATGTATAGGGTAGGAGGATGCACCCATGGTTGCATGGGTGCATCCTCCCACATGAGCATTTTTAGTTCAAAAATATGGAATGAAATCTTTTATCATGGAATAGGATGCATGACATTGTATACATCCATCCATTTGGTAGGGCCCAGGCTTGATGCACTCTTACCTTTTACCTCGATGGGCTTTTTCTTTTCTTACCTTTCACATGACATGTATAATGCAAGGGTACCTTTCAAATGAGATAGATATGAACCTTTCAACCACTTATATAAATATATTCATGTCATATTTACAATAATTTTTTAAAATTGTTAAATTAGCATGACATTTGACTTTTTAAATTTACTTTTCATATGACATTCATGTGACACCTTTCATCTCTCTCTCTCTCTCTCTCTCTCTCTCTCTCTCTCTCTCTCTCTCTCTCTCTCTCTCTCTCTCTCTCTCTCTCTCTCTCTCTCTCTCTCTCTCTCTCTCTCTCTCTCGTATTGGTTTTTCTATATAAGGGAAGAAGACACAACCCTAAGGTTTACTCCTCTCTCTCTCTCTCTCTCTCTCTCTCTCTCTCTCTCTCTCTCTCTCTCTCTCTCTCTCTCTCTCTCTCTCTCTCTCTCTCTCTCTCTCTCTCTCTCTCTCTCTCTCTCTCTCTCTCTCTCTCTCTCTCTCTCTCTCATTTCGTTTCTCTACTGCGATTGTTTCTACTTGGAGGAGACAATCGGAAGAGTAATTGTGTGGGTGATACTATGAAACTATGGTAAGCTCATCATCCTTTGTTCGGCTTAATGATTTCTTACTTTTGATAATTTGCTTTGTTAGATATGTTGGATGATAGCAAGCTTATATAAGCTTTGATTATCAGTGATTGGTATAGCATTTGTGCTTCCCAAAGAACGTGGGAAGACTCTACAAGAGGGCGCTGCCTCAAGAGCAGTTGTGAACCAATATACAGGTATGATTATCAACCTTATCGTTCTTACATTGTCTTTTGACAACGAACAAACAGATGCGATTGAAGTGCTACTATATACTCTTGTTGAATGCCTCTCACATAGTAGATATGTGGCACTGGTCAGCGAATCATTAATGACCAGAAATGCGCAGTACTACAATCACGATTTGAGCCAATATATGATTGTTATACATGTGCTGTTGCAGCAGTAGGCCGCCATCCTGGCAACGATGGACCATCGCTCTCTCTACTGTTTGTGATCAAACCCGACTATGCTTGCAATGCATAATCATGTTTCAGATCATTACTTTTTATAGTCGGGTGCCCAACTTACTCTCATATTGTCTCAAGTTGCACATACTGTTATTGATATGGTATGAGATATGGGGTTGCTCATAAGAATAGTAATATAGCGTGGTGTCTCTGGTTATCAATTTGAGAGGTGCTGTGAAACAGTAGTAATGCTATAAACTTTGAAAGTAATGATACCATAACAATTGTACTGTTTGATGTACATTTTGAAAATTGGGGTATGAAGCATTGTGGAGACTAGTTTATGGCTTTTAAAGTTATTAACTCCGGCTTGAAAATTGAATGATGTTTTATTGATGCTAAACATCTCTCTTATTATAACAATACTATCGTAACTATAACACACTACCTTTAACTCGTTATTCTCGGTGTGCAATCATTAGTATATAGAGAAGATTCCGCTTAAAACAATTGGAGATGGGTAGCTTGCAGAAAATTTCTTCATCTCACATCTAGGTATGAAGCCATATGAGGTAACACCGATTTGAATGGTTTTTGCGACAATATGTGACGGTTTATGCATTCATATGGGATTTCACGATATCTTTCAAATGATAGCTCTTGTAACTTTGTGTTAATAATACTTACGTTTCATTGACAAAGATTTGTGAACGAGACTTATAACAAGGATAAAACCTATTTGACTTGAAAGCAATTTTTCTTGTAAGCTATGTATTTTGTAAGAGCTTGATCTTGATGTGCTTGAATGACATGGAGTTGCCCAAGCCAAAAGCTGCTTGGACTCTAGCAATTTCTCATGGGAGTGCTTGGGGTGCTGAGGAAAAGTTCTATAATTCACATATTTGGAAAATATTTACCTGTTTGAAAAAGGAAATGGTAACTTTATTGTTGATACCCCTATCCTCACTGAACCTCCTACCTCACTTCACCTTTTGATTTTTACCGATGACCTGGATGAAGATAGTGCCTCTCAGTTGGAATCCTTCTTTCAGGAAATTTTTGAATTTGACAATTAATCTGCCTTTGAATTCTGCCAAACCAAAAGTTGCCAAGTACCCTTTGGTACCTGGTCATACTATTAAGTTTAAATCTGGCAAAACTGCCTACAAACTTTGGAGCCTTCCTTCTATGAACTTTTTAGCACCCACTTCTCTCGAACTTTGGATTACTCTTACCCATCTCACTGATGCAGACGTTCAAGCAAACTTGCCCCTCTGCATAAAAATCCATCTTTTGACACACCTATTGCTTTTGATACTGTCATTAAAATGAGCAGATTTGAATCCTTGAGATGTCCTTCTGAACAAAACTGGGCTAGAACTAGGGGCCACTTTGAAACCGGTTTTAATAGGATGAATCTGCATCAAGCTAGAATCTGGAACTGGAAAAGACCCTTCTTTAAGTGCAGATGCGCTGACAAATGTAAAAACATTTCTTCTATCATATGGTTTGATCACGCTATCTGGTTCATGATGAACAACTTTGCCAAAATCTTCCCTGGTGCTTCGCTACAGAACCAACTTAATGCCTTCTTTTCTTTGGCTTCATAAATCTGCTAGGGATGTTGTTAAAGCCCATCTTGCTTTTACGTACATCAAACAACACATGATTGAAGCTTCCATTGAACTTTCCATCAACCCTACTGTTAAACTTCTTGCACACCCTGGCGATGCCGAAAACATCCAAAAAATTGAACGTTTTTTTAAAAAGTTAGCGTCTCTACCTTACAGGAAAAATATTTCTAGAATACAAGCAAGAAAATAGGGTCCTTCAATTTGAATAATCCAAGCTCAGTCATATTAGGTAATGGTAACAAGAAGAAAAAATACTTTTCTAATAAAGGCAATGAGGGGCAAAGCAACGGTGTCAAAGAGGATCTTCCTATTAGAAAGCTACATTTTTACCGTGATTGATCCATGTGCAAGAGGAAATAGAAGACATAAGAGTCCTAGAGGTCAGTGCAATTGGTAGGCAACGATTATTGATTAAAAGAGACAAAGGGAAGATGTTTTTGCATTTATATTATTACAATAAATGCTTTGAATACTCATCTTCACCTACTCTACTTCATGTTGGATGGAAAGTTTGGAATCTATCTTTTGATTTATGATGGTGCCACCAATGACATTGTTTTCACTAACCTTTGTGAAAATTTGAGATCAAGCATTGATGAGATCTTGTTGGATCTAGATAATATGTTTGAGAGGGAGTATTTCCAAAGGTTCAAGTCTGAAGATATTCATATCTTTGATATCTTTGATGATCAAGAGAAAGGTAAGCAAGTAGAAGCGACTCACTTTGTTTTACTCACATGTTTTGGAGAATCTTCTTGTATAGATGATGCTATGCAAGTGGATATTGGTTCTCATGCTTCTCATGCTGAAAAATCAAGTAGTGGATCTGGAAAACAAAGTTTGTTCAATGGCTTTGATGGTCAAGAGGAAGATCAAGAGGTTGGTATCAAAGGGCTTCAATAACACAAAAGGAAAAGTGTCAATTTGGAGCTAGTCAAGAGCATCAAAGGAAGGTCACTTGGAAAAGATGTTTTGAATCTGTTTTTGTAGGAGTCTTTAAACTCAAATAAGGTCAAAGGAGTAGCAAGGAAGTGTTGTTCAAGTTTACTTTACTTGTTCTATCTCATGTTTGAGCTATTTCATGTGAATGTGTGCAAATTGTCAAGACATGGACAAACAGTTAGAATTAAAGTTAGAATCACTGTGTTACTGTACTGTGGGTCCTATAAGTGGATAAGGATCAGTTGGCCTCGCCACGAGGCAAGTCGACGGGACACGCGTCCCGCCAACAGCAACCTGGGTCATGCATGGGTTGCTTGAGTGAACAACTATATGTACAATGTAATTTCATTTTGAGAAATACAGTTGCTATGTGAGCTTGCTGAGGAGAGTGATTTTATGTCTGTGTTATTGTGTAGCATGATCTGTGTTCCTGTGCAAAGCAAATTCTAAGTTGGTATCAGAGCCGTACAGGAAGTGTACACAGTAAAGTGTCGTCGTTGAAGAGAGCTTCGGGTGAACTGTCTTCTGAGAGTTTGGGGTTTTACGGCGGGTTGAAGACGGAAAGAGAAGCACTGGTGCACGGTTTCTAATTTATAGAGGCTTGCTAAGCTCAGCAGAGGGATAATTAGCCTGTGCATAGCTTCAGACAAGGAAAAATTTGGTGAAAAATTGACAATTTCGAAGCCAGCTGAAAATTGATACCGGACTTGGGGTTACGATTTTTATACATAATTGGTGATTTCTTCGCTGTTTGTGCACCGTTTTGGATGTCGTAAGGACAGGAAGGAAGCTAATCACACTGTCAATCAGCCATGGAGAGATTCTGAGGTTTATGTCAGAGATTTGTCTCCAGATAGTTAACCTAGCAGATTTGCGGTAAAAAGGTGAAAAAGCCACTTTGTCAAGTTGAGCTAAAATCACCGTTTCTCCACAGAATTTCCTGACTGAACACTCTACAGTCATGGATTCAGTAGGGCGACCCTGCGCCAGGCCTCAGATCGTGCTCAAAACGATCCACAGGAGAGCTTAATCTAATAGTTTTCAGAGAAGGGAGGCGCGGCCGTAGGCAGGGAGGTCACGGGCTGTTCGCGCGCCCAACGTGATGAACAACTCAGTGTACCGAAGACCATAGCGTCTGCAGGAGTTTGGTTCGATGCCCAGATGTACTTTGAACCTTTAGATGAGTGTCAAATGAATCAACGGTCCAGAATCTGTGATGGGAGAGAAATTTGAACCACAATATTTGGTTCAGCCATTGGATGAGCTTTGAACAGGGCCCTGAAGAATTGAAGTGCATTTTGGCCTTCAACCTCATTAAAAATTTTCATACTGAAAGTTGAGTTGGGTCCCTTCACAAGTGAAGAGTGAAGTTTCTTCAAAGTGAAGAAACAGTTCAAAAGCTAGAAAAGTCCCTATTTTTGGGTCCTTTGCTCGTTTTGACCCAAACGAAAGGCTATAACCTCCAAACGAAGGGCACCCGGACTGTACCTACAAGTACGGTACAACAAAACATTGTGGTTGCAGCGGAGAAAGTGTTTGGAGTATGCCAGAAGTAGTTTCACCATTCCACTGGGCACGTTGTTGGGAGTTGATGACTGAGTGCATTTTGGAAGGCAATGCCGATTTGGCTTTCAAATTGGTGGAAAAGCGGCGAGTGGCCTAATAAGAAAAAAAGTCCAGGTCATTATTTTCAACTTCTGACATCACTGTGGGCCTCGACATACTGTTCTTAGCCTAAGGCAGAAGTTTTAAGCAGTTTTGCGATGGCAAACATGGGAGAGTCCATTTTGAGTGAAAGTAGCAAATTGGACGAGATTTTCAACTATGCAGTGTGGAAATTCAAAATGAAAAACATACTGATGGAGAAAGATGTGTGGGAAGTCGTCACAGGTGATGAGAGAAGGCCGCCAAATGAAGCAGACATCAAAGTGTTCGACAAAAAGATGAGGAAAGCTTTGACCTTGATTAACTTGTCAGTGAAGGATCACATCATTACCCACATTTGTGATGCTATTACACCAAGACAGGCATGGGATGTGCTAAAGGAGCAGTTTGAGACGTCAAATCCATCAAGAATCATGTTTTTGAAGTCAAAGTTGAATAGTGCCCGCATGGAGCAAGGAGAGCACATTCAGACGTACATGACTAGAATCAAGACAATGAGAGATGAACTGCATTCTATTGGAGAGCGCATACGTGATGTGGAGCTGGTGCATAATGCATTATGCGGCATTGCAGAATTCTATCAGATGTTTGTGAGCGCAATAGCATCAAGAGAAAGATTGCCAACCTTTGACGAGCTCACAGAAATCTTGATGCATGAAGAGCAACGACGAGAAATGGTGAAAGCTAGACGTCAAAATACTGATGATCAGGCACTGCCTTGGAGCAGAAGTGTGGCAAAAAGGACATGAAGTGGGTTTAACACAGGTGAAGTATGTCAAAGAGTTGCTGCACAAGTTTAGGTTGTAGGATTGCAAACCAGTAAACACTCCTATTGAACCAGGTAAAAAGCTTTCTAAGCTTGATGAATCACAGTCATTTGATGCTACGCTATATAGACAGTTAGTAGGGAGCTTGATTTACCTTACCACAACTAGACCAGATATATGCTATGTTGTTGGCATTGTAAGTCAGTTTATGGCAGCACCTACGGAAACGCATTGGAAAGCAGCTAAACGCATCTTGCGTTATGTGAAAGGCACTTCAGAGTATGGCTTGATTTATAGGAAGCATGATGGTTTACCTGAGTTGTGTGGCTATGTGGATGCGGACTGGGGAGGTGACTATGATGATCATAGATCCACCATAGGATATATATTCGAGTTTTGTGGTAATTGCTTTTCCTGGTCTAGTAAGAAGCAAAGTACAATTGCTCTTTCCACCACAGAAGCAGAGTATAAGGCAATGTGTAGTGCTGCACAAGAAGCTATATGGTTGAGACAAATCTTGGAAGAAATTGGCATGAAGCAGAAAAATCCCACAACTTTACATAGCGACAGTCAGAGTGGCATTCAGCTAGCAAAGAATTCAGTGTTCCATGCAAGAACTAAACACATTGAGATTCAATATCACTTCATACGTGAGAGGCTGCTGATTTGTGAAATTCATGTTGTTCATTTTAGCACAGAAGAACAACTAGCTGATATTTTCACTAAACCACTTACTGGAGAAAAGTTTGATAAGTTTAGATCAAAGCTTTCTGTATTTAAAGTTTGTTGACTTTAAAGCTATGTATATGACTGTATAAAAAGTGACTCTACTTTAAGGGAGAGAGTTAGAATTAAAGTTAGAATCACTGTGTTACTGTACTGTGGGACCTATCAGTGGATAAGGATCAGTTGGCCTCGCCACGAGGCAAGTCAACGGGACACGCGTCCCGCCAACGGCAACCTGGGTCATGCATGGGTTGCCTGAGTGAACAACTATATGTACAGTGTAATTTCATTTTGAGAAATACAGTTGCTATGTGAGCTTGCTGAGGAGAGTGATTTTTTGTCTGTGTTACTATGTAGCATGATCTGTGTTCCTGTGCAAAGCAAATTCTAAGTCAAACTAGCTACATTGTCTTGCAATATCTTATTGTTGGAGTTGTACTAGCATTCTTGGCTAATTTTGCTGATGGAAATGAGGCTATTGGATGTTCATTATGTTACTCATTCATGGCCAAGTCATCAAGTGTTGATGATATCTTGTGGCAAAATATTAGCAAAATATCATCCAAGGTTTGATGGTTTCTTGTGGCAAGATGGAGATGGAGGCTCATTCATGGAGTTTTATGGTGGAGACATATCAAGAAAGGACAAAGTTGGAGGAGACAAGCAAGCAAATGGTCATCACTCACATTTATTGTTTGGTTGCTGTAATTTTCCAGAGAGTTCAAAGTTTGAAACATGGAGGAATCATTTCATTCACATTCTATTTGGTTCTTCATGTTCTAGTTATACCTTGATGTGTAAAATTGATGTAAGAAATAGTGAAGCATCCAATTTGGACACTATTCTCTATATCAATTATGAAAGATACTTTAGAACCTTAGAAATGAGATCTATACTTAGGCTGGAGATCATTCTAAAGTTGGATCAAAGTAGTATGATAAAACTATGCCAAAACTAGTTGAAGAGGGAGTGTGAAAATTTCAATGAGTTTAGTCTAGTTTAGTCATATTTTGGTAAATTGTCAATATGAGGCATTTTAGACTTTGAGATAAACTTGTTGAAGTTATATTAGTTTAAATACATTCAATAAACACTCTTTGAAAGTGTGGGAAAGCTGGTAGTAAAGTGATTCAAATTTGAACTTTGGGTACTTTGAATCTAGACCCAAAAATAGTAGGGTTTACATTCTGGAGGGAAAGTCAAGTGGCCAAATAGGACTTGGACCTACTATATATTGTTGTAACTCGTGGAGAAAGGGATCTTCTCTCTTATCTCTCTCTCATTTCATCATTATACACGATTTTCTTTGGGTTCTACTACTCATTGGTGCACTCTCATGATGTTATCTTGCAATCTTGTGTGTAGAATGCTCATATTTTGCTATTTTTGGTTCCACACGTGTGATATACAATAGGGTACTGTAATTGTATGGACAACAAACATATTTTATGTTTTAGTTCATGTTTGATCAATATCTCTTACAATAGGGTACATCTCATTTTGTATGTAGATGCTGATTTTTCTACATTGGCAGGATTGTTGGTTTGCTCCTTATTGTAAGCAAAGATCAAGGACATGGATTGGATCTTGAATGCTCTGAAATCCTTCACACAAACTACATAAGCTAGGAATTGGCAAAACATTCTATGCTACCTAGAATGCAAAAGAACTTGACCAAAAAGCATTTATCACAAATGGAAACTTTCATAAACATCAAGTGTGGCTCAAAATAACAATATACAATCCATACTACATCAGCCTACAACTTTTGGAAAGCACCTAAGATCATACACACAAGCTTGAACTCAATCACTACACATTGCCAACAATGGAAGGAGAAAACAATATAAAAATATCTCATTAAGCAAATGAATACAATGGATATGCTCCAACCTGTTTCTCTATGAAATTCAGCCTAATATAGGTGAGAGAAATGACTCTCTCTCCTCTCTCTAGAACTTAGGACCCAATTTTAGGACACCACTGTCCTAAAATAGCCAATTTTGGCCTATATGTCCAAATGACATGATTTTGGTGTCATTTCGAAGGTCCTAAAGTTTGAAACTTCTTCAGTATGAAATATATACTAAAATAAGAGTATCTAGACCCGTTCCACACATGTGAAAGGTCAGATCAAAAACTATTGTGGGGTCGAAGTTCTCTCATAGTATAGCCCTTCCACCTGTCAACAAAGGTTAGATCACTGGATAGGTACCTACTAAGCATAGATGCTACTTTTAGTTAGTTTCCTACTTTCTCCCTTAGCTCTACTCACCACTATACTACTCTTTAACTCTACTCCTCTACACTAACATTCATCATGGTCTTGGTTGCAGAGAAGGAATGGAGAAGAAGAGATTGAGAAGGGAAGAGAAAGAGAGAGAGATAGAGAGTGAGGGTGGAGGGTAGCTCAAATGCACATTGTACTTGCTAAAGTAGAAACTTAAACTATTGAAACCAACAAGCATGAACTTGAAAGCAAATGGAAACAACAGCAGCAATAGCAAGCATTGAATTGCAAATGAGGATGCTTCTGTTCCAAAATTGGTAGAGTTTTCTCCTTCTCATTAAGCATGGAAATAGTGTACAAATGGTGCCTTTTTATAAAATGGGGAAGGCCCTTGCCCCTCAATCCTATTGGCTAATATTCACAATGATCCTATCCATTCATCTTGGACCCAACTTGATCCAAGGGTCCACAAAAAGTACATTAGAAATCACAAGATTCATGTGAATCCCAATTTGGACCCAACTCTAAAAAATAATCTCTAAGTTTAAAAATGACATTGGGCCTCTAGTTTTATTTTAATTCCAAGACCCAAGTCAAGTTTATTTTATTTATAGCTTTAATTGCGTGCTCATTGGGCCATGGGCTTATACACGCAGGATGCCATGCCCTCGCAACACATTTTATTTGAGGATTTTATTTATTTACACTTTGTTGGGAATACCCCCAACAGGACCCACAGCCTGAAGTAGTGCCGGTCGCTCGGCACTCTGCCGGTTTAGTATAGCGTTCTCTTGGACCGCCTCTAGTGGATTAGATAGCCCGTAACGTCTTCCATGAAGTTGAGACGGTCCAGTTTCTTCGAGTCCTTTGGCGTGTGGAAGGACTTGTGGACTCCTGTCAGCCATTCCCGATCCACCCATGCTTGGAATCGTTTCATCCAGGGATCTCCAAGGAATGCAGCTTGGTAATATACGCGAGCGACTAGCAGCTGGTCTTTGACGTTGTCAGAAGCTAGCGCCTTATTTGGATCAAAAAATATGGAGAGAAGAAAATCATCCCATTTTGTTTCAATGCCCATTAGATATTCCAAGTCCCGGGCGTAAGTGGCTGACGCGCGGACTGTGGGATCAGGACAATTGATGTAGTGACTCACGAATGCGGAGAGAGCCCTTCTGGCGTCTACATTCGTAGTCCACCCATATTTGGATTTGATGATTGGCCAATTGAAATTGTGCAGTGTGATCTGGTCCAGAGGAGTGCCGCATTCCGCCCATTTGGATCTTCTTGGACATGGCAGGAAATGCACATTCACCCGTAACTGTTGCAGACTCGTCACGTAAGCCCTGATGGCCGCATGGTCTCTCTCAAATAACTACTGTCGCCACTCCGGTTGTGGTTGGAGGGTGGGTAAGGCTTGTAGTTCTTTTCCCTTGATGGTCTAAGCTGAGAATGATATCTGCCAGCCGCCTCTTGATGACTCGTGGAGATATTTGGATAAAAATTCATTGATGTTCTCCTCCACGGACTTCGGTCACCGGAAGGCTCGACTGACAGATATCGTACGCGAACCTCTGGATGATGTTGCTTGGCCTTGGCTGGTGGTTGCGCCTTGGCTCTGGTCTCACGTCTCAGCAGCCGCATCTGTCTACCCTTGGTCTTGGCCTTCGGACCCTTGATCTGGTTGAAATCCCCCTACTGCTTGCTGGCTCTGATCTTGGCTGGTACTAGCCTGTGCAACGTCAGAATTAGCTGGTAGTGGAATAACCACGGGGGTAGGCGGGGCCTTCGTTTCCATGTATTGTTGGCACGCCTTGAGGGCTTGCTTGGCCTGGGCGAGCTCTTGCGTTGCACTTGCCCGATACTTATTGAACTCCGCCTGGTAGCTGTTGAGGGTTTGGCTATAAATCTGCACGTGACGCCGTAAAAGATTCATCTGTGATTGGGAAAGCGGCCTTGTGTTCGGTGCAGATTGAGCTAACTAGGTGAGCTTTTCGTCTTGTAAGGCTTTGACCTCCGTCCCCAGGCGCGTGTTCTCTGCTTCCAAAAGTGTAAGTTGCGCCTGGATGGGGCAAGCCGTTGGGATACTTTAGCTTGAATCTCCCGCACCTTTGTGGAGGCCTTAGTTAGTGCTTTGGAGAGGCTTTGAATATATCTGTTTAGGCCCTCCTCCTTCTACTGTAGCTTGGCAATCTCCTTGTGGCCTGCTTGTTTGTGTTGCTGAGCTAGAATCAGCTCTTGATGCAGCTTGCTGAGGTCTGCTCGCAGCTGTGTATTACTCATTGCCAAATGTAGTACCCTGCTTTCCAGAATAGCTTTGGCTGCTACCGCATCCAGGATGTATTTTCCTAGAGTTTGGTACGCCATCGTTAGATTTGTGGGAGCAGTTGGTACACTTGCACTAGCAGGGGCTTGTGTTGTATTAGCCCTGATGACTTGTGGAATTCCGTCGTCATTGTTTTCGATCAGGTTTTCATTTGTCCTGATGCCATCTACGGCGGTAGGGTCAGTCCAATCTGGTGATGAGACAAAAATTATTTGTACAAATGCGTCATCAGGCAGCGGTTGGCTGTCCTCAGCAACCTTTGTTGGCGAAGCGGGTGGAGTGTGAGAAACAACTATGGAAACATGGGTGAGGACGATTTGTCCGAATGAGAGGATGGGAGGAACAGTGGGGAACTGAAGGGTGGTGTGAAGTATGGAAGAAGGTGAGGATGGAGCAGAAAGTGTCTGGCGTGGGGGTGAAATTATAATTTGCATCCATGCCAGAGTGTCGGGGGACAATTGTGAATCAGAAGGATTGAATGTGAGAGGGGTAATGGTGGTGGCAGGAGTGATGGATGATGCAGGTAGAGGCAGTGCCACACATTCATTTGCTGGCCGTGTTGTTAATAATTGCAGGTTGGGAGGAGGTAGATGCATGAAATGGCAGATAAAGGTTAGTATGTGGTACAAGAGTAGACAAGAGGGATGAGCATTGGAAGCCGCGCACTTTTGCCTTGAGAAGTGCGCAGACAAAGTTACACAACAGAGGGCCTGCTGCGCTTCACTCACGGTTGTTGGGTTTGATGGAGTTGGTTAGTTCTCGAATAAGGATGCTATGCCAATCGTATGGCACAACGGAGGGGTTAGGGAATTTCAGAAAGAATGCCACTATCTGACTCAACAGCGTAGACTGGAATCTGTGCTTGCAAAATGTTGAAATAACCAGAAAGTTATTCAACAGATGCACAGCCGCCTGAATGACAAGTTCCATGATAGCTTCTATCAGGTAACCATTGTTAGTCTAGATGGGAATTTCTGGTGTGGTTTGGGTGACGAATGGTTTGATCAGAACTTTGGCGTGGCGATGGGAGATGGGTTGACGATCACCAAACATAATGCCAACGGTGACCATCGAGTCGGCGGTAATCCTGACCTTGTACGTGGTACCTTGGTACAGGAAGTGGAAACGAGCCTTGACCTCGTCCCAGGTGGCGTAAGCGTGAAGGGCGAGGCCCATGTTAATCTCAGAATGGAACAACGTCGGGTAAAAACCCATTGCTTCAAGGAGTGGGCCGGTTGTCTGCAGCCATGGTTGTATCAGATCGTTACTGGGTAAAGGCCAAATCTGCGTGGCCTCAGGGATGTCACGGATGATTACCTGTTTGGCGCCAGAGTCTTCAGAGGATGATGAGGCCATGTTAGCAATGATGATTAGTGGTCGAAAAAGTCGAAAAAATAGAAAAAACAATGGAAAATGGAAAAAGATGTGGCAACAGTAGAAAACTAAAAATAACGAGTGTTGGATGACAATGATTGTAGTTCAGAGTGCAGATCGGTGTTTAATATGAATAGATGACAGCTGGTAGGAAGTTTGGTCGAAAACAGAAAACTTGGTATTTTTAGTGGAAATTTCGGCAGAGCTTCGCTAACAAAGGTGACAAATGACTCGAATTCAGCCCTTATATAGCAGAATTTAGAGTGCATATTAGGTGAAATCCATATTCCGTTGCTCAGTTCTATCCAAATTTTGGCAGACATCTTCTTCACAAAATTCTAAGACCTCAAGGAAGTCTGCGAGAGTTCAGAAGGTGATTTGACTGCTATGTGAAGGTTCTGCGAGGGTTCAGGCTGTCTACGAGGGTTCAACTCTCGCAGGAAGTCATCTCTCGTTGGTAAGATGATCTTGATGCTCTGCGAGAGTTCTGAAAATTTTGCTTATGGAAACTCTCGCATACACTAAAAAATGATGATTTCTCTATCAAGAACTCTTGCAGAGATTTTCATGGATGCATCTAGGTCAGATCTGGTGACTGTCCAAGTTTCAAGAGCTATCTCCCAGGGGATCTCAAAAAATCATGAAAAAAGTGCTCTTTCAGAGTGTTTTTTGACAAGATCTCAAGATTTTCTAAGTTTTAACTTTTGTAAACTGGTAATCAACTTCATCCAGGCTTGATCTGATTGTTGGTAGTTCTCTGGAAGTTCTGCTGGATTCTTGGTAGTAGATCCATCAGTCAATCTGATGATGTGATTCCTTTTTGATCCTATTGGGATCTGGATCCTCCTTGGATTCTGATGGATTTTCCCGATCTTGCCAGATCTGGCTGAATCTTGATGGATTTAGCTTGATTTGACTTGATCTCCTTAGATCTAGCGGTGATGGCTGAGCATATTAGCTTTTTGTAACGTGCCACCCCAATCTGGATTTGTCTCACTGTGGTGGCCAGTACTTGTGCAACCGGCTACCATTGATGGGTGTGTCGAATGGCATCCTATCTAGCTTTTCTAAGTTTACGGCTCCATGATTAAGAATTTCCTTGATCCTATAAGGACCTTCGCCTGTGAATTTTAACTTCCCCTTGATCGCCTTGGTTTTATACATCAGGACCAGATCTCCTAAACGAAGATTCTTCTTTTGTAATCTGCAATCATGCCAAGCTTTGCGTCTTTCCTTTTCAGCTACCAGTGCATGCACAACTAGTAAGCGTGTTTCACAGAGTTTATGTAGAGCCTCATGGCGTAGTTGTAGAGATTTGGACTCATTAAGACGTTGCGCGGTGGCAATCCTTAATGAAGGAACTAAAAACTCTACTGACATCATAGCATCCTGACCACATACCAATTGGAAGGGTGTTTGATCAGTGCTCCCTTTATATGTTGTCCTGAATGCCCACAATGCAGCATGCAACTTGTATTCCCAATCTGATCTGCTGCTTCAACTGTTTTCGTGAGCACGCTACATAGGATCTTATTGGATGATTCTACTTGCCCATTACCCCGAGGATAATAAGGCATACTGGTTCTGTGGATCACGAAGAATTCCTCCAACAGGACCTTGATGGTCTCGTTGATGAAATGGCTTGAAGTATGGCAAAAGGAAGACATGGTCTTTCTTACACAAAGCAAATATCCACGAGATTTGCTTTATAAGTTCAATATGCAAGATTGTAAGCCTTTGAGTACACCTATGGATGTCAACATGAAGCTTACTGCATATGATGAATATGAGAAAGTGGATGCTTATTTGTATAGACAGTTGGTGGGTAGTTTGATTTATTTGACACACACACGACCTGATATTTCTTATGCTGTTGGCGTTGTTATTCAATTTATGCAAGATCCTAGTCAAGCACACTGGAAGTCTGCTAAACGTATTCTCAGATACATTCGAGGGACATTGAATTTTGGTTTGAAGTATGATCAGTTTAAAGCACCAATGTTGGTAGGTTATACTGATGCCAATTGGGCAAGTAATATTGATGACAGAAGATCTACCAGTGGTCATACATTTAGTTATGGTACAACTGCAATTTCATGGAGCAGCAAAAAGTAACCTACAGTAGCCTTATCATCGACGAAAGCTGAATATCGAGCACTCAGCAATGCTACACAAGAAGCGGTATGGTTACGAAGATTACTTGTGGATTTAGGTCAACCACAGGTGGATGCGACTACTACATCTTGCAATAATCAAAGTTGCATCCACCTTGCCAAAAATCCAGTTTTACATGCTCGAACCAAGCACATCGAAATACACTACCATTTTGTTCGAGAGAAAATTCTTGATGGAGCCATTGATCTTATTTTTTGTAAATCTGAAGATCAAATGACAGATATTTTTACTAAGTCATTAGGTAGATGTCAATTTGAGAGGTTTCGTACTCTATTAGGGATAGAAAAATGTAATTTTATCATTGAGGGAGAGTGTTAGAAATCAATGATAAACTTCATTGTTACTATTTACGATGCACATTAATGTTGACAGCTGTGACCAGCTGTCAATACCATAGGCTAGTCTATTAGTCTACTCGTAGGTTTTCTCTCTCTATCAGGGTTCAGGGTTTATTTGTACATTTCACATTCTGTGTGAGTTAGTGTGACAGAGTGATAGTGCTTGTTCTTCTTCCGCCTTCTTGTGGTGATTGCTTATGGTGAATGCTTGATGTTGCATATCTAATTCTTGACATCTTGTATTATATAGTTAATGTAGTTTTATTAATATGATGAAAAAATAGAAATAAGAATTTGATATTCTAATCGATTTGTCGAATTTGTTAAAACCTTTGTAGATAAACTATAGGAGTTGAAGCAGTCGGTAGTCAAATAAGTTACTACCTAATTGTGGTTAAATTATTTTATTTTATTTTATTATGAGTTATCAACTAGAAACTATTTTACAATGTAGAGTTTTTGATCAATTTAAAAGTGCTCACTATAAAATTCTTATGAAATTTTTAAACGTGGAGCAAAAGGACTAAACTTGTTAACAAACTAGCATTTATTCCAATATCATTGGATTTAAAGTGTTATCTTCAAAAAATTAGATCGTTTATGATCAGATTTATTAGAAACACTTGCTAATTTCTCCTTTGTGCTCTTTTTTGAAACCGACTATTGCTATTGATTTATAGTCATAGATATCTTACACAAATTGCTCAAACTAGTATATGTTGTCACTTATTAAATCACATGGAAGGTTGGACCATGCCCATCTTTGATTGCTTTGCTCAACTTGCTCAAGCTTGTCGATTACTTCCAATATTGTTGATGGATCATTTTATTGTACTTGACAGAATTTATCTGAATTTTGTGAAAAACATCATGATTGATGAATAAAATGTCATCACTACAATTGTGTGAATTTTTTTTTTTTTTTTTTTGTGGATGAACTAGCTTGTGTTACTATGTTTTGAAAAGAATTTCATTAAGTGTCAAAGCTTATTGCAAATAAAATAGAGATTTGCCTTAATAAGTATGAATACAAGCACATTTCATCAGTCAAGTCCAAACGATGGTCTTTCTAAGCCCTGGGACCTTCTAAGAAAGGAGGAACATGCAGCGAAAGAGCATGGAAGTTGATCTTCCTATTCGCACATATGTCGCTAGGTTCATTTTGACCTACGTAGCTTGTCGATGATGGTTGAGCCTACAATCTACAATGGATCTAAACTAGCAAGGGGAGATACTACACGTGATTAGAGATCTAGGCATTATACATGCATAATAGAGGCATCAAGCATGAAGCATAACACTCGCCTCACAATTCTCTCTTTTTCTCTCACTTTCTGTCACTCTCAAAACATTTACAAGTATTATTGGAGAGAACTCAACTTCTTGATTGACCAAATGAAATTGGAGGAGATAGAATATAAAGGATTTGACCCTTATATAGGTGGGTTCAAAGAGTTGAAGTGACAATTGACTGTTGGCTCACTTGTGAAGTTAACTTGCTTTTATTTATTTTTACAAGTAAATTGACTTTATAATGCTCTTTAAATTTTTTATTTTGAGTCGTGCCACATTAATTTCCTATTGTGCTTCAAGGTACATTAATCCAAAAATTAGTTGCTTCTTCTAACGCTTCATGACGTATTTGCAGTTATTGGCACTTTGTGTAGTACAAGTGTGCACCGTTATGTGGTGCCTGACTTTATTTGATTACGTAACTTTACAAAATTGAGGTTGTGAGAGCCCTCAATATTTATTTACATGCTTTGTGCATTAGCCATTGCATGACACTGAAAATGGCCAACAAATATGCATCAAAATATTCCGGTCAGAGACTAAGTGACATTCAATGCTAATCTATAGAATTCTACTTAGACTTTGTAACAAACTTGATATAGGAATGAAAGTGACGTGTAGAGGGAGAATTAAACACACAACAACATGATACAATTGCAAGACAATGACTATCTCAAACATTTGTTCAACAAAGCCAAAAATGTGTAGAGGGAGAATTAAACACACAGCAACATGATACAATTGCAAGACAATGACTACCTCAAACATTTGTTCAACAAAGCCAAAAATATATTGTATCGATATGAAGAATTCATTCGTATATGCTCACTAGCCAAAAATATATTGTATCTATATGAAGAATACGTTTGTATATGCTCACTAGCCTCAAAGGTCATCACCTAAATTCATCTATTTACAAAAAATGGACACAAAATCGTTGCCTAAAAGAACAAGGGCTTATAGCCTGTCCTTAAGCTTAATACTAACTTAAAGTGCTTTTCTATGCACAAAATCCAAAACCCAAAAGTATGAAGTTCTGGTTTGAAGAAAATAGCCTTGGATGCAGCTGCCAAGCCATTGTAGAAGAATTAGGTGGAGGCTGGACTTGCTCCTCCTGACACAAACAAGCATACCAATAACCCAAAACTGGTATTCCCTCCTTATTCACCTATTTTTGCAAGCATAACAAGAATAACCCAGAACTGAGAATCTCTGCTTTATGCACCTATTTTTCCAAGCATAACATACGCATAACCTTGTGCAATTTCCTGTAAAGTAGCACTGAATACGTATAGATGAAAAAAATGAATTGAATACTGTTCAAGACTGGTGTGTTCTGGCGTATGCACCCCTTCCAGCTGAATCAGGGTAAATGTCAGCAATGGATCTCTATGTATTAGTCCTTTTGCACAAAGAATGGCTTTTGAGGTAGTGCAAGTCATTATACCACTTCTCAATATTTACCAGCTTCCGTCAAAATAAGGTTCAGATTTCAAAATCGGCTTCAAATCTCATAAGTTCCTGAGGATCCATCTTTTCGTTGTTCAACTACAAGATCTCCTATAAGACTCATCAATCATTTGTGGTGATGCTTTCAGAATTGCCGGAGCAGTTACTACAGAAATTTGTTTTCAAAAATTTGCTGCGGCTACCATCTTGCATCATGTGCTGGGACAAACCAAAATTAAAAACATGAATGCCATCACTTCCAGGACAGCAAGGAAGAGTTTGCAAGATGGCGAGCATAATCTCTAAGAGCTGTGTCATGCACCTCACAAAACATGTTCTCCCATCCTGGGGGCTCAATAGCTTTTGTGCCCAGCCCAGGGGCCCTGTCTTTGGATACCATTTTCTTCTCCATTGTCCAATCTATCACATAAGCTGAAACCCGTCTCTTAAACTTCTTCTTGAACTCTTCCCATGCTTGATACTTGTAGTGATTGATGACCGCTTTTCCAGCACGTAATTGGACAGTTTCATAATCTGGTTGCAGCTTAAAATGATGGACAACATTGATGAGAGAGGTTGCAATGGCATTCAACTGCACAATCGATTTATGCCTTTGCTCCTTTTTCAATCTGCAGGTATATCCTTCCATCACCCCTTGAGGAGGGTTGTTCTTCAGGCCTGACGGTCCAAAGTCCCTGCATTTTAGGGAGATCTGACCAATCGTCCTGCCTGCTGGCCTTCCTATAACCTCCTTAGCACTTGTCTGCAAAATGAGAGCTTTGAGGATTGGTAATCCCTTAGCAGGATCGTTGCTTCTGTTGCTTCTATTGGCCACTGGAGGTTGATGTAATTGAGGAAGCCAAGCCTTAGGATAGACAAATTCGTCTATGTCAGTGTACATCATCCAAGTGCATTGAGCCTTAGCTTGCTGAGAGCAATGAGAGAAGCCTGCCTCTTGTGATTTGATCCATGGCCAAGGATGCCTTGATACGTTGTAAGGAGCTAGCCTTTGCACTACATCCTGGAGATCATCTTCACTATTGTTGTCATACAAATAGAAATGATCCACGCCCAGAAAGGAATGATAGGTTACCCACTCTTTCAGGAACTCTGCACCATTATAGATCATTGTGCAAACACACAAAAAGCTTTTCTGGCATAAGCGTTTGCTCTGAGACGTGTTAGAATCTAGCAGCTGATCTTGTCTCAGATTTGCAACCTCAGGTTGGTAATAAGCGACGGAAGGAATGAGCTTTCCATTTTGCCTGAGAGTTACCTTCTTTCCCAGGAGCATAGTCTGCAAGGATGGTGGAGGATTCTCACATCTGAACACCTGTTGGGCAGCTACAGTGACGCGAGTATCCACAAGTCCATCAAAATCGCACTTCCAAATATCCGCGTTAATCTTCTGTCCGTGTTTTTCCCCAAACCCCTTGGTGAAGAGGATAACCTCAGATGGCAGCATCAATGCTTCAAACACAAGATGATTCCATGTCGCAAATGGCATTGATTTCTTCAGAACCTCAATCAAAATTGACTCCTTTCCACGGGATTGAAGTAATGCAACACCATTGGAAAGTGGTGGAAGCCCTTGCGAAGGAATCTCACATCTGACAGCACTTCGCTTGCCAACTTCGTCCACTCCCAAAACCTTGGTATTGCTCTGGTTGAAGAAAATGCACGAAAGCTCTTGTCGGTTCAATTTGAAGTCTTGGGATGATCTCACAAGGAGAAGAATCTCCCCTGGCAGAATCACGGCATCCTCAATGAATATTGGCCTTTCCCCTGTTTTCTGTATCAAATCCGGAGCTTCTTTCTCCGCTTTCATGTTCACAGCCCTATCTTTGACGGATACGGTCCCGGGCTGCTGCGGTAGGAAAACTTCCACTGCCATCGAATAAGACGTATGCGTTTAGCAGGATGAAGAGAAACGGGAGCGTCGCTATTATAATAGTATTTCAGTATTCTCAAGCGTGACAATTCAACCGACAGTTATCAAAAACATTAGCAAGCTCACCTCTGAGGACTGAAGTAGTGACGACAAGCAGGAGTACTGACGCCATCACCAACAAATTAAGCAGGAGGCAAGGCTTGAATCGCTTTCGAAGTGACCTGATTGAAAAGCCGTCTGCTTCGAATCTTTGCAGAATTTTCTCCTTGCCTTCTTGCAATGATCTTTCTTTTCTGCATCTTGAAAGAAATACCATGGCTGTATAGTTCTTGTGAATTACAGCACTACAATCTCGCCGATCTATACAGGGAAAGCACTATAGCAAAACGATATTTGAGATGCGGAGAATCTCAGCAATATCTCACTCAGCTCTTCGTTTTCGGCGATCTCAAATCTTGCTGAATTCTCTGAAATCCTTCGATTCATCGCCATAGATCATTTGCGTAATCCGCCTCCACGAATGATCAGAATTACGGCTTAATTGGCTCAAATGGTTCCAGCAAATGCAACACTTCTAGGTCGATGACGATCCTTCAGAGGCAAAAAAGCATCAAATCCGAGTGGACAGCCACATTACGCTGCTGCGTTAATGGAAGAGAAAACAAAATCTACTGCAGCTGTAACGTCTCCATAATCTGCCACCATGAACCATGAGAATTACGGCAATTGGCTCAAATCAACCCAGTCGAATACAGCACTGTTACGTTGATGCCGACCCTTCAGAGGCAAAGCAGCATATCCCAATAGACAACCATATTATTCAAAAGAAAATCATTCCGCTGCAGTTTATGCAACGCTGCAACAAGAGAGAGCAGCCAGAGAGACAGAAAGCGAAAGACGGAGTCAGACAAGAGTCAATCAACTTATTAGGAATGATGGCATGGAAGGTAGGTTATGGAGCAGCAGCGAGTTTGATGGAGTAGCAGAATGCTCAACAATGAAGCAGATCTGCTGCCGAATTTCTTTGAAGCTTCAAATCATTTTAATAGATTGCGTAACTGATCTGCCGCCATGATCAATTATCGTGCAAAAATCGCGGCAATTGACTCAAATAGATCCAGTCAAACTCAACACTGTTGCGTTGATACCGATCCTTCAGAGGCAAAGCAGCAAATACGAGTACACAGCCACATTATGCTGCTGCATTGATGCAAAAGAAGATTGAAAAAATTTCACTGCAATTGCAACGCTGCAATCAACCAGAGCGGTCAGAGGGATAGGAAGACGGGATCAGTTGATCAACTTGTTGGAAATGATGGAAGGTAGCTACGCCGTGGCGCCCCAGCATCAACAACGACTTGGACGGAGCTGTAGCGGAATGCTTGGCAATGAAGCAGATCTCAAATCCAGAATAAATGAAAAGCGTACCTTTCACATCAAGGATTTACTGTATTCTGTCGTTATTGATCAGCTCTGAATTATATAATAACACTTTGTGCTGTAATTTCAATTTCACTTGGAGGTGGGCGATTCACCAACAGCCTGCATATGCATGATCACCAACAACATCATCAAAGTTTGAACAATTCAAGAGGTAGAGTAATGATGCAACGAACGAGCTCATGATCCGTTTCTCACCTCACACACAGGTTCCACCGCCCCGCACTAACCACGTCCGCTTCCTCGCCACGCATCTTTGCACCTACTACTCATTCTCTCTCTCTCTCTCTCACACACACACACACACACAAACACACACACACACTCTCTCTCTCTCTCTCTCTCTCTCTCTCTGCCCGTTTTACTCCCTCCCTTCAGCGCCCATCTCCCTCTCCCTCTCTCTCTCTCTCTCTCTCTCTCTCTCTCTCAACTGAACTGACATTCTCTGCACTTTTTCCATCGTCGCCCTAAAATTCCACGTGTTTCTTATCTCTTTCTTAAAAAACCTCCTTTAATTCCAAGCATCTCTCCCAAGATTGGAAGTAAAAATTTCCAAAGAGCATGAATGCATGCAATTAACACTTAGTCAAAACCATAATTAACAATAATTCACTTACGGTCAAGGTCAAGATAAGTCAATGGTCAAAACATAATAAGCAATGCCTATGGTCAAGATAAGTCAAACCCGAATTTTCGAACGGACGAATCAAAACACGGGAATCATGTTTTGTCTATCACACATACATTCTCTCTCTCGCTCTCCTTCCTTCCTTCCTTTCCATTTGTAGTCCTGCTTCGTCTATTGGGTTCTCCATCGATGTTTTAAGTATTATGGAATGAGCCGGGCATAGGCCATTTTGCACGGTAAGGATTTCCAGAATTTTTTGCACGGTAAGATTTCCAGAATTTTTTTTATGCGAGGCCGAGCCTAAAAGTTTTTGGAAATCCGAACCGGGCAGAATGGCCTTTGCCCGGCCCCTTCCATTGCGTAATGGATTTTTTGACCCTTTTTAAACCAATCCTTTGTTGCCACGTGGCAGGCGCAAGCAGAATGAGCACTAAAATTTTTTGAGACCAATATGATGCTGCCACGTGGCATACGGAGGTAGAATCTGCACTAAATTAAAAAAAAAAAAACAGGTGACTATTCTGCTTTTTAATCTGTTCAGAAATGGGCAAAATAGTCACCAAAAAATCCATTACTTGTTTGGGAGAACACATACACCTGTCATGTTATGGTTAGTTAATAAGAACTTGCTTGCAAGGCATATTAGGAGGGCTTCACCAAAATCATCAATCATTTATTTGCAATTGAAGTATTCTAAGATTAATCTCAACTCTATCCAATTCCAACTCTTACTTCAAGGCACCTTCATTTGCAATTGAAGTATTCTAAGGTTAATCTCAACTCTATCCATTTCCAACTCTTACTTCAAGGCACCTTCTTGTAATACGTTTTGTTGGTACCACTCACCCTATGCCACCACTAGCCAACTTCATTACTAAAGATAAGGGTTTTCGCTCGCTCTCTCTCTCTCTCTCTCTCTCTCTCTCTCTCTCTCTCTCTCTCTCACACACACACACACACACACACACACACACACACACACACACACACACACATCGATATTCCTCATTTCCGAAACCCTAATATAAACGAGACCCTAGATTTTCGTGCCTTTCATTTGGAAGATCACGTTAACTCATTTTAAGCTTTTCAGGTTTTGCAATGCAACGATATATATAAGCTTTTAATCCAAACTGCATTTTACTTATGGGATGATTAAAAAAACACACGTGTCAATCAAGAAAAAGTCATTGATTTGTGTTGGTCAAAAACCCTAAAATGACGTGGCCCAATCAAAACACAAGAATCTCGTTTTGTCTGATTGGGGTGACATTCTCTCTCTCACACCTCACTTTATTGCTATTTAAACTCTCCAAACCCTAAAAAACCCTAAACTCATGAATTAAAAAGGTGTTCTCTCTCTCTCTCTCTCTCTCTCTCTCTCTCTCTCTCTCTCTCTCTCTCTCTCTCTCTCTCTCTCTCTCTCTCTCTCTCTCTCTCTCTCTCAGTCTCACCATCTCTCTCTCGCTGCTAATTCTCTCACGAGCTCTCTCTCCGTCTCTTCCTCCAAACAAGAGTGTCCTTAGATCTAAAGATATATTAAGATCCATCTGATTTCCACCCTCCTTTATCCATCAATCTCTTTACTTACTTGCTTATTCGCGAATAGCAGGCCGCTCTCACAGGCGCTTATTAGCAAGAAGAAGAAAACCAGAAAACCATGCTCAATCCAAATTGCGAGCTCTCTCTCTCTCTCTCTCTCTCTCTCTCTCTCTCTCTCTCTCTCTCTCTCTCTCTCTCTCTCTCTCTCTCTCTCTCTCTCTCTCTCTCTCAAGATACAACCCCTCTCTTCCAAGATTTTGCATAATGCGAGTAAATTTGTATGAGTTCTGTGAGCTTTTTATAATGAATATTGGAGATTGTCGATTTAATAGGGCATTTTGATATGAAACAATAGAACATCAAGGAATATTCTCACAAAAAATGAATATACTTGTAATAAAAAATCTTGGACACATGAAGATGAAAAATAACTTGAATTGAAAAAGGAAAGCAGACAACACGGTACTTTGCATATACTTGCAATTAAAATTCTTGGACACCTAAAGATGAGAACTTAAAATGAAAAAGGAAAGCAGACTACACATTACTTTGCATAACAACTGTAAACTTAAGATGTCAAGACCTTGACATCACATGGACCAATAGATGTCAAGAGCTTGATAATTAATAGCTGAGAATGACCCTGAAATCACATGGATCAATTACCGGAACAAGACTTTGACAATTAATGTCAAGACCCTGACATCACATAGAACAAGTACCGCGGAACAAGACCTTGACAGTTAACTATTGCAAAATTAGGATGTCAAGACCTTTTTGATATGAAACAATAGAACATTTAGAGAATATTCTAACAAAACATGAATGTACTTGTTTTACAAAATCTTGGACACTTGAAGATGAGAAATAACTTAAATTGTAAAAGAAAAACAGGCAACATAGTAATCAAGATGTCAAGAACTTGATATTTAATTGCTGAAACTGGCCCTGAAATCGCATGGATCAATTACCGAAACAAGACCTTGACAATTAATGTCAAGACCTTGACATCAAATAGAACAATTACCGAAACAAGACCTTTTCAATTAACTACTGCAAAATTAGGACCTTGATAGCACATGTAACAATTCTTGCTGACTTAGCACTGGTTGGTGGATAAACATGCTTTCATGGGCATCCAAGCCCTTCAATCTCAAGTAAACATAATACATATGCTTACATGTGGTGTACTTTTAGTTTGCAATGTTTCATTGAAAGTCCATGCATGTGCAAGAGGGCTCTTTTGAAATCACAACATTGTAAGTCACCCCATTTGCATCACTATCAAAACTCTCAATGACAAACAATTCTTTATTCTCCGTTGGAGTTCTAGTTATCTCACGAACATTAGCATTCATAATTAATGCTCTTGCAGCTCTATCTTTAGCATTCTTAGACAAACATGATCTTCGCCTCATCTTGTTCCAATCGTTGTCATTACCAAAATGTTGCTTTGATGCATTGCGCCTTGGATTAGATGCAGTAGCAATGTTGTCATTAGGATCCAATGAAGCCTCTCAATTATTTTGACATTTTGTTTCAACAAGGTACCCACCAGAATTCAGAACGTTCAGTTCAAATTGCGTCAAAACGGTGTCCTTTTGGACCATCCAAAAATCTTTAACTCTAGTTGGTGCATTAACAATGTTTCCATTGACAGCCCCATGTGCAGCGAATATTAGTAGCACAAAACCACATGTACTGATTGCATTCTCCCTTGTTGTACTTCCTTCTTCCAAAAAAACTAGGTGCCACAGATGTGGAGATCACCTTATTGCAATGACCTCGACCCTCACATTTCATTCCTTGACACTTGTGTTTGCCTGAGGGATTCAATCGACGAATCACCCACCAACTACTATTGACTTGTCTTTCGAAGGCTGCCTCAGACTTTTGCAGATCCACAACAGGCTGGTTATTCAACACCCCTTTAAGATTATCAATTGGATTTACAGTGAAGGTCGGAGGACAACTCTTTCTGCGCTGGCCTATTACATACTCCACATCTGGTCGATGCGAGATTGTATCTTTGTCATTGTTCCAGTCACCAACAGGTCGATTTCTTCTTAATGTTTGATTATATTCCGAAGTAAGGTCTGTAGTCTAAACAAAATTATTAACAGATTCTGAAAATGAGCACCAACAATAGATTCACGACGTCCTGCATGTACACGTGATAGCAGATCTTGCAAATTTGTCCTTTCCCAATGAAATGTCCTGCAAGAAAAGATTTTTCTCTAGCGCTTTGAAGTACAAAATTCGCCATATCAGCAACAATTGCCTCTTAAAGTGTCACCTTTGTGCTATGGCCATCCACCCTCCTCCACACACTATGGACAACTTTAGCCAAATTGGTTGTGGGCATGAATGCCTCATCCACATCATCTATCATCTACAAAAACATATTCAATTAGTTAGAACCAAGCAACCACACAATCCTCTATTCGCACGTACATTTAAATACATACCTCGTGAGTCGCAAACAAATTTGCCTATAGGTGCATCCTATTTTTCCACCAAGTTATCCAGCTCTCCAACTCTTTGTAGCTATTTTCATAAGCATGTCCTATTTTCCACCAAGCCCTTCTTTTGTTGAAGACATCATCTGCATCGCATTTGCTTACTACATTTCTCCACTGCACACACAATGCAATGTGTTCTTCCCTGGATTCAAACTTGATGTATTTCTCAATGTTCTTTCTTACATTATCCATGAAGTGAAACAAGCATGAACGTTCTTTCCCAACTAACTTCCATAAACAGTACGTATGTATTGCCAACCAATTGGCTTGGGCCTCATCAGCCATGAATCCTTTGAACATAATTGCTTTATCCCAGTGGCTAGCATGACACGGTTTAACAGTTTCCAAAATAAAATTTGAGCTTGAACATCTTGGACTTTCATTTGACATATACAATTTTTTGCATTGCTTGTATTCTGCAATGAAAAACACAAGATTGTTTGTATGTTAGCATCTCATAAATGCCATTCATGGAAATCATAAATGTCATTCATGGAAATCCATATCTTCTCCTTGCATGTGTGACATTCCATGGTCACCCATTCTTTCACACGATACACATGATCAAAACAACACCAAGCCTTCTCCAAATCACCACCAGGCTGCATTCTCCTAACAAGATCGACACTGGAAGCAGGACCTATGGTTGACATTTTAAACTACATAGCACCTATCGTTTTTGTCATGAAGTTGACCTTGAAAATATTCATATTTGCAATGTTCCTTCAAGTACATAGATGCAGTGATGTCTTGAGAAAAATCCACTGGCTGCAACTCTTTCCTTGTAGATACAATCCATCTTTTCAACATGTACAACAAATATGATGTCTCTCACAAACAAAAACGAAACAAACATTTTTTAATTTGCTATTAAAATTGTTTTGAATACCTTTTGTTATTGGTTGTTGGTTCAATAGTAGTCAGCAAATCATTCAGCTTGTCTTCTGTTATGGTTTTGATGTCTTGGCTCCCTAGCAATTGCTCTGCAATCAAGTCCCTTGTGATTTCATGATGGATTTTGCCTGGTGTTTTCATGTTTTTCAAAGCGCATTTCCCTCCAGCAACTTTCTCAACATTATTGACTGCCTTGCTTGGTTGGCCACTACCATATTCATGTTCATGACTACCAACAGGTATGGCCAACCTTGTGTACCTAACATAATGATGAATGCAATAATATATCTTTTCCTGACATGCCATCATACAACGTGGAAATGTATCACAATACTTACGGTTAAAAGTGCCATAATTTGTAGGTGGAGCACCAACAGAACATTGTCTGGCTAAACAACCTATAAAATGTTTTTTATTTCTTTCACCACATGCCGAAAAATAGTCCGAAGCTGTTTGAGTTCTCACTAGAGCACAACGCCAACACCAAGAACAACAACAACACATTGCCAAATCAGCTGATCATCACAGAAGCCCAATGACAACTTCCACTTTACCCAAAGATTACCCAGACCCAAAAGTGAAACAAAGGCAGTACAATGAATTTAGAGATGAGTTTTTGCGAGAGAAAGAAAATACGGAAAGTATGTTATCCGCTTAAATCCTCGAAAAAGAGCAATCCCTATAGGGACTTGAAGTATTTTCTGACCTCCTACAAGCTCAACTCACCATGCCATTCCATAGCGCGATAAAATCTTTCACCAGGCTTCAACGCTATATCCATCGTAGTTTTCAGCTGTGCCTACTATTCCTGACGACCAGCAAAAAACAGAAGAGATTCCTATGAATTTGATAAATATAGGTGTTGCTAAGGGGACTAGCATCACCTTGCCTCTATCCTATAAAGACTATAACGCAGTATCCACTATCCTTGATAGCGGATCAGGCGTAAATATAATGGCTTTGCCATTGGCAAAGTCATGGGGATTTCATACCCTCGATCAACCACGCTAGAAACTTTGCATGGCTGATCAGCGAGTTACAGACCCTGCTGGTCATTTATCAATATCAATGTTTGCATTGCAGGTGTCAAATTTGTAATCGATTGTGTCATCTTAGACTTACCAGATAAAGCAAATACTTATAAACTCCTTGGTACACCCTGGCTACAGATGGCAGGCGTTGTCCAAGATTGGAAGCCTAGCAAAATAACCTTTGGCAATCACGACAAACGAGTCACTGTTGACTCAATTGGCCATGTCAAGCCCGCTAAAGTTTATGATGATTGGTCATCAACAACTTATGACGAATTAGATAATGTACCGATCCAACCAAAAGGCCACTATACGAGATCCACAAACATACTAAAATTGGGGTCAAGCACTAGCCACTGTGGACTGTGCTGATTCCAACCGATGTCATATCGAAACCGCTGCAGAGGTTGTGGATATTCTACCGTCTTCTACAGACATTGATACACCCATCATCCCACTTATGATGATTCCTATAGCTTGGTGCCCAGGAAAACCTAGCGTCTCTACCACCCATGTTTCAGAAGAAGGTATTCTTTCCATGGATGATGTTCAAATGATGGATAAACATGTACTCCTTTACCTAGATGCCCAATGTTATCTGCCAAAATCAATTCCTCAGGAGATCAAGTCCCCAGGGCCGTTGGCTCACGTCCAACTAACATCGAAAGTACCCAACACACAAGCATATAGGCCCAAGCCCAAAGTATACACATGGGACGTGTATCCAGACGAAGTCTGGGATACAATCAATGACGACATGATTAGTGAGGCAACAACACCGCCCACTCAAAAACCTCCAAAACATCGGTTTCAAAAACCTAAAATTATTGATACAAAATTAACCAAGCGTTAGAACTAGATGCGTGAGAACCTTAAACAACCGATTAAGCCCTTGTCTAAAGAGACAACAACCAAACAATCAAACCAAGCTTCCACATCTGGTAGTGACTCAACGTCGATGATTCCCAAAGTTTCAAGAAACTTTGTGGAACCACCCTTTGATCTCTCACAAAAGTTTAAAGATTTCACACTGGATGACGTTGTTATCTAGTTACCATAGCCACACTGGGAACCTACACCAAGTTCCAACTCCTTTGAAGGACCTGCTAAAACAATTCCGTTAAACCTTAAAGATCTTGACAGGAGATGGATCGAATAGTTCATGTTGCTGCACACCTTTTCTCAGAACAACTTTCTGATTTGGAAACTTTACTTTGCAAATACATGGATGTATAAACAAAATCATACAACAAACGACTGCCTAGTCCTAAAGCAGAATCTAAGACTGACACATAGATTTTGTCATTTGTGCAATGCAACATTGCACGATACGGCATTTTGTCCTGAAATTAGCCTGTCTACATGATCTGACCTTGAAAATCCAATCACAGGAACAAGTTGTGCAAGCATTCACTCTCTGCGAGGATTGAACCCTCGCAGACTGTCTGAACCCTCGTAGAACCTTTGCAGGGCAGTCAAATCACCTTCTGAACTCTTGCAAACTTCTCTCGGGTCTTAGAATATTGTGAAGAAGGTCCTTGCCAAATTTTGGGTGGAACTGAGCAAGGGAAAGTGGATTTCACCTAATACGCACTCTAATTTCCGCTATATAAGGGCTGAATTCGAACATGTTGGTCTTTGTCTTCGTTGACTTTCGTGTTCGCGAAACTCTTCGTGTTTCGTGTCTTCAGATGTTTGAGTTTCGCGAATATGTTCGTCAGTCGAGGAGCCGCAAGCTAGCAAGGCTTTGTATTTAAAAAAACTTTGTTTCTTCACTACCCCATGGGTGACCCAGATTTGACACTTGTCAAGGTTTAGTGAAATTCCAAATCTACGACAACGAATGAAGATTTTCTCCAGTGTGTCAAGGTGCGTAGCCACCGAGGAATGTACACTCGGATCATCGAGATAAATCTCGACAATCTGATGTAACAGGTCTTGGAAGGCCAGTCGCATGACCCTCTGAAACGTTGAAGGGGCATTGCATAAGCCAAAAGGCATGATATTATAAGCATAAACCCCATTTTTTGTTGCAAAGGCCATTTTATATTTATCTTTAGGGGCTATTTGGACCAGAAAATAATTGTTGAATCCATCCAAGAAGCTGAAAGCTTCAGCTCCTGCCATTTCCTCTAAGATTTGGGTCGTTAAAGACAAGGAAAAATGGCCTTTCTTCGTAACCGCATTAAGATTTTTTAGATCGACAATATAGATACGAACTTTGTCATTCTTCTTGGGTACAACCACGATGGGTGATACCCAATCAGTATGTTGGACTTCATAAATGAAGCCAACATCCAGCAATTTCTTAATATCTCCATCGATTCTCTCACGATAGATAGGATACTGTAGCTGGTTTTGTTCCAGTTGATTTGGCGTTGTTGCTACAGCTCCTTGTAAGGCTTTCAGTTTTTGATCAAACCACACCATAAGTTGTTCCACCTGCTGTTTGTGTAATTTCATCATATGATCCAATAGCAGTTCTGTGGATAGAGAAAAAGCATTTGATGATGATGATGCTATCGAGGGAGTAGGAGTATGGGTGGTTGGATATTCGTCGTTTGATCCCTCATCCTCCTCCCTGATGGCATCCTCCATAGCTTCTTGCAGCGTACTACTCCCGTTGTTTTAGTTCTCTTCTAATACTCCGTGGTAGCCCCGCTAGGAACCACATGATCACTGCATGATCAAGAGTTAGGGCTGCACTTCACTCGGATCGTAGATGTTTGACCCGTTCAATATAGTCCCTAACCCTTTCTCTTTTTCCCATCTTGACTTTTCTAGGCAGGAGAAATGGGTCTTCTAGAAACTTCCTTGGTTTAAAATGCATGATGAGAGCCACTTTAACCGCTTCCCAGGTGGATTTCTCTTCCTTTGATAGGTTAAAAAAGCCAATCTTGAGCCACCGCCAATAGGGACATGGGGAACAACATCAACTTTTCTGCAGGTGTCCGTTTGCTGTAGATTTCACAAGCTTGCTCGTAGATCTGGAGAAAGCGGATGGGATCTGACGATCCATCGTATTTTGGTATCTCCATCTGAGGTGCCCTCCGGACTGCTTGCAAGGGAGCGACAGGTACGGGTTGGCCCATTGGATCCATTGGCACTGGTTCCAATTTTGCCTCTTGTTGCGCAGCTGCTAATCTGAGAAGGTGTGCAGCTTGATTCACTATCCTTCTTGCTACTGATCGTCCAGATCTCAGATTCATCCGATGGGTGGGTCCAAGATAGTTGGATCTTGATTGCACAATGGGATGCACTCTCTGGATCTTAAGGATCTGACCAATTTGATTGGCCGGAAGTGAAATTTAGGCCTTGTACGGTGGTTTTTCCTTGATAACTTTTTACTCCTTGCACTGCTTGACCTGAGAATTTGACAGTAGATGGATCTGGTGCAGATCTTTCCACTGATTTAGTCTATGAGGGTTATCTTGTGCGAGGTTGGTATGCGAGGATTCTTTAGCTGTTTTGTAGATAAAAAATCTTGGTATTCTCAGATCTTTGGGTAGTAACTCTCGCAAGGATCACAGTAGCTGAATTTGACTCAGATCTGACTCTAGAATTCTCTGCGAGAGTTGACTCTCGCAAGAAGTGAAAATTTCACTGTATGCGAGGGTTCTAAACCACTATGATTTTTAGAGATGCTACATTTGGTGAGATGTGTGAAGGTGATCAATCTGAAATAATCACTGAACCTTTTGATGAGGGAGCGAAAGTACAGGTCAAGAAGGAAGTCGATCTTGATGCGAAAGGTCCAATGGACAAAGGCAAGTTTGATTTTGAAATCCATGAGAGAGTACCTCCTAGATGATACTTATCAGTCATAGGTGATGCTAAGAAGGGAGATACTCTCGAATCTAGCGAGTAGGGAGAGTTTAGAAGGTCAAGCAGAAATCAGAAACCTCCTGAAAGATTAGAGATGAATCTAGCCCTCAAGGGTTCCATGCTCAAGGCTCAAGAACCAAAAACTTTTGATGAAGCAAAGGAGCACAAGGAGCACAAGGAGTGGCGTGCAGCTATGGAAACAGAAATGGAGGCCATATAGAAAAATAGGACGTGGAACTTGGTTGAGCTACCTAATGGTAATATGCCTATCACTTGCAATTGGATTTATCAAATCAAATATGGAGCGGATGGGCAACTCAACAAGTACAAAGCATGGTTGGTTACGAGAGGATTTGAGCAACAAGAAGGTATTGATTTTGAGAAAACCTTCACCCATAGCTAAGATGGTAACTATACGTTCTATCATTGCTATTTCTGCTTTCTATGGTTGGAAGATCCAACAAATGGACGTTAAATATGCTTTTCTTAATGGAGTAATAGATGAAGAGGTGTACTTAGTACAACCTCAAGGATTTGTTGAGTCAGGGAGAGAGCATCTTGTTTGTAAGCTAAACAAAGCTATTTACGGATTGAAGCAAGCACCACGGGTGTGGTACTCTTGCATTGATGAACACTTCAAGTGAAGGGGAATGGTAAAGAGTAATGTTGATCCTAATCTTTACATTCTAAGACAAGATTTAGATATAGTGTTCATTGTTTTGTATGTGGATGATTTGAGTATTACAAGAAGTAATGAGAGCTTAATTGATGAAATCAAATCAGATCTTTCCAATGCTTTTGACATGAGTGATCTAGGATTGACGCACTATTGTCTTGGCATTATGCAGGATTGTAAGCCTTTGAGCACACCTGTGGATGTCAACACGAAGCTTACTGCATATGATAAATATGAGAAAGTGGATGCTTATTTGGTGGGTAGTTTGATTTATTTGACACACACATGACTTGATATTTCTTATGTTGTTGGTGTTGTTAGTCAATTTATGCAAGATCCTAGTTAAGCACACTGGAAGTCTGCTAAATGTATTCTCAGATACATTCGAGAGATATTGAATTTCGGTTTAAAGTATGATCAGCCTGAAGTGCCAATGTTGGTAGATTACACAAATGCCGATTGGGCATGTAATATTGATGACAAAAGATCTTCCAGTGGTCATACATTCAGTTATGATACAGCTGCAGTTTCATGGAACAGCAAAAAACAACCTACAGTAGGCTTATCCTTGATGGAAGCTGAATATCGAGCACTCAGTAATGCTACACAAGAAGCGGTATGGTTAAAAAGATTGGTTGTGGATTTAGGTCAACCACAAGTTGGATGCGACTACTATATCTTGCGACAATCAAAGCTACATTCACCTTGCCAAAAATCTAGTTCTACATGTGTGAACTAAGCACATCAAAATATATTATGATTTTGTTTGAGAGAAAATTCTTGATGGAGCCATTGATCTTGTTTTTTGTAAATCTGAAGATCAAGTGGCAGATATTTTTACTTAGTCATTAAGAATATGTAAATTTGAAAAGTTTCGTACTCTACTAGGAATATAAGAATGTTATCTTATCATTGAGGGAGAGTGTTAGAAATCAATGATAAACTTCATTATTACATTTCATTGTTACTGTTCACGATGTACTTTGTTGTTGAAAGATGTTACCAGCTAGCTGTAATTAGTCATAGGCTAGTCTATTAGTCTACTCCTATGTTTGTTCTCTCTCTATTAGGGTTCAAGGTTTATTTGTACATTTTACATTCAGTATGCAACTGAGAGTGTGAGAGTGTGCTGGTGCGTGTTCTTTTTCCTCCTTGTGGTGAATGCTTATAAAGAATGATTAATGTTGCTTATCTGATTATTGACAGTTTTATCTTAGCTTTGTGTTGGCTCAACTATGTGGCTTCATTTTGTGAAAATATCTATGATAAAGATATATTATAGGTTATTAATATGGTTATTTCTATTGTGTCTTTTAAATGAAACATCTAGATATGAGGATGTAGAAAAGTCCTCTTCTCTTTTCTTGAGTGATACTAGTGGATAACAGTATCTTAAGTGTTTAAAACTATATTCAAAAGACATCAATTAGGTCCTCTCTTCTCCCCAAGACTTTTGTTGTTTAAATAGAATCAAGTTCAAGAAATTGCTATTATTTTTGTGATGTTGTATATATATATTTATAGTTGAATAATAAAATACAATGGTTGCAAAAAAAAGTTTGAAATTGCTTGGAGTGAACATTAGCTAATTAATTTTCCATTTGACCAAAACAAAGCAAATTCTAATAAGGTTCATGTAACTTTGTTCACATCACTATTTGTTTGGAACATTAGCTTACACAATATAAAAAAGCTAGGTTCAAGTGTTAATCAAATGTAAAATTGATTGTGGAGCACAAAAACTCATGAATGAGCTTGTGAAGTAGAAAAGAAAGTGACTTTACTTTATGTTAATGAGATGTAAAGTTGATTGTAGAATTTGTTAAAATTATGAATGATGTCGTAAAGTCAAAAGGTCACTTCTTTAAATGAAAATAAGGTGCATTGGTGGGTCCTTGGTGAGTACATTAATTTCTACTGTTGATTGAGGGATAAAATTGATGATTGTGCTTTTAATACAAAATAGCATTTATAATACACTCCCAAAACTTTTGTTTAGTTGCTAAAAAATGATGTAACTCATCTATTTTGGCAAAAAGAAAAATGGATTTTTTGATTTATGTGTTTAAGAAAGAAATCAATGCAGAAAGTCCTTCTCACAACATGACAAGCTTTTCAAGAATCGTATGGGAATGGGTTTGGTCATGAGAAACCAAGAAAAAACATATAATAAAGCAAAAATTGCATGACTAGTATAATTAAGGGAATTTAATATTCCACTTACCAGTTAATCTCATGCATGTGCTAATAAGTAGGTCATTTTAGAGTGCTTAATGTAGATAATTATCACATCAAATCATCAAGAGTACTACCACCACACCAACCAAGGATAGCTAGAGATGTAGAAAACGTACAATGCTTCAATCTGTATTCATTATATCTTCACAAAATAGAACAACATATGAATAGCTTGGATCCATGAGATAAGGGTTTTCTCCTGTCATAAATGACATTATAACTTAAAATTCCCGACTCTAGGATGACCTATGCCTTAACTTTTGGAAAATTCATTGACAAGACTCTCCACCTATCTTGAAACCTTCTACTTTAGGTACTTGAGATTCAATCCTCCACCTCTTCATAATTGAGTACAAATTGAGTCTTACTCATTAAGGAAGAATTATAGGACTTAGTTTACATTTAAAAGAGGTATAGGACATGTGTACAATCCTCCTCATCACAAATATCTCAAGCTTTATCTAGCTATATTTTGCCTTTTTTCAAAGTTTTAGCACAAGTCGACCTGAATTGTTATTTTCCATAGTTTCACATTCCCTCTCAAATCCAGCTTAGCATCTCTAATATAATAAATCTCTAATTAAATTTTAATATGGAATAGAAGAGATAAATAATCTCCATAACTTTGACTATCATAGAGATTATTGAGTTGCCCCATCCAATGCTTGAAGAAGAATTTTGACTCTTTGTTGAAGTAGAACCATTTCAAAAAGATCATGGTATTTCTTCGTAACTATTTCATTATGATTATTCCATGCCTCCTTATTCATGTAATGAAAAATGTGAACATGATCATGAAGAAACAAAGTGTTTCTGAATACAAAGCCTTGCTAGCTTGCGGCCCTTCGCCTGACGAAGATGTTCGCGAACTCGAACATCTGGAGACACGAAACACGAAGAGTTTCGCGAACACGAAAGTCAACGAAGATGAAGACTAACATGTTCGCGAACTCAAACATCTGAAGACGCGAAACACGAAGAGTTTTGCAAACACGAACGATCCACGAACGAGATTCCCTTGCAGTCCTATAGGAGTACCACCAGAGATCGTACCAGAAGTACAGAGATCTGACCTGATGGCATGACGTCAGCAGATACTCCCTAGGTCGTGGCTAAACTGCCACTCTTGTAATTCTCTGGTTAGTTGTAGATGGTTAATCACTCGAATCTTAGATTTGCACAGAGAGACTGTACTTACTGAATAACACTTGACATATATCAATAGGATACACAGTGTGTAACCAAGTAAGAAAAAGAAGAACAAGAAGTAGTCTGATGCTAGCAAGCAATCAAGACGAAAAACAGACAGAAGCTCCACCTACGTGCGAGAAGACAATTTTGTCTAGGATCATAAGATCCGATTGTCTGCTAGTAAAGCGAGACTAATACTCGTGAGAGAACCGTGCTTCTCTCACGCCAACGCACTGCGTGGATTCGCATGCAGTGCCCTGAAGAAATCAGAAAAAATCAATATAGATTATTTTCTGGTTGTGTCTGATCTTGAATGTTGAATGCTTATGCTGTTTATTTTAATATGTCTGAGTTTTCTTGTTGAATTCCGCACCTTGGTTGAAATGAAGTCGAATGCTATATGAATTTTATGAACATAGACCAGTAGTACCTGACTACCCTTTGGAGGATTGTAGGAGTGTTTCAGTTGGCAGTGCACAATGAACGCATTTGAACTCCATCCGAATCTCGAAAGAGAGTCGCGAATGTTTTCGTGAATTTTTCTTCTCACAATTCTCATCATTCGTATCAGAGCACCGCTCGATTTCCCATCAGTGGTATCAGAGCGCTGACTCGATTTTCTCATCAATGGTATCAGAGCCACCCTGTCATATTCTGACATAGCCGAGAAGCTAGCAGATCTAGGGGGCTAAGCATTCAGACAATCAACCAAACGACAAGAAAAAAAAAAAAAGCCTTCAAGAAGCAATGGCTTCAATCAGCAACATGCAAAACAAGATATTCACTATACTTAATTCTTCAGGATCTAACTTTCTAGCCTAGAAAGTTAAGACATTTCTGATACTCAAGGGCGAAGGACTCTTCCCTTGGGTGGATGGCACAGAAGAAATGCCTACGACAACAGACGAGGAGCTACGCGAATGGAGGGAGAAAAACGACAATGCAGTAGCCTTGCTATCATCTTCCATCGAAGATAGCCTTACACTTGACCTGACTACACTCTCCAAAGCTAAGGAGATGTGGGATACACTGCTCACAAGATTTCAGACGAAATCAAGAAGTCAGATTATGATGCTGGAAGATCAGTTGACGAATCTACAGTGGGATGGAAAAGACCTCACCTCTTTTGTGAGAAAGATGAAGGATCTGTTTCTATCACTACACAACTCAGGAGCAGAGAATGTAGTATCAGCTAAGAAGCAGCTCACATATCTGTTGAGAGCCTTATCCAGATCTTTCTAGACGACACGAACCTTGCTTGCAAAAGATCCTACCACGAACCTCGAAAAGACGATTGTCGAGATTCGAGAGGAAGTCGAGGCCAGAGAGCATCTTGATCACAAATATGGTTCTGACCAAGAACTCTACGACAACAAAGAAAAATCAAAGAAACAGTTCAAGCCTAAGAGGGAGTCGAATCAGAGGCAGGATCATGACCAGCAAGCAGAGGGGACCAACAAAAGCAACTGGAAGACCAAAGGAAGGTCGAAACGACAAGATGCCGACAAGAAGACCTGAACGAGATGCAGAAGAGACGGGCATATAGTAGATACCTGCTGGCTCTCCCAAGATTGAGTGTATCCATTGCCATAAGAAGGGTCATGCAGCCATGGATTGCCGCCAGAACCCAAGAAACAGATCAGCACAGAACAGACAGGAGAACGATAATAGTTCTTCCTATGTCGGGGAGTCCGAAAGCTCGAAGATGGGTGAAGAAAGAATGAATAAAAATTGTTCGACCGCCTACATCTGTGAAGATGTGTGTGCAGCATCAACGTCTGACATGCACGAGGTGATCTTGGATTCGGGAGCCACCTCGCACTTCGTGACATCAAGACGAATCATGTCTGATTTCAGAAGTGCAGATCCCTCAAGATTCATAGTTCTTGGAGATGGATCCAGATATCAAGTGAACAGTATTGGTTCACTCTAGCTCAACACCAACGGTAGAGATAGACGACTCGAAGACGTTCTATTCGTGCCAACTCTGCAGCAAGACTTGCTCTTTGTAGCAAGAATAGCAGATGCAGGGATGCGTGTGACGTTTTCTAACGAAGCATGCAACGTGATTGATGCCAACACCAGCACTCTCATTGCTCAAGGCAGAAGGAAAGGGAACTTATATCATCTGAAAGTACGCCTACTTGCAGATCAGGTACATCAGACTCATGACGACTCGCTAGACACTCTGTGGCACAGAAGACTCTGCCACATGAACTCAATGGCACTCTACCAAGCAAGTCATCGTAGAGCAATAACAGGGGTCAACATCTCGAATGCAACCAATTCGGCCACCTGTGATGCATGTTTGAAAGGCAAGATGTCACGCACACCATTCGTCAAAGACTCCTATAGAACAACAAAGATTCTGGAGCTGGTGCACTCTGACATCTGCGGTCCATTCAACGTGATCTCAGTAGGAGGTTCAAAATATTATATAGCCTTCATTGATGATTATAGCAAGTTTTTCAGAGTGTATTTTATTCAGAATAAATTTGAAGCACTCGTCAAATTCACAGAATATGTGAATTGGGCTGAGAGATGCACAAGCAGCAAGGCGAAGCAAATCAGAACAGATCGAGGTGGTGAATATATCTCGAATCGCTTCATTGACTTCTGCAATGATCGTGGCATCATTCACAGAAGAACTGCAGCCTACACACCGTAGCACAATGGTGTTGCTGAATGAAAGAATAGGACCCTGCTGGAAGCAGCCAGATGCATGATGGCCTATTCGAAGGCTCCAAGGGCATTGTGGGCTGAAGCAGTAGCTACAGCCGTATACATCCAGATTAGGACAGGTAAATCTGGTGTTCCTCACACGACACCACATGAGCTATGTTGGGGTAGAAAGCCCAACCTGTCTCACGTCAGAATATTTGACTGTGCAACATATGCACATATTCCTGATAAGCTTCGCAAGAAGCTTGATGAGAAAGCCGAGCAAGGATTTCTGGTAGGTTATGACAATAATTCGTCATACTACAGAATCTACATGCCAGACACAAACACTGTGAAAACAGTGAGGGATGTCAAATTCGACGAGAGCAGGACAATGGCCAACGAAGACCCTGTTAGCTATGAAGTTCTGGAAAGACAATACTATGAACTAACGCCAACATTGGAGGGAGTAGAGAGGACAAACACGAAAATGAAGATTTTTGAGTCATCTCCCATTCGAGCGACGAATCAGACGAAGAAAGATTCGAGAGGCAACCTGCCGCTGCAGTTCTTGTAAACCAAGATGGTTCCGGACCGAGCAGAGCAAACAAGGGCAAAGGCATAGCTGTTCCGGGAGGATCTCCCAGAAGGTCAACAAGACCACAAAGAGCGCCAACAAGATTCATGCCAGGCAGCTCAGCTTTCACATCAGAATAATTCTGCGGGTTCAGTGGCGAACCACAGACATTCGAGGAGGTGATAGAAGGTCCAGAAACGGACAAATGGATCCAAGCCATGGACGAAGAGATGGAGTCCATGAGGAAGAACCAGGTATGGACATTGGAGCCATTACCTCATAAGCGCAAGATTGTCAAATGCAAATGGGTTTTTAAACTCAAATATGGACCAGATGGGAGTGTGACGAAATACAAGGCAAGACTGGTAGCGAAGGGTTTCTCTCAGAGATACAATATTGACTATTCTGAAACTTTCTCTCCTGTCATCAAACATTCGTCCCTACGATTGTTGTTCGCATATGCAGCAGCTTATGACCTCAGGATCCACATTGTGGACGAGAAGACAGCCTTCTTGCATGGCGAATTAGACGAAGAGGTCTACATGGATCAACCCCCAGGATTTGTCTCATATTCACTTCCTGACTATGTATGCAGAATGCATAGAAGCATCTACGATCTGAAGCAATCAGCCTGACAATGGTATAAGAAGAAGGATTAGGCCCTGAAATCATTGGAATTCAAGCCTTTGTTGGCTGACTCCAATGTGTATGTCAGAGTTACAGATGGGCAGATCATCATAGTAGCTGTATATGTGGACGACACTCTGATACTTTGCAGGAGTGAGCAGCTAATTGCTGAAGTAAAGATAGACATCTCGAAACATTTCGAGATAGTGGATCTGGGAGAAGCCAGGTGTTACCTAGGCTTACAAATTGAAAGGGACTATGAGGAAGGCAAGTTATATCTTCACTAGTCCAGATACACCCAGAAGATCCTAGAGGATTTTGGGATGCTGAACTGCAAAGGAGCGAACACTCCAATGCTCGTAGGAACAATGCTAACAAATGATGATTGTCCAAAGACTGAGGAAGAAAGAGAACAGATGCAGCTCACTCCCTACAGAAGGCTGATAGGTTCACTGATGTACCTTGCAGACAACACATGTCCTGATATTGCTTATGCAGTATTCACGATGAGCCAATTCTGCACAAATCCAGGCTCGACACATTGGAAGATTGCGAAACGAATTTTGCAATTTCTTTAATTAACGAGGGATTATGGCTTGTGTTATTGTCGTGGTGCAGGTCTCAGGATACTTTCCTAAAACGACGCCAATTGGGCATCTCTCAGGGACAGCTGTAAAAGCGTTTAAGGAGGATGCACCATCGCATCAGGGGCAACAGTTCTCTGGGTCAGCAAGAAGCAGACCATTGTAGCTCAGTCGTCCTACAAAGCAGAGTACGTAGCAGCAGCAAAGATGGCCAACGAAATAATTTGGCTAAGGCAGTTCCTGGACGAATTGGGCGAAACAAGGAACGAGCCACTGGTCTTGCAAATGGACGACACCTTTGCAATACACCTCACGAAGGATCCCATGTTCCATTCCAGGACGAAGCACATTGCGATCAAGCATCACTTGATCAGGGATCTGATTGAGAAGAAGATGATGCAGACCACCTTCATCGGAATGAAAGATATAAATGCTGACATCTTCACAAAGGCTTTGGACAAAAGACTCTTTGAGAGGCAAAGGAGTAGTCTTGAGATCATAAGGCTACCATGCTTTGAGAGGGAGCCGAAGAAACAAAGTGTTTCTGAATACAAAGCCTTGCTAGCTTGCGGCCCTTCGCCTGACGAAGATGTTCGCGAACTCGAACATCTGGAGACACGAAACACGAAGAGTTTCGCGAACACAAAAGTCAACGAACACGAAAGTCAACGAAGACGAAGACCAACATGTTCGCGAACATCTGAAGACGCGAAACACGAAGAGTTTCGCGAACACGAACGATCCACAAACGAGATTCCCTTGAGGTCCTATAGGAGTCTCACCAGAGATCACGCAAGTACCAGAAGTACATAGATTTGACCTGATGGCATGACGTCAGCAGATACTCCCTAGGTCGTGGCTAAACTGCCACTCTTGTAATTCTTTGGTTAGTTGTAGATGGTTAATCACTCTAATCTTAGATTTGCATAGAGAGACTGTACTTATTGAATAACACTTGACATATATCAATAGGATACACAGTGTGTAACCAAGTAAGAAAAAGAAGAACAAGAAGTAGTCTGATGCTAGCAAGCAATCAAGACGAAAAACAAACAGAAGCTCCGCCTGCGTGCGAGAAGACAATTCTGTCTAGGATCATAAGATCCGATTGTCCACTAGTAAAGCGAGACTAATACTCATGAGAGAACTGTGCTTTTCTCACGCCAAAGCATTGCGTGGATTCGCATGCAGTGCCCTGAAGAAATCAGAAAAAATCAATATAGATTATTTTCTGGTTGTGTCTGATCTTGAATGTTGAATGCTTATGCTGCCTATTTTAATATGTCTGAGTTTTCTTGTTGAATTCCGCACCTTGGTTGAAATGAAGTCGAATGCTATATTAATTTTATGAAGGTAGATCAGTAGTACCTGACTACCCTCTGGAGGATTGTAGGAGTGTTTCAGTTGGCAGTGCGCAGCGAACGCATCTGAACTCCATCCGAATCTCGAAAGAGAGTCGCGAATGTTTTCGTGAATTTTTCTTCTCACGATTCTCATCATTCGTATCAGAGCACCGCTCAATTTCCCATCAGTGGTATTAGAGCGGTGACCCGATTTTCTCATCAGATCCAATCTAACGACAAGATCTCTAGCGTTTATGAACACTTTCTTTTGATAAAGTTCAAATTGTTTGTCACTAGATTCTTGAACATTTTCGAAGCTTGGATTATGAAGACAATGACTAATTTCATCTCATCTAGTACTAAGGCAACTATGCTCTCCATTTCTTACATCAATCTCACAATATGGCTTATCAAAACTTTTTGAGAATTATCATATTATCCTAAATAATATTCCGACAGATTATTCATAACATGTGAATAAAGATAAGATCCTTCACTCCTAGCTCTTGATAGAGCTTCTTTATGACTTTCCAATCCAATTCATTAAAATATAGCAAATGTAAGATAATATGTTCCCCCTCAAGTTCACAGACCAAAGAAGAAATGCCATGATCGCCACCATACATGAAATAGAGATCATGTCCTACCCCCATGTTGGAAAGGCCATATGTATGATGCATAAGGCCATGTGTAGGAGTTAACGAATGAGCCCATGATCCCACCACTTTGGTTGGAAAAGTAAACATATATGGACCTTCCTCACATTTTCATTTAGGGCCCTAACCTCTTACCTCTCCACCCAACCAATAGAACAATGACGCACCCAATTTAGGGTTTTGGTTGGTGGACACGTGACAATAATTTGCCCAAAAAATGATCTGTTCTTGATCAACGTCCACACTTTCAATGGTTGTTGGGATTGTTGATCTTGTACTTCAAAAGTGCTGGGTTGGGTCGTTCTTAATGTCAGGAGTCCCCTAGCATGTGGGAATTGGCTCTTAAGACACCTTCACATTGAACCCATTCAACCCGTGAAGATGATGTTGTGAATAGGGGGTTCACCAAAGCCCTTTAAATGCAACCCATGGGTGTGCATTTCTTTTTAGCAAAACCAGCTCCTGAGTGCCACACTTCTCCATGAATTGGGGATCATATCTCTCCACCAATCAATTGGCAGGATGAAGAACAACGGATGACACCTGTCCACCTCTCTTCACATCCACAAGGTTGGAGTTTTCCATAACCAGTCTCACACAAAAGAGCATCATTCTTCTTCTCCTTCACACTCTGGATCCTAAAAGGGAGAACCCAATCTATACATCAGACATATCCAAGTGAATGAGTACACAAAAAAGCTTCATTCTTCTTGGTGGATCAGAAAAATGGGAATTCAAGAGGAACCCAATCTCTGCATGCCAATCTCTGCATGACACATATCCAAGGGAATGAGTAGTACATATAAAGAAGAAACCACCCTTAAATTAATGCAAGACACTCGAGTTCCGATCCATCACTGTTGCCAGCTCCAACCCAACGAGATCAGCAATGCAAGCAGCCATGGTAGGAGCAGCAGGAGCAGCCAGCCTTAGTCTTTATTGCAACCCAAATCATCATCATCATCATCACTTGTTCTATTCTGATCGATCCACTCTGCCTCCTCAATCTTCAATCCCTTTGTGTCCTCCCATCAGAATCACCACCAACGAATTTGTCCTTTTATCCTCTTCTACTTCCACCATATCTACCTCTACTGCTGCTCCTCTTCTTCCTGCTTCTGCCTCTTGTTCCTCTTCTGGTGGTCGTCCTTCCATAAGTGGGATCAAAAACACCTCGGAGGAGCAACGTGAGTGTTCAATTCTTCTCTGGTTTTTAACTTATGTTGCTATTCGTCTTCTTCTTTTTCTTCTTCTTGTGTTTCAAGTTAGCTGGATAGGTGTGATGGACTCCTAATAATGTGCCTGCGTGTTGTGTTACTTACCCTTCTGTTTTGATTTGCTGTTGCTGATCGTGTGGGTTGGCTATCGATGGTGGGCTCTGATCTGGTGGGTTGGCTATGGCTGGGCTCGCAGGCCAAGCAACCAGAGTAGAACGGCTCTGGCAGCAGTTCTTTTTGGATCCTTCGCAATGGTGGGACGAAAGGTTTGATAAGGTGAGACAGACACTAACTACTCTCAGCTCTTCACATATGTGTGTGTTCTTTCACAAATATACTGGAGTTTACGCCTGAATCTAGTCCAGATTGCATTGATGATTTACTTTTGCCCTAGTTCTAGTTTGTGCAGAAAATGCAATAAAATTGCAATAACTACACGCTGTATAGAGTGACGGTTCAGTTCGGAAGGATGCTTTGAATCATAGCCCTAACTAACTCGGCTCGGCTTGATGACGTTTTGCAGGCTAATCCTAAAGCTCCGGACTTCAAACATAAGACTAGTAAGAAGGAATTGTGGATTAATGATAGGTTTAGCCCCCTTTGGCTACAAGCAAAGCTTGCTACACTCACCCAACAACCTCCACAAGAATCATCATCATCTTCTTCTTCTTCTTCAATATGCGGAATCGCCTCCAGCCAAGCATCGAGAACAAGACAACTTTGGGAGGAGTTCTTTTCAGATCCTTCACAGTGGTGGGACTATAGGAATGATAAGGTGAAACTGCCACTACCCTACTGCATTCATTTATTCGTTCAAACACTATAGCACATGAGGGTGTTTGAGAAATTTCTCTCAAGCTGGAACAATGTTGCTTTTACAGGGGGCTAGTGTTTTGGTTGCTTCAATTCTTGTCAATAGATCACTAGCTTGTTCTATTGGCATTGTTGCTGTTGATGGTTCAAGATCAGGCTTTCCTTTGCTGATCACTCTATTACAATACCTCTGATCATTTCTAGTACCTTGTGGAATGTTGATGGTTGCAGTCTACTCTGTTTTAAGACTTGTGACCATTCTAGTAGATTTGCTTGAAGCCATGCCTGGCTCTCAGGTTGCATGCTGGTATTTCTTTTCAGAGAAATCCCAGATTTCCCGACTTCACACATAAGATTGCAAAGAAGGCATTATGGATTGACAACAGGTTCAATCCACCTTGGGTACATGCCAAGCTAGTTGCCATGGTACAATGTCAAGAAGAAGGGCAATCCGGTTTTTCAACCCCTGCAATCTCTGGTATGTATTTGTTTTGCCCATGTTCTCTTTTTTCAACAGTATGACTGATGAGAGGAATAGATTTCTAGAGATGTTTTAACGCCACATGGACATTCTCTAGTCGTATATTGAGAAGATTCTGATGCATGCTGGTTTGGGTATTGCAGGCAGAGCAGTTAGAATGGAGCAGCTCTGGCAGGAATTTTTCTCTGATCCATCGCAGTGGTGGGACAACAGATTTAAGGTGTGGCTATTTAATTTTATTTAACCCCTTGAAGATGACTTGTAGTTGGAAGCTGTGAGGATGGATGTGGACCTATTTCAGGCTTCAGTTGCTTTGGCTAGTCACTTTTGACTTGCACACAGTGATTTGTCCTGTTCTATATGAGGCTTTTGGTTATTGCAGTCATTTTCTCTAAGTTGAAGCTAGGTCTACTGATCTGTGTACTGTTGTGTAGAGAAGTCCAAAGTACCCAGACTTTGAACATAAGAGTACACATGAGGGCCTATGGATTGAAGGTTGGCTGAACCCCCCTTGGGTTAAAGCAAAGATACAATCTGGCGGTGGATTCAGATCATGGTATGATTGTAGTCTGTGGACTAGGCTGAGAGTACATCATATATTTTCTGTTACAAAATTCACACTTTTTCATGTTCTTGGTAATCATTATATGAATCATGCAGGGTACCTGACTCCTTTGGCAATGTTGATAATGTGAGCAAGCTCTGTGTGGAGGGGCAATTGAAAGAGGCACTGCATATGGTGCAGCTTCTGGTCCATCAAAATATTCAAATTCCAATTGACATTTATGTTGGCCTTTTGAAGTTGTGCACCAAAAGGAAAGAACTGGCAGAGGGAAAACAAGTGCATGCCCTCATAGTCCAGAGTGGGCTTGATTCAGACATTTTCATAGGAAACACCCTTGTTGACATGTATGCCAAGTGTGGTAGTGTGTTGGATGCACGTGAAGTATTCAACATAATGCTTGAACACAATGTGTTTTCATGGACTGCTATCATCTCAGCATATGCTGATCATGGACAAGGTGAAGAGGCTATTAATCTTTTTCAGCAAATGCAACAGACAGGCATAGCACCGGACAAGGTAGCGTTTGTTGTTGTCCTAAATGCATGTGCCAGTATTGCAGCCTTGGATCTGGGCAAAGAGCTCCATTTCAAAATCATCAGAAGCGGCTTCCAATCAGATGTGATAGTACTGAACGCCCTTGTTGACATGTATGCAAAATGTGGGAGCATAGAGCATGCGCGCCAGGTTTTCAACAACATGCGTGAACGGACTGTGGTGTCATGGAGTGCTATGCTTGCTGGCTATGCACAAAAAGGGCTTGGCAAGGAGGCCCTTGCACTTTATGAGCAAATGAAAGTGGAAGGGATAGAGCCAAACAATGTTACGTACGCTATTCTCTTAAATGCATGTGCCAATATTGCAGCCCTGGAAGAGGGCAAAGAGCTCCATTCCAGAATACTCAAAAGTAGTATGGAGGTTGATGTGATTGTAGGGAACACGCTTGTTGACATGTATGCAAAATGCGGGTGCATCGAGGATGCATATGAAGTTTTCATCAAAATGAAAGAAAAGAATGTCGTGTCATGGAATACAATGATTGCAGGATATTCGCAGCAGGGGCTTGGCAAGAAGGCTCTCACACTTTGGGAGAAAATGCTCAGGGAAGGCATGAAGCCTAATGAGGTCACCTATGTTAATATTCTCTCTGCATGCAGCCATTCTGGACTACTTGATGAGGGTCGCCACGTCTTTGATTCTATGTGTAAAGATGGTGGTGTCACACTGACTGTGGATCACTATGCCTGTATGGTTGATCTTCTGGGCCGTGCAGGGTGTCTGCCTGATGCTGAGGACTTCATCAACAAAATGCCGATCCAGCCTAATGCTGTGGTTTGGAGAAGCTTGCTTGGTGCCGCTAGAAACCATGGGCATGTGGAAATAGGAAGACGTGCCTTTGACTGCATCGTGAAGCTGGAACCAGCAAATGCTTCAGCGTATGTGCTACTATCAAACATTTATGCGGCAGTCGGCAGGATGGATGAGGTAGCAAAGATAGGGAAAGAAAAGGATGTAGGTGTGAAAAAAATATCTGGGTGCAGCTGATTTGAAGTTGACAATAGGCACATACTTGTTGCAGCTGTTGGTGGAACTAATCTACAAAGCAAGGAGACTCGGAGTGAATTGGATAGATTGGTGGGGTTGATGAAGGAGGCAGGATATATGCCTGATTGGAGCTTTGTTCTGTCTGATGTGGAGGCTGATGAGGAGAATGTTTTGTGTGAACACAGTGAGTAGCTGGCAATTGCTTCTGGGCTCATCAGCATACCCCCTCGGCTGTCTATCTGCATCAAGAAGAACCTTTGGGTGTGTGTTGACTGCCATTATGCCATCAAGATCATCTCTAAATTTTCAGATGTGAGAGATTCCAAGGGATGCAAATTGATTCCACCACTTCAAGGATGGCTTCTGTTCCTGTGGGGATTATTGGTAATGGTAAGCAAAAATTTCATGTAAAGAAGGCTTGATTTTGGAGTGTTTTGGCGGCCTTGGTTGTCACATAGTTCAAGTCCTATACGGTCTTATTCCAATCTTATAAAATGTGATGTCACATATCTTTTGTACTTGCCCTGTGTCTGAAAAACAGTTTTATAGAGCTATAATGAGCACAATTAAAAATATTGGACTTAGTAACTTAAAGTAAGCAAGTTTTAAGATCGACATATTTGTTGACTGCATCTTCAGTTTATTATACATATGGAACACATGTAGATAATGCATGTGATCTTCTTTTTAGGTTACATTGGGTTGGCAATTTTTTGCGTTTTCTAAACACATCACAAAACACACACTTAACATAAAACTGATAGGAACATTACTCCCTACCAGATCCAAATTGGATAAGAGTGTTACCCATGGTGTAGTGGAGACTAGACTCAAATCCTGGTGTGCATATGGAAAAGGATTATCTATGAACTTAGGCTCCGAAATTGTGGTTATTGGCTAAGCATTTGTACTAATTTCAGTCCTTTCTTAGATGTAGTTAGGGCCTGTTCCCACCAACCCATTATCAATACTTGAGTATGCTACCCTTTAGCTTAACTGAGGACCCACCAGGTGGTAACTTTAGCTGTTTCCAATTAGCCAACCATTAAAAGATAACGGGTGTGTTGCATTAGTAGTGCCAAGATAGTGAGACCTCAGGAAGGTCACTTAGCTTAACGGTTGGCTGCAGGAGTTCACATTTTCAACTACTTGCAGAATGTTACAGAATTATGGTCTGCAGTGCAGCTATGAACAATGGTGGGGCCCAAGCATACTTAACTGTGACCTGTTAGGGAACATGCAAAAGGCAGGTTGGGCTGCAGGTGTCAGTGTTTATGACTTGAGATAGCTCAATTTTGGCTGTTATGTATTGAGCTTACACATTTCATGTTTGACCACTTATCAATGGAATTGATCCATATCAATCAATATAGCTTAAATTTGATATCTATCACTCAAGATAGTTTGATTTTGGCTCTTATCACTCAAGCTTGTTCTTTATGTCATTGAATTTGACCAAATTTGAGTTACGAACATTTAAATAGCTCAAGGTTGATGCCTGTCACTCAAAATAGCTAACATTTGATGCCTAACATATAATTTTGGTCCTGATTACTCGACGTAGCTCATTGAGTGATTGAATTTGACCAATCTTGAGTATGAGACATCCAATTTGTTTGAAATCGATTCCCTATCCCCTATTACTAGTTACAGCTAAACTTGATGCCTATAGCTCGAGATAGCTCAAGTTTGATGCCTATGTTGTGATATGGCTCAATTTTAATAATTATCACTGAACATAGTTCATTGTGCATTTGAATTTGACCAATCTTGAGTTGAGGGCATTTAGATTGCTCGAGTGCAAGTCCTTATCAATAGAATTGGCCCACTTGATGTGACTTAAATATGATGTCTATCCCTTGAGATAAGTTCAATTTGATGCATATGATGCAAGATAGCTCAACTTTGATCCTTATCACTCGACATAACTCATTGAGTGATCAAAACATTAGAATGTTTGGCTAATTTTCTTACTAAGCCACTTATAAGAGGACCATTCGTGAAGCTTATATCAGCACTTAATATCTTTAGTAAATTTATGTTGGAATATTAGCATAGTTGCGAGAAATTTTGAATTTGGCAAAACTATTATTGTACTTTGGTCATTTTACTTGCTTAACCACATGACCATATGTTCTACATGATTAGAGACCTCATATTGATTGTACATATCAGTTCAAAACTCAAGGCTACCCACTTATAGATGTGATTGTCAAATCATAGCAAATTAGTGAGTAAATCATGGATTTTGACAAAGAGGTGGAAGAGTAGATGTTATGATTTAAGAGCCTTGATTTGAGGCATGATTAGGATATGGATAGGATTAAATCAACAAATATGAAACCTCATATCAAATCAAGCTGAGTGACCTTATATTTGGATGAGATTGATGTATATACTGTTGAGGAAAAAATTCCAAGCTTTTTAATTTTCTACCTTACAATTGTTTTGTTGTAGCTATTATGCATTGATTTAAAGCATTATTTATGTTGGATCTTACGATTAATTGGATGTACTTGCACCTAGTGATGCACTACAAAAGGTTGAGAATAATCCGAGTCAAATTTCTCAAGTGGATCTAACATCTTAAGAGCTCTCATCTAGGAAGCTGGTCAAATGCTAGTTTTCAAATATCCATGTCAAATTAGATTTTGTGCAACATCTCACTTAGATATTTGTGCTTTAAGTAATTTGACATTCATATTTTGAATTTTATCAATTACATGTATACATATAATCATCTTAGCATGAAACAACACCATATTCAAGAGACACGACTTTTATCGACCTATTTATCTTCCAAGATAATAATGGATTTAAACAAGATTAATAATATGAATTCAAAATAACATCAAGATAATATTTGACACAAAAATACACTTTGATCTTGTGGATCTACTTGGCTTTAAAAAAACAATGTATTTGTCAAAGAAAAAAAAAATACAGAATGTGACTAAGTGTAGATCAATCAAAATGCTTGTTTAACATCTTCGTATCAAATAAACGAGTTGAGACATAATGTGAAAAATCATGTTTTTACATCATGTGAGACAATTTGTAAACTTTTCTTGAAATTAAGTGAATCATCCATGAACACTTACATCCTTGAGCAAGTATGTAGCCTCAATAAGATCAAGATAGTTTTTGATTTCAAGATTAGATCTTTCATGCAAAATGTATAAGATTCAACTAGTTTGATCCTATTTGCTACATTTTTATATTTGGCAAATTGAGGCCAACTTTATACTAGACTTAGTTTTCAAAGTTCATTAGTCTTAATTTCATTTGAATAAACACTTTTTGAAAGTGTGAAAAATTAGAAGTCGAGTTTGAGTAGATTCATATTTACATGACATGGTTCTACAAGATGCAAATGATGATGCTTTTGTGATGTCTTCATATATGCTTGCTAATGATGGAGATCCATGGTGGATTGATAGTGGAGCAAGTTCACACGTGACTTTTCACAAAGAGTACTTCACTTCTTTGTTGGCATATGGAGATGACAAGAGGGTGATCTACACGACCAATGATGGTGAGTGTGCAATCAAAGGGATTGGCTCAATTCCTATTTCTCTCTCTACAAATAGGAATGTTTATTTGGAGGATGTTTTGTTTATTCCATCTATTACCAAGAATTTGCTTAGTGTGCAAATGCTAAGTAAAAGCCTCAAAGTTGAGTTTGATGGAGATGCTTGTATGATCAAAAGGAAGGATGTCTTGATTGGAAAAGGTAAAAGGCAAGGAAGTTATTCAAATTAGATGTTTGTATTATTGCTAACTAAGTTGGATGTGTTGCAAGAGAGCAAATAGTTAGAAATCAGTTTTGATCTGATTCATTATTATAAGCTTCAAATGTGATATTGTAATAAATGTACAGTTATTCAATTTACTAATTTCAGTAGTGATCACACTATCGTTATATCAGTCGGGCACTTGTCCCGTAGCCGGCTACTTGGGTTAGCCGAGTAGCCACACATAGGAAAAATTAGCCTATACAGAGTTATATATAATACTTGCTATAGTCAGGGGCATGTCCTAAGTTTGTCGGTCTAATTTAGCCATGTTGGGCCCGCCGACCTTAGTTTTTGATAGGTGGTAGGCCAATTTTAGGACACCTGCATTTTCATGTAGTTTGTGAATACTCTATATGTATAGTGTTTCTTTGTAATCTAATAGCTTTTGTTGTGCCATCTTTGAAAGCTTGTGAGGAGTGTCTATGGTGATTAATTGATGTGATTTGCATACTACACCAGATCCTAACAAGATTTTAACATGGTATCAGAGTGGCAGGGTAATGCAGTTATGCACGATCCGGTGGAGCTATGGGATAGTGTCTTTCACCAGGAAAAACGATATGAGAAGCATCTTTGGGGAGAGGACTCCATATGGGGTATCGACAGTCCGGATGGCAGGAGACAACAAAATTCCTTCGATCGGAGCTTCGGGGAAGATCAGAACGATTATTGTTTTTTATTCTTATCACATTTGAGCTTAAGGGAGAGAGATAGAAAATAGTTTTGATCTGATTCATTATTATAAGCTTCAAATGTGATACTGTAATAAATGTACAATTAGTTAGTTTACTGTTTTCAGTAGTGATCGGGACGTGACCCACTATCGTTATATCAGTCGGGCGCTTGTCCCGTAGCCGACTACTTGGATTAGCCGAGTAGCCACACATAGGAAAAATTAGCCTGTACAGAGTTATATACAACACTTGCTATACTCAGGGACATAAATTGAGTTTGTCGGTCGAATTCGACCATGTTGGGCCCGACCTTAGTTTGGTAGGCCAATTTTAAAACACCTGCCTTTTCATGCAATTTGTGAATACTCTATATGTACAATGTTTCTTTGTAATCTAATAGCTTTTGTTGTGCCATCTTTGAGAGCTTGTGAGGAGTGTCTATGGTGATTGATTGATGTGATCTGCATACTACACCAGATCCTAACAGGATTTTATCACAAATACCTATTCAAGACGTTTGGCATAAAAGGATGGGCACATCATTTTCAAGTCATTGGTCTTTCAAGTCATTGGTTGTGATAGGTCTTTCAAGTTTCTTAAGTGGCATCAATCATGTTTGTGAGTCTTGTGCTTTGTCTAAGTCACGTAGACTACCTTATACTAGATCTACATCTAGATCTACAAAGCCTTTTCAACTTGTACACATCTAGATCTACAATTAGCAATAGTGGAGCTAAGATGTATGTAACTTTCATTGATGATTTTAGTAGATTTTGTTGGATCTATCTACTAAAGAGCAAAGATGAAGTGTACGATGTCTTTGTTAAGTTCAAGAATGCAAGGGAGAACCAATTTTACACAAGGATCAAGTGCTTAAGGAGTGACAATGGTGGTGAGTACATATTTATCAAGTTCAAGGCCTTTTGTGATGAGCATGGGATCAAGAGGAAGTATACAACATCAAGGACCCCACAATAAAATAGAGTGCTGAAAGGAAGAATAGGACTTTATATTCGGATATTCATGGATTTATAGGCCATGAGATTAAGTGCTAATCTTGATAAACCATTTTGGGATCAAGCTCCCACGCCCTCTGCACTCGAGACCGATATCGCACTCTGCCCTGATAGCGCTTTCGAGCGCGGATCCACTTTCTCTTTTTCCAAAATCATCCCTTGCGTTCAAGATCGATATTCGCCTCCGGATATCGATTTCAAACGCGTTCTTTTGCAAAAAAAACCTATAAGTCTTTCTACGTGCTTGGAAGCGATATTCTGATTTTGAGTTTGTTTTAAGTCTGCCTTTCACTTTCGAACATGATGGCTAGGGTAAAGTCCACTGCCCGTGTCAAAACCTATGTACAGCTTTCCCTTGCTTGTGTCCCTTTTGGAACTGGCCGACGACGTGGTCGAAAGCATGTATGGTTGAGGAACATTAAGAAATTTCAGAGATCAACCAAATTGTTAATTCTGAAAGCTCCCTTAGGCCGATCTGTGAGGAATGTCACATGTCGCTTGAGCTTCATGTTCAATTTGTTGTTACAGCCATGCAGGCCTTACAAGGTGCTATAGATGACTATATGTCCCAGTTTTTTGAGAATTTCATTCTTCTGATCGTGCATGGTAAGCGTGTTACCATCATGTCCAAGGATTTCGTAATTCTTAAAAGACTTCGGGAGCATATTTAAATCTCCATGTGGATAACGCCAACAACTCCATAGATCTGTCTCTGGATAGAATTGACTTCCCCACCACCTCAAGTAGGAAGAGGAAGCAATGTTCCTAAAAAATCTAGATCTCACAGGCCAGCTGTTGATTAAATATTCTTGATATAGGATATGACAAGTCTACATCTCCCTAACACTGAGAATACCTTCTGGCTCATGTGGAAGTTGCTGAGAATCCTGGAGACAAACTAGAACATTTTCCTTGACTAGATTATTTGATATAGTCAAAGCCTTTCGTAACCGGCTAACATGAAAAACTATATGGACTTTAGTACTAGTCGAAAGTTCTAGCTCATAGGAAACTTCGCCTATTCTCCTAATAATGGTGAACGGACCACAATACGTAGGAGACAACTTAGCATACACTCATGTTTCGAGGGTTTTAGAGTCATATGAGACTCGAAGAAAGACTTTATGGCACCAGGGGAGAATTGTACATCCCATCTATATGGATTTGCATACTGCTTAGCTCGATCTTGGGCTTGCATAATGCTACGCTTATCATGTTCTACCATCTGGTTTAGATCTTTTAAGAACTTTTTTGCTACTTCAACTTTTTTTTGTTTAAACCCTATTGCTGTTGGTGAGCGTGGCTGGAAACCATACATAAGCATGAATGGGCTGTATCCCGTAGCTGAATGTTTGGTATTGTTATAAGCAAACTCTAATATCGAGAGGTATTCCTCCCAATAAGTCTACTTTTTGCTGACGTATGCACGAAGCATATCCTCCAGCACCTGATTTACTCTTTCTGTTTGACCGTCCGTCTGGTCTATAGTACTCATGTTTAGTTTTGTATGGAGATGATGGAATATTGCTCTCCAAAAATTTCCATTGAACTTATTGTCCCGGTCGCTGACTATGCCGGAAGGAAGACCGTATAGTTTAAATAGCCTGTCTATAAACAACCTTGCTAAGTATAGAGCTCTAACGATTGTTTTGGTCAAAATAAAGTGAGTTATTTTGGTCAAACGGTCAACTGTGACCCCATATAGCATCATGATCCTTCTGGTTTTTAGACAAGCCTACTATAAAATCCATGGAAATACTTTCTCACTTACCAATTGGTATTTCTAGGGGCTGTAACAAACCTCCTGCCTTTAGACGCTCTGCTTTATTAATCTAACACGTCTAACAACTGGTTACATACTGTTGGACGTCCCTTTTCATACTAGGCCAGAAGAATTTTCTACGAAGAAGTTCATAGGTCTTCTGAATTCCTGGGTGTCTCGCACTAGGACTGTCATGACATTCATATAATATTTGGCGCCTAAAATCCTCTAAGTCGGTAACACATATTCTGTTTTTGTAAAGTAGATACTCATCCATGGAATATTGTTCAAGAACTGGATCCCTCAACTTCACTGGTATACTTGGGATCGAAGTTTGCACATCTCTGTTCTGGACTGCCTTCCAGATTATGGATAAATAATGATCACTCTCACATTTCCCCCTCAAAGACTCGAGTAATTGATAACAAGACTGGGTAAAACCATAAAAGTTCTTGAGTACAAAAGGGCCTTCTAAAAAAATGTTTATTTATTTTTCCAAATTTTTCTTACCCATGGCCCAATCACAACACGTAAATTTAAACTGTACGTAACATAACTCCTCGAAATTGAAAAAAATAGATTTGTCATGCCAAAACAACACATTGCCAAAATATCATATGTTATACATTGTGTGGCTAAAGAATGTAGTAGCATGGTCTTCCTATAAATGTATATTACAATAGTTGCACATAGTCATGGTCAAATTTATTCAAAATAACCTTAACTCATCAGACGATTGACAACTCAATTTGCAGAACTATATGATGTTGATCTACAAACTTTGATATGTTCACATTGTACTCGGTATAAAAACATATATGCTCTGATGTGTTGATTGAATTTCTCAATGGAAATTGATTACCTTTATGAGGATGGCAAATACAATAACCTAAAACATTCCAAGAGGATGGGTTATCATGAAACAAGTATTGTAAGTAATGATTCGACAATCCCTATTTGCTAAAACTCTAACACTACCCAATTTCTCTTAGTCAAGATTGAGAAAATGTAGTGAGTTAGGCCCCACATTATGAAGATAAAACTGGCATCTGATAATTTGTTCAATAAATTCACTAAAGGCAATATATGTCCTCTCTCAAAGAAGTGATAATATCATACGATAGATATAGAAAAGAGCATCAAACACTCTTGATGTCGGGACAATGTCTCAAGTGGGAAGTAGCACGCTATAATATATACATCTCTACATTGACCAATATGTTGTATTTCAATCCAAATAAGGTGTGGTTGCTTGTCTCATCTCATCATTATTAGTATTAGTCATAAAATATCTTTATATAAGCAAGCAACACCCTCTAACCCTACCTCTTAATGATCTTATCTTCCTTCGGTAATATTACGCCCAAGTGAACCCCACGAATGTCAACAAGCCACTCTCTTGTAACTCCTATGTGTCTCCATGAAAACCATAATATTGTCATCATCCACGAAATCACACAGATTTGTAGTTGTCAATGATGAACGAATCCCATTACAATTCTAGAATCATTTTTGCAATGGGTGTGGATGGGACCCCGAAGTGACCTCATACCCAAAGCCCCCAACTTGAGTCTCTATGCATATCTCTCCAAAACTATCCTCCTCTCCATAAATATCAAAAGTGACACATCTCCCAATGTCACTAACTTCTTTGAAAGTCATGTCTCTCATCCACATGTATAAAGATATAATTAATCTGGTATTATCCTTTTGCACTTGCCATACTCTCTTAGATCAATATCTTTGTTCTTGTGCCCAAGATTGGTGTGAAGAAACCATCTAGCTTCTTACAATGCATCTTGTGTATCTAGAATGCCCAACACACATATTAAGGGCTTTCTTTTATCATAATTCTTTCTCAAAACTTAGTGTGGCCAAGATCATTACTTTGTCTTTGAGATTGATAATATCTTCTCTCAACGAAGCCATTTTTTTGCTTTGGAGTTTCATAAAACCAATTTATTCCTCATTGATTCTATTTTTTTAAAAGCCACTAAAAATTATTTGAAAGAGGATGAGAACAAAAAAACTTGATAATTTGTATTCTAGTACTCCACATTGGTTGCCATAGCAATGAAAAAAAGGTACTAAAACACCAGTAATGATTAGGAGGTCCACTGTTAACACTAGAGTTGTTTTCAGCACACTTTTGTGCACGTGCACACAAAAGTGTGCATAAAACCATTTGTCACTTGATGAGACATAACTTGCCATCAAATGATTGAAATTTCAATATTTCAATTGTATGTGGAACTGACTTGAATCTTCATTGTGTTATCGAAAGAATTTTTTTTTTTACTCACTTGATGGCAATTTACCCCAAAAAAACTTCAATTTTCAACACTTCACATGAGTAACTTTAGGTGCACATATATATCTCTGTAGGACTCCAGAGACGTGTTTCTCTGGTCATGAAGAATTTTTAAAAACAGACAGCCAAAGAAAGAATTGTAAAAGGCACCTCCAAAAGAGTTGCAACTTTAGCACCTTTTAGCACTTTTTAGCACTTGACATGGATAACTTTAGATGCACATATCTATCTCAACATAATTCCAAATTGAAAATTTTTTGAGAGACACGTTTCTATGTTCATATAATACTTTTAAAAGTAGACAACTCAAAAAAAAACATTGTTAAAATCATGACGTTATACACTCAATATGATACTTCCAATTTTGGCAATTTTTATCAGCACTTAAATGGGTAACTTTGGATGACATCAGTACCCCCATATGTTTGACACATCATATCTTACATATAAGTTGCTCAAAATGAAGGTCTCAAAATTTTTAATCAATAAATGTATATATGAAGAACACAAATGTGAAAGGATTTGGTGTGATTCATCATACTTTATGAGATATGAGTTTTTGAATAAGTACTTGAAAGCACACTTTTGAGCGCATTTTGTGACAACTCTAGTGTTGAAGGATCATCATAAAAAAGTGGATTCTTCAAAAGACAACAATGGTTGTCCAATATGCAATGAAAAAGATAATAATTTCCCATGATTATGCAACTACTTTGGCTTGAACTATGGTTGCATTGACTTCCTTTCACAGTTGGAATATTTATTCACGTGGGATATCGTTCTCAAAGGAATAGTGCATTACCTTGTCCAATTAGCAAGGCCTTAAAGTTCCTAAACCACACCCACACTCTAACACTTTAACTAACCACACTAAGCAAGCAAGGTAGCTTATCCCTTTCTCTCTGTCACCTCTCTTTGAAAGTACAAAAACTAGAAAAGTAAACAAGCAATCAAATACAAGCAACAGACAAAAAACCTATTCTTGAGAAAGGCCCATTTTTATTAGCTACTTCAAAATGACAAAGATTATGATCCAAGCCCTTCACTAATTATATAGTGATTCATGCAATTCTACTTTGGAGTTTCAAATGCCTTCAGCTTTTTTAGCTAAACATGACTTTAGGCTTCTATTTTTATTTTTTTTACTTTAATATCCAAGTCACTTACTCCAAATAATGATCTTAGCTTATGTAATGAAAAATCTTAGAAGAATTCTAGCTACAAACAAGGAACTTATGAGATTCCTATAAAAAATGATGTCCATGAAGGATCTTTCACCATCTCTTAAAGGATTTCTTCCATAGATGTGTTTTCATATATGCATAGATCCATGTGAAAACTTCTAAGAAATAAAGTAGCATGTTGAAGTCAATAAAATCTAGCAAGAAAAGTGAGGTTATGCTATTTACAATAATAAAAAATAAGTTAAGATGGCCGAGATATAGCATATTGCATTGAGCTTATAAGTGCATAACGAATGTTGCCAAATTCATCTTGCCTTGCTTTATTTAGATAAATGAGCCTTGATGGCTCCATCTTGTACTTGAAGACTTTTTTGGAGTCCTCGGGTCTTGAGCTTGCTCCTCCTCTTGACTTGACTCCAAGCCATCAATGATTTGGATTGGTTGATGATCCACACATGCATCTTTAAACTTATGGTTCTCCCCTTCATAAAATATTACATCTCTACTAATTACAACTCTCTTAGTAGAGGAAGTGCAAATCCAATTAACTTTTCTTGAAGAGCAATATCCTACCATTATTCCTATCATTGATGTAGAATTTTCTTTGCTCCTTACATTGGAATGATCATGCACAAAGCATGTGGACTCAAATTATCAAAGCAAACCTACTAAATGATGTTTTATCTTTTATGACACCATTATTCAAACTAAATAGTTATCCAATGAAATTGCTTTTATCAACAACGAATGTAGATTGGAAAGCATTCAACTTCATTGTCTTGTCATATACACAATGTACTAAGCATCATGAATGTTGAAGCTAAGAAATAAGTCACTTCAAGTCTTTTAGCACTATCTATGAAAAATTTAAAATAGTAACATCTCCATTGCTTCTCACCCTTGCAAGGTGCACACTTGAATGAATAGATTGCATGAATATTGATGGCTCGGCCTTTGTCCTTGAGGACCCTCTTGGAGCTCTCAGGTTTTGAGGTTGATCCTCAAGATCTTCCTCTCTTTGATGCTCCTCCTTAATCCTAGTTAAACAATTCCTTTGCTATGCAAACATCATTCTTTAAAATGAAACAAATGCCATGGTTGAAGTGGACATCCAAACCATTATCCATAAGTTGACCAATACTTAGCAAGTTTTTGGTGATTGATGGTACATAAAGGAAATTGTCTAAATCCATTCATTCAGAAGATCCTAGACACAAAGGGATGGTTCCAACACCATCTATTCTACATTCTTCATCACTTGATATAAATATGGACTTTTTGGAATGTCGAGTTAGTCGATGGAGTCGATTGTTGATTGATGATGGAATGTCGAGTTAGTCGATGAAGTCGAGTTGATGGAGTAAGTTGATTATATATATGGAGAAGTCAAAGTCGATTGTCGATTGATGGAATTCCGATGGAGTTGATTGTCGATTGATGATGGAATATCGAGTTAGTCGATGAAGTCGAGTTGATGGAGTAAGTTGATTATATATATGGAGAAGTCGAAGTCGACGAAGTCGAACTTCGGACTTCGATGACTTCAAAGTCGATGGAGTTAGACTTCGACAGAATTTTTCAGGATGCTCATTACCCAATGGATTTGATCTTGAGCAGAAATCCAACACAAAAATGGCTAAAATTGTCTTTAAAACTTTTGTTGACTATGTATACTTCTGAATAACCTTTGCATAGTTCTCATTGAGTTTTAGAATTTCCTAAAAATTTATCTGTCAAAGTTGTGAGAGTTTTCAAAAAGTATAATGATGTCTGTGAGAGTTATTTTTATTCAGAGCTAGTTCATGCTTTGAATAAAATTTGCCAACCTCATAAAATCCTCGCAGACTAACCAAACGATTGTATGAATCTTTGCAAAGATCACTGAAGTTGAAATTCACTGAAATTTATCACATATTAGGGAGGCAAATGTTCTTGCCATGGAAATGAAAGACATTCAAAAACAATTGTATCATGTGTTAAGATCTTAACACCACCTACGTCTCAAACTCACCCTGCACTCGGCTCATTACCAACCATCACTCTTTGTTATTGTTACCATCCATGTCACTACATCCAGTTTTTGTGATTTTCTTTATTTGAATCAGTGAAATTATCTATCATTCCTTGTAAGCATTCATCCAATTGGTGTCCAGTGTAATCCATCACATGTTCTTGTCTTCACTTGAATCTCTATCCATCCATGACAATTCACACAAACACTCAACTTCTTGTTCATCGTTTTTGGCAATTGTCTCTTGATTTAGCTCTTTATTTTTTTGAGTTCAGCATTTTTTTTTTTTGTAACAAGCCTTGTCGTACTTGCTAAGATAAAAAATACTTTGATCAGAGTCATCTGAAAGCTTTTTGAAAGTATCACAATAAATGTTGAGGATCATATCACATAATTTGTACTGATAGCAGGTTGTATTGGAGGTCGTACCACACACGTGTGGAGTCAAATTTGCATAATTGATCATAGTAATTGTGTGATCCAAAATTGCTAATCTAGATCAAAAAATTGGTGATTAGTTTTGCAATAGATTGGTAGATTAATTAATCAATCACTCTTGGAGTCTTTTGTAGGCTCATTTATGGTCCTAAGTCAGATATTATTGATTATGATTATGATGATCTTAAGGCCGAGATTGATATTGTGAATGATGGAAAATGGAAATCTGGCAAGGAGGCATTGGATGCCATGATGAAAAAATACAAAGCTTATTCAGAAACCTCGCCGAGTGAAGAAGAATTTTTGGAGTTTCAAAGTATAAGAGGATAACTAATGATAAAAGCACAATCCATTTTTGCTAGAAAACTAGTCTTGTGAGGGCTAATTCAAATCAAGTCATAGGGTGAAGATTTGCGATCCAAACTTGGTGAGGGTCAGCAGCCGTAGTGTCCACACGTGTGGAAGCCTCTATACCTGCATTTAATCTTCATTATTTATAAGATCCAAAAAAAATTAATTCTACATCATCTTGATGAGTTCCTTTGTGCCAATGCAAGGAAAAGCATCAAAGTTTGTTTGCCATCAATGAAATTTGACTTAGTGTCATGAAATCTAATTAATTGAGGCTGAGTTCAAGCTTTTTAAATTTGTTTTACAAGTCTTGAAGAACCATCAAGAAGAGGGAGAGAGATTTAGTCATTTTTATGTCCAAATTTTGCTAAAATTGATTAGATATGAAACAAAAGCAACTCAAGAGAATCATGGTGGATTGATAGTGGGGCTAGCTCCCACATGACATTTGAAAAGGACTATATCTTAACTCTACTTTTTAATCGACATCGACTCCATCACTTACTCGACTTCGAAGCACCCGACTAACTCAACTTACTCCATCGACAATCGACTTCATCAACTTCGACTCACTTTGACTTCATCGACATCAACATACTCGACACCAACTCCATCAACTTCGTCGACTTTTCATCAACTCTCAACTAACTCGACTTCGTCGACTTCCTCATCAGGAAAAAGTCGATTCATGTACTGTCAAACGGCTTCAAGGACAACACCCACTGAAATCCACCTACTTGTACATAGACTTCATTACTTACAAAGGTGGCTACCTACTACAAGGCAACTCTAATTTATTAAATAGGTAGACATGCAAATAGTTTAAGTATCTTTCATTTTGTATTAGAGGTTGATTAACCTGGACAATCCAACAAGCAACGATTAAGCCTCTGAACATCTATAATTTTGTGCTACACAGATTAGAGCTCAGTCGATGCTACTTCAAGAGGAGATTTGACAAAATATATTCTCTTTCAGCTCAGGATCGAATCCTCAAACTCTATTCTCAAAAATAAAATCAAAAGTTCATTCAAGAGATCTACAAAGTCAAATTATCCTGACAAGAAGAGCAACATGTAGCCTATATCAAATACAACATTAACTTCAAAGACTTCATCATTCCAGCCAAGGAAAACGTTACTTTGTAAATAGTGTAAGAGGACTGGTCACCTTGTCAAGGACTGTAGAACATTGAAATACAACAATGAAAAGAAGAATCAGTTCCAACAACAAGCAAATGCTACTACTACCAATCACTCGATCCAGCCACCAGAGAAAGATAAAGCAGCCTTCATGATCAAAGTTGGAAAACAATAGGATATCGATTCTTGGTATTTGGACTCTGGTGCAACACAACACATGACTCACCACTGACTGGTTCCAAGGCTACAACCCCATACACCCTTTCTAGAGTTGTATAATTAGAAGACAACTCATCTCATACTATTGAGGGTGAAGAAACAATCAGAATCGAATTCCAAAAAGGTAACGTAAAACTTGTGTCCAATGTTCTTCACGTTCCAAATCTTACCAAAAATCTATTTTCAATAAGTAGAATCATTGATTTTGGTCGTAGGGTCGAATTTAATACAAAGGATTGCACCATTCTTGACAAGTCTAAAAAAGTTTTAACTTTTGATAAACGATGTGGCTATCTTTGTAAGCTTAGTCACTATTATTCTACAAACAGTCAAGCTCTTCAACCATCTACTTTTGAATCAACTGATATGCTATGGCGTTTCAAACTAGGCCATTTAAATTTCAATAGTATTCAACCAGAATTTAGTTCAAGACCTCCTTCTATTAGCAAACCAACTTCTCCTTGTGAAAGTTGTATTATCAGCAAACATGCCAAAATTCCATTCACTTTTGATTCAGTCCATTCTTCTAAAGGTTTGCTAGATCTTATACATAGTGACATTTGGAATGATCTTTGCCCCCTAATGCTAAGCCCTTAGAAACAAAAATAATAATGAAAAATTTAGACACGAATTAGGTGAACATTGATAAAGTCAAAAATATTAATTCCTCTTGTATTAAGACTAAATAAATATAACCACTTCAAGATTGAAAGCCAACTATAAACAATAGTGGAATATATGGTCCTTTATGAAAACCATTCTTATCTACCTTAAAATACATATCATCAATATTTGTACTCACTAACTTTTAAATCAATGAAATTAAAAACATGAAAAACGATCCCGATATACAAATGCAACCATATCTAGCTAATTAGTCAAGCTATAATAGAAATAGTTGAAATAGTTAGCTAAGAAAATATACTCAAAAGTATCATCACATGAAACTTAGTCCACCTAAATTTTGTCCATCAATGTACCAATCCACTTAGATTTGAAAATGTACATCTTAATGTTCAAGTAGTAGCAAATAATAATATCAGCAATAGATTTCTATCTCACTAATAGATGGTGCAAGTTAATTTGTTATTAAAATTTTTATTGAGTCCCTCTTTGTTTGGTAGGTTCATTTTCATTGTCTTTATACAAATTTGCTTAGATTTTTCAATTTTAGTATGCTTAGCTTTCTTTGATCTTTGTTTTGCTTTTAAAAGTGAACCAACTTCCTAGAGTTTGCTCTAGCTCCTTGTGTCTTGAAATTTTTCTATTTGATTCTTTTTTATTTGGTCGACTTTCTAGAATTGTTTGTTTTTTTCATAAACAATTATGCTTGTTATATATTAACAAGAAATTCATTTTTGGATGTTGGATCCATTTGTCTATAACACGTTACTAATAGATAGTTGGATGCCTACATGGAAATGATTGGAAGTAATTTCACATTCCACTTGTTAGTGAACCGATCTATCCCTTTTGATGCATAAAATATATATACACCTTGAGAAGTAGAAACTTGCATCGTCTCTTCTGCCGAACCAAGTATACATTAATTCGGTGAGACATTGTTGATTAGAATTTACTTGGCCACCAATATGTTGATTAGGATTTGGAGTTGATGTTATAAAAAAAATACAATCATTAAATATTGGATTACTATCATCCTCAAATTTTGGTAATTTGCTTGATCAGTTGATTATTAGAGCCTCCTACTTGATTTGTCATGGATTTGACATGAATTGGAAAAATGTTGTGGATACAACTGTTCCATTTTGTTGGTCATGTGGTGTCTTGGAATCATGTTAGTTGCTTCAATAGAGCTAGAAGGATATTGATTGCTCATAGATATATTGAGTTGTTATTTCTTATTTTTTTTCATTGATTATTCTAGTTTTGTAAGTTTTGGTGTCATGACTAGGATTTTGTAGTATCTATAAAATAGCTTTTGATGGATGTCTGAATCTTAGCTTGCTAGTTCTCTTTGGCTTGAGATGTAGTAGCATTCTTAATATGCTTAGGAATATGCTTTTTCTTAGAATATAGAGCCATAGATGTGTCAACATGGAAACCATTCGACTTACTCGTATCTTCTTGAGTAAGTATAGAAGTGACCTTCAATAATGTTAGTCTGTTGATAATGTTGTCATGACAACATCTGCATTTGAAATGGATCATCCTACTATTGCCATCTAATTTAAATGGGTAATCCAGGGCATGCAATTAACTGCATATTCCATTATTATGTCGTTCAAAACTCCATCCAAAGTCACCACTTGCCAAAATCTACAATTTGTAGATAATTAAACTCGCAAAATATTTACTCACAGAATGTCTGAACTCCCTCCTAACAAGGTTTCAGATGTGGATGCATCTTGGTTTTAAGGGGGCTTGAACCTGGGACCAAAGAAAGGATCCCAAGCTAACCAACTGAGCCAACCCTTGGATGTTGCTGATCTGATGGATGCAGGCAAGTTTGTTCTCTTCAGCATGGAGCTGTTGGATGCTACAAAACCCTTTGCTTGTTATCACTTACTATCGTAACAAACTTTCCAGATTCACAGAACTTCATTGGTATTAACTTGTTTTTTTCTGTTCATAGATTTTCTGGTTATGCTTGTTTTATTAGGTAAACACACACACACACACACACACTCACTCACTCACTCACTCACACACACTCACACAAACAACAAAAAGTATAAAAAATCAGACAATAGGTTTGAAGTAGGCATGTACTTGTGTTAAAAAGAGACATTTTTTCAATGTCTTTGACCCCAGATCTTGAATCATTCTTAAACTTACAGCTCATCGGCATGCCAGCACAGGATCATAGCAAGCAATATTGCATTTGAAACAGATTGGGAATGCTGTTAAACAAACCTGCTTTTCCCTATATTCAAAGAAAAAACCACGGTACCTATTAATGTCTGAGGACTTTATGCTGGTATGCACCAAGTGCCCATATCGGAAAAATGTTACGATATGCCGAATAGGAAATCATGCAGTTCCTGTTAAAAACTCCAACGATCGCCTGAGAAGTTGAACAAAACAATGTCAGACATGCTGTATCAGATCATTGAATGGACTGAGTACTAAACTAGCAGCTCAACTTTTGACCATTTGTTTTTTGAAGATAATAAGCAAAAAATGAAGACTTCCCACGTTGACAATAGGAATTTAGACCAAAGTGGTATGGCATGTTCTCAAACGTGTTCTGGATCACATTCCGGGAAATCCCATTAGGGTTTCCCGGAATGTGCACCTGATTTTTTTTTCTGAATTTTAAAAGAAAAACTCAATTATACTGTCTTTTCAGTTTTATTTTAGTGTCAAATTTGTTAGGCAGTCTCTAATTTTTTTTTTCTACTCCTATTCAGGTTTGTTTTTAAGTATTAGGGTTCCGGAGAGCATTCCAGCGGAACGCGTTCCGCTTCATGGCTGATTTAGACTTATCTGGCACTTTACACATACCTATGAATACTGGTAAAATACCGAGTAAGAAATGGTGACAGTTCATTGTTACAAAAACCCGATTTAAATGCTTTTGGATCACATTTTTTAACGTCTTCAGGTTGTTTTTTGAAAAAAAAACTCTTGAATTGATTCAACAAACTTCAAATGACCACAAAGCGGTGGTATAAGCAGAATAATTCACAGGCTACCTGATTTCGAAGGGAACTACATGCAATAGCCAAGGACCTTTTAGCCATAAGTACCATTCTAGAATATCCTTCGAAACAATGGCATGCATGCTGAGAAAGTTGCTGCATACAAATTATGGCTCCTTTGAAGCACAGAAAAGCTTATCCACAGTACAGAGCAGACCTGCTGAGGATAGTCGCCATTTTCAAGCTGACTATTGATCAAAAGTGCAGCTGCTTTGTGTAATGGGGTAGGGTCTCGTTCAACCTAGCCCATGGCAGTGAAGGAAACATCACATGTCCTTATTTTCAGCTGAACAAATGCTTAGTATAATGGTTAAGATGCTATTAAGCGCTCCAAAGGAGCTAACGGGAAAAAGAGTGGACGCCGCCGAAATGTCATACCTGTCCAGAAGCTATCAAAGCAAGCATAGCCCAAGATGTATTGACCAGATGTGATTCACCATCATCCAGGTGAATATAGGTCTGCTCAAAACCACTATTATCAAACTTTTGCTAAAATGCTTCATCAAATTAAATTTTCTGCATAGGAAACTTGATAAATGCCCTTTAAGTGTAATTAGTCAATTCAGTTTATAAATTTGGATGTCAATGACCACTTCAAACAGTAAGACATAAACTGTGGCAAAAGACATAGCTGAGTACCAGCCACAAGAAGGGATAGTTTGTAACATGTAGGATCTTAACCAAATTGGAACCAAGCTTTTGATGATAAAAAGTTTCAACCTTATCTTGAGAAGACAGATAGCTTTCTCCCCAGCCACCACAAGGGAGCTGCTTTGATAAAAGAAAACTACAGGCTTTTTGAAGAGAAGCCGAGCTGCTGTATGTTTCTCCAGAAGCAACTAGACCCATAATACCAAACCAAGTGCCATATGTGAAGCATACTCCCCACGAACCATACCTAGAAGGGAAAACAAATTTCACCAAATGAGATGACATATTCTCCTATCAAAAAGCCCAAGCAAATTATAAAGGGCTTTACAATAAAGCATGGCCCAACTAGATGATGACAATTTTTGCACAATAAAAGCAAGAACACATCAAAACAGAAACATGAGAAGAGGCATCATAGCCCTGTAGCATATGGGCAAGAACATACAAAAT